>CM068385.1:90517684-91117684 GCA_034770075.1 Aralia elata
TTTTGAGTTGGATGATGGATGTATGTAACAAACTGGTTAGAACAATTTATAAGCAAGCATCATATCAGTTTGTTCTTGTAGAAATTCACTGCTAGAAAAACTGGATATTGTGACGGACACATCCGTCACAAATAAGCCTGTTCCGTCTCAAATAAATATATTTGCAAGAAGCTATTAACCGGAATGTGGAGACTAAACACCACATCGGAAAAAATAAATGCAAAAAGCTACTTTCTGAAATTATTATTATTAAGGTGTGTCGGAGGGACATAAAACCTAACCTATAGGAGTCACCATAATGCATAAAAAGTCAAGACTAATTATTGGAAATATCTCAACAAGATAATATGTTTTTCCAATTATAAAATACCTGTTGGGGAATGAAAATAATCGAGTCCGGATGGATCCTCCTGTTTATCATCATTGTCATTGGCGCTATTGATTGCAGCAATAAGATCCGTTGTGGGTGGAGAAGAAACTCAAAAGAAATCACGCATTCCACCCCTTATATCGAACACAAAAGGGACTGCCGGAGGATTAAAAGTTTTTGGCTGAAAACTTTGCATCCTTTGCCTATCATAGGCCGCCTGCATCTGTATCTGCTGCAACATGTAGTTATAGGACGGCCATGGGTTATAAGTTGGCTTGCGAATCATGGCATCCATTGTCACCTTGAGTCAAGGGTTGAGAGCGGATCCATGCGAAGGAACTCGAGGGTGACACAAAGACGCCATGTCATGCGGTTTTTGTTGATTTGTGTGCGTTCTGATGTCCTCCCAACGCCATATAAGTTGGGAACTTTTTTATGCAATATATATTTGCATGCAAAAATCTTCTTAGACGACTTGGGTTGTTTTTGATAGGAGGTTGAACCCGTGTTTGATGAGTTAAACAAGTTGAGTTTAAATTCTTGGTTAAGATCTTTGGGGGGTATTTTTGATTTGCGTGGTTTGGTAGGGATTGATCTTCCACCTCATGAGAGATGGTGAAGTTGCTTGAAGATCTGGAACTATGTGCCTCCATGCCAATTCTATTATTTGTGTTTAGTTTAGGGTTTGAAGGTTGAATGAATGATGTGAAGACTGAATGAAGAGTTCTGTTCTTTAAATAAGGAGCGAGTTTAATGATCAATCTTCTTGCATATGGAAGGCGATTTAACGTTTTGACAAGAGATCACCTTGCATAAGTTCAATTTTAGTGCGTCTTGAATGTGGACCACTCAATTTGTTATTAATTTATTTATTTATTTTTATTTTTTTAGTGATGAGGTCTTAGTTTAGTGTTTGAAACTAAGATACTGTGACCTTTAAGTTTCAGATTATGAATTATATTGTACTCTCGAAAAAGTTAGGTTTCGAAAAAAAAAACAAAAGAACAAGAAAAAAAAATAAAACCTATAATTTAGTATAGTAATTATCACTTGGTGTTGAGAGGAGTTTGTAAAGTTAAGAATAAACTTGTGTCATTTGAAAGCATTCCAAAATAATAAGTTTCGTCCAAGCATAGTGTAAAATTATGCATATTACTTCTTCACATTTAGAATTAAACAAATAAAGACGAAATGTAAAGGGCAGATTCGCATATGATGTGTATAAATCTACAATGCAACGCATTTAATAAGATAATCTCCCAAAAGATATAACTTTCAAAGTATCATACATGGAATTAATATTTTCACAATTAAAAATGATAGTTTTATAAGTTTCTTCTCTTATATATTAACTAGTAAAAATGAGCTATCCCCTTCTGAAAATTTTGTGAAATTAACACTTTTACATTTATAAATATATATATATAAGGACCATTGACCATATATATGAATTTAATTTATCTCGATCTACCTTGTTAGACATAGATAGCTATTTAATCATCGCAATCTTACACTATCAATTTTGAATGTTATAAATATATTTCGAATACATATGTTTTTATTACATTAATAGGTGTCATGGTGGACCCTTAAAAATCATTAAATAATAATAATACAATACAATATTTGACTTTTACAAAGTTATGTTTGACAACAAATTCCAATTCTTAAAATTGGAATTGAGTGTCAAATTTAACTAAATTTTAATTATATGATATTAAAAATACAATTTCAACTCCAATTTTGAAGTTTAGTCTTCAAGTCCCACAATATATTTAATTTGTCAAAAAAAAAAATCAATATTTGTTCTCATCTTATATGCTGGTTCACTAAATCTTCAATCTCCACACTCTTGTTATTTTGATATAAAATTACTAGATCTTAAATATATATGACTAGTTATTCTAGGATATGAGCTAGGACTTTCTTTTTGAAAATCTTAGTATTATAATATATTAATACGGCAGAGAGCGTTAAACCTAACTTAATAAATCAAATTAATTAGTTCTATATTTTCTTATCATTAATTAATTTCAAAAATATGATTTTGAATAAAGAGGATAATAGAATGAGGGATTATCCAGTATATTTTAATCATTAATTACTTCAAGAATAAGATTTTGAATAAAGGCGAGTAATAGAAGAAAAATTATAATAATCTAATCCGCATGAATTAGATGCAATTAATATGAGATTTAAAAAATAAAAATAACTCATAATATTTATATCCTCTTTTCATGCATACTAGGAAATCTGGTCACCCTATAATTAATCACGTTCCTTAAGCAATGAATGAGCATTAAACCCCCTCTAAGCCCTCTTTATTTAAAGAACAGAACTCTTCATTCTGTCTTCACACCATTCCCCATTCTCTCCATACCATAAACTAAACACAGAAAAATATTGTTGTTTAGACATGGAGTCCCACAGTTTCGAGCTTTATGCATCTGATTCTTCTTCTTCTTCAAGCAACTCCGCCACTTCTCATGAATCTTCTTCTGTTGATGAGAAGAAGATCCAAGTGAAAGAGGAGGTGGTTGAAGAAGAATCCCCTCCAATTCAACCACCCAATCCCGAAATTCCCAACTTACCTGAAGACCTCAACATTGGACCGCCAGAAAGTCCTGAGCTCAACTTGTTGAACCCCTCAAACATGGGTTCTAGCTCCAGTGAACCACCCCCCGAGTCGTCCACAAGGGCAAGAAAGCTTTTCAGCTGCAAGTATTGCCGGAAGAAGTTCTCCACTTGTATGGCGTTGGGAGGCCATCAGAATGCACACAAGAAAGAGCGCGCTCTGGAGAAATGCCCTAGTGACAAAAGACGTATGGAAATGGGGCCTTTGTATCATCCTTATGGATCCACTCTCTCCCCGTTCGGGGTGAGAATGAATTCCCTCATTGGCAAGCCAACTTACCCCTGGTCGTTCTCGCAGTCTTCATCCAATTCTTCCTATAATTTTGGGCACAACAACATGATGTTTGACAGGCCGCCACCCTTTTACAACTATGGCCTGCCAAACAACATGTTTGTTAAGCCACCTCCGGCTTTCAACTTCGAGCAACGTCAGAACCACATGTTTGATAAGCCACCTCGGGCTTATAACTTTGAACAACGTCAAAACCACAGGTTTGACAGGACTGCTGCCCCTTATGATTTCAGACTCCGTAACAACAATTGGCAGCAGATGGACGTGCCGGTGACCTACGATAGGTTCATACTAGAAAGTTTCCAGCCGGAAAATTTTCTATCTGCGGCAGCCTCTTCTACTTTCCATGTAGGGAGTACTAGTGGATCAGTGCCTGATCAATTCTTCCGAGTTTCTGATTCTCCACCTATACCAAATCTGATAGGTGATGCAATCAACCGCCCCAATGGGAATGATCAAGTACTGGCGGAGGATCCATTTGGACCTGTCAATCAAGAGGAGGGGGATCCAGTAGCTGGAGTTGTCAATCAATTGGAGGAGGAGGAGGATCCAGCAGCTGGAGATGTGGATCAAGAGGATGATAATCCAGATGGGCTTGATTTGGAGCTCAAGCTTTGATTAGCTTGATGGTTTTAATATTCTTAATTGTTCTAGTTTTTGGGTGTTTGATTATTGTCAACAGGTTGTTTTCTGGTCTTTAGTAATGTTTTGAGGTCTTTAGTATCTGACATTCTTGAATTGGATTTCATCCAATGATGTAGTTTTCATTTCCTTGCGTTGTTATTTTAATATAATTTGGTTATTAATGAAATTTGAGTAGTTGTTCTCCTTCAAAATTTATAGTGGCATCAGAATTTATTGATTTTATTATTATTTAATATTAATATATTAATTAATTAGTAAGAATTAACCTGGCAAAGATTACACTCTAAAGTTAAGAGTGTGATATCACATCTCACTGTTAGAAATAATACTCTCACACACACTAGAGAAAAATGGAGAAGATGTTATCACAAAGGAAATTTTATATTTTTTGCTTACTTCAAATGAGTTGAGTACATAGGTATTTATAGGAATCTCCTAACATGTATAAAACCAAATACATGAATGAGCACTTAATGAAAACTAACTCTCTAGACACCTTTTCAACTACCTTCATGAACCTTCAAATACATGAACCAACAAGTACATGAATATTAATTAAATAAAAATACTTAATTACTTTTGGGACAAGTTTATTTTTTCAACACCCCCTCTTAAACTTGTCACACCAAGTGAACTTCGCAATTTGCAAAATAATTCGACTTTGAGTGGCTTCGTGAAAATATCAGCAATTTGGTCTTGAGTCTTCACAAATACAAGTTCAACTTCTTTCTTTGCAACACATTCCCTTATAAAATGATACCTCGTATCAATGTGTTTGCTTCGGTCATGAAACATCGGATTTTTCGCCAATGCAATTGCCGACTTGTTGTCAATATAAATTTCCGTTGACTTCTCTTGTTACAAATTAAGATCTCTTAAAAGATTTCGAAGCCAAATGGCTTGGCAAACACAAGATGTAGCAGCAACATATTCCGCTTCACAAGTAGAGAGGGTCACAATAGGTTGTTTCTTTGAGGACCATGTAAATGCCGAATTTCCCATAAAGAAAACAAATCCAGTTGTACTCTTTCTATCATCAACATCACCAGCCCAATCGCTATCACAATATCCCTCAAGCTTGAAATTATTTGACATTGAATAAAATAAGCCAAAATCAAGAGTACCTTTGATGTAACGGAGAATTCGTTTAGCAACCTTCAAATGAGTCACGGTGGGATTTTCCATGTAACGACTAACAAGGCTAACTCCATATACAATATCTGGCCTTGTGGATGTTAAGTATCGCAAACTTCCAACAAGACTCTTGAAAAATGTTGAATCCACCGTATCTCCTTCTTCATGTTTTGACAATTTAATTCCACATTCAATGGGTGTGCTCACCGGCTTACAATCAAGCATTTTAAATTTCTTAAGAAGATCTTTAGCATATCCTTCTTGAGAAATAAAAATCCCTCCTTTGCTTTGCTCTTCATGACCAAGGTAGTAAGCCATGAGACCCATATCCGTCATCTCGAATTCATGCGCCATAGCCCTCTTAAATTCTTCAAACATGCTTGGATTACTTCTGGTAAAAATCAAATCATCAACATACAAGCACACAAATAAAATATCGCCATTCTTTCCAACCTTTGAATAAACGGCATGTTCATACGGGCATCTTTTAAAATTATTGTCTTGGAAATATTTATCAATTCGGCTATTACAAGCTCTTGGCGCCTGCTTCAATACGTATAATGCCTTCTTCAATCTCAAAACTTTATCTTCTTCTCCTTTGACAATATAGCCAAGTGGTTGTTCCACGTACACCTCTTCTTCGAGAAATCCATTTAAAAATGCAGACTTCACATCCATTTGGTAAATCGACCAATCATTTTGAGCCGCCAATGATACAAGCAATTTTATAGTTTCCAAGCGAGCAACGGGGGCAAATACTTCATCATAGTCAATACCAGGTCTTTGATTGTAGCCTTTGGCTACTAATTTTGCTTTGTATTTCTCCACTTCACCCTTTGCATTCTTCTTTGTCTTGTACACCCATTTCACCCCAATTGACTTTTGACCTTTTGGAAGTGTAGTAAGCTCTCATGTCTCATTCTTCACAATGGATTTGATTTCTTCATTCATAGCACTCCTCCATTTCTTATCTTTGGATGCTACTTCAAACCCCATAGGTTCACAATCGGCAAAAAGACAAAATAAATTCAAATTATCAATATTTACCTCCTCGGTACTATCAAGAATTTCTTGCACACTTCTCATCTTTTGAGGTCGTTCACTTGAACTTGATTGAGATGAAGATGGACTAGATTGCCCATTAGATGGTGGTGGAGATGGAGGTGGAGAAGGAGGTGGAGAAATAGGATTCCCCGAGTCTGCTTCTCTTTCTTGCGCTTCTTCGTCAATGAAAGGAAAGAAATTATAAATTTCCTCCGAAATGTTCCAATCCCACGAGCTTTCTTCATCAAATTTCACATCTCTACTTATCACAATTTTTCCGTTGCTTGGATTGTACAATTTATAGCCTTTGGATCTTGCATCATAGCCGATGAAAATATGTTTCTCACTTTTATCATCTAGCTTTGACCTCTTCTCATCCGGTACATGTATATAAGCAATACTCCCAAAAACACGTAAATGAGAAACACTTGGCTTTCTCCCATTCCATGCTTCTTGTGGTGTCATGTCTTCAACACTTCTAGTCGGGCAATGGTTTGACAAATAGATGGCACAATCAATAGCTTCAGCCCAAAATTCTCTTGGCATTTGCTTGCTCTTCAACATACTTCGAGCCATGTTAAGGATGCTTCTATTTTTTCTTTCCGCCGCCTCATTTTGTTGTGGCGATCTTGGAACCGTTAAAGGATGACGAATTCCATTTTCTTCACAAAATAACTTAAATTCATTTGACGTGAACTCGCCCCCTCTATCGGATCTAATGGCCTTGATATTATACCCGCTATGCTTCTCCACAAGAGCCTTGAATTTTTTAAAAGCTCCAAACACCTTCAATTTTTCTTTGAGAAAATAAACCCATGTTTTCCTACTAGAATCATCGATAAAGAGGAGAAAATAATTATTCTTACCAAATGATGACGGGTGAATAGGACCACACACATCCGAGTGCACAAGTTCCAATGGCATGGTTGCTCTAGTAGTTGACTTTTTTGGAAAACTTTCCCGAGATTGCTTGCCAAAAAGACACCATTCACAAAGTTGATCGGGGTGGTGAATTGAAGGCAACCCATTCACCATCCTTTTCTTCGACAAAACTTCCAAACCACCAAAATTTAAGTGCCCAAGTCTTAAGTGCCAAAGCCAAGACGAATCTTTGAAACAAGCTTTTAAACATTTTGCCACATCATTTTGAATATTCAATAAGAACATTCGATTTCTTGTCATAGGCACCCTTACTAGTAAATTTCTGGACTGATCTCTTATTGAAAGGTTAGAATCTTTAATCAAAATATCATAACCTTTCTCTAAGAGTTGCCCCAAGCTCAAAAGATTGTTCTT
The DNA here is from genome assembly GCA_034770075.1 of Aralia elata. Taxonomy (NCBI): domain Eukaryota; kingdom Viridiplantae; phylum Streptophyta; class Magnoliopsida; order Apiales; family Araliaceae; genus Aralia; species Aralia elata. Next base: position 90,525,100 of record CM068385.1, read on the forward strand.
CATATTTGGCACATAATAAACATTTGAAATAAATTGGTGCCTTCCATCCTTTAAGCGAATCAAAATTTTACCTTTTCCTTTAACCGAAATTTTTGACGAGTCTCCAAAAGTAACATTGCCGCATACAGATTCATCAAGCTCAACGAACATATTTTTCCTTCCACACATATGATTGCTTGCACCCGTGTCAAGATACCATGTATTGTCATCTTCACTCATCTCTCCTTTGCATGTCAAAAGTAAAGTGGGCTCCACTTCTTCAACATTTTTCTCCACATAATTTGACTTTCCTTCAACATCTTTTGAATCATTCTTACACTCCGAAGCATAGTGCCCATAATCATGACAATTGTAACATTGAACTCGAGATTTATCATACCTCCTTTGATACGGTCGTGAATAATTTCCTCTTCCACGACCTCTTGTGTGGTGAGACTCTTGGCCCCTTTCTTCTTTGTGAGGAGAGTAATGGCCTCCTCTTCCACCTCTTCCACGGCCACGTGCTTGGCCACGGCCTCGTGCTTGGCCACGACCTCGACCTTGTTGACTATGTCCATGCTTTTCTTCTCTCTCCTTGAAAGAAAGTTTCGCTTGGAGCACTTGCTCAATAGGCCCCTTCTTTTGCTTTTCAAGCCTCTCTTCATGGATTTGCAATGAACCCATAAGTTCGTCAACGGTCATGGTTTCCAAGTCTTTCGACTCCTCAATGGCTACAACAATATACTCATACTTGGGACTTAAAGAACGAAGGATTTTTTCATTTACTCGAACATCACTAATTTCCTCACCATTACTTTTCATTTGATTGACAAGTGCCAAAATTCTAGAAAAATAATCCGAAATTGATTCGGACTCCTTCATACGCAAACTTTCGAAGTCACTTCTCAAGGTTTGAAGACGAACCTTCTTTACTTTGGCAACTCCCTTGAACGAATTTTGGAGAATTTCCCACGCTTGCTTGGCGGTGGTGGCAAGAGCAACTTTTTGCAACATTGCATCATCCAAACATTGATGAATGATAGTGACCGCTTTTTGATCTTTCTTTCTTGTAGAACTCAAAGCTTCCTTTTGTGCTTGTGATAACGAATCTTCATTTCCGGGATCTTTATAGTGTTATGACAAACTATGACAAACACAATAAATCAACGTAGAAAGATAAAGACAATAACACAAGGTTTTACGTGGAAACCCAAATCGGAAAAAACCACAGAGAAGACAGAAGAAATCCACTAAATATATATTTGAAGACTACAAGATAGAGAGAGAATTATTAGAATACTTCTGAATGAATCTGAATGTCTCTGAATTGTCTCTTCCCCAAAATCCTAGCACATATATTTATAGGTCATAGGAAATTTCATAACTAAATAGGATAGGAAATACTAAATTGAGTATAATTAGGAAAGATAACTTTCCTTAAACCAAAACAGATTCTAGGTAATACCTAAATCCAAATCCAATAAGGAACTAGATAATACCTAAATCCAAATCCAATAAGGAATCATATCATACCTAACAAATCTCCACCTTGACTTGAATCCTCCAAATATAGCACAAATAGTGAACTTTCCCCTCTTCTCAAATGCAGAGCTCAAGTGCATCGAACACTAACTAGGTCCAAACAATGTTTGAACTTGGTATATGGTAACGGCTTCGTTAACATGTCAGCTGGATTGTCTGCAGTACCAATCTTCAAGACCTTAATGTCACCATCTTCAACAATGTCTCGAACAAAATGATACCTGACATCAATATGCTTCGTCCTCTCATGATACATTTGATCCTTAGTCAAGTGTATAGCACTTTGACTATCACAATGGACAACAGTAACTCCATGATCCATGCTGATCTCTCCAAACAAGCCTCGCAACCAAATAGCTTCCTTAACAGCCTCTGTAATAGCCATATATTCTGCCTCTGTAGTAGATAGAGCAACCGTATGCTGTAAAGTAGCTCTCTAACTAATTGCACAACCTCCAAGGGTAAATATATAACCAGTCAACGACCTCCTCCTATCAAGATCACCAGCATAATCTCAATCAACATACCCTATAAGGGTATTGCCATTTCTTCCAAACTCTAAACCAACATCAGAGGTACCTCGCAAGTATCTTAAAATCCATTTCACAGCTTCCCAATGAATTTTACCTGGACATGATAAGTATCTACTTACCACACTAATGACATGTGAAATATCTGGACGAGTACAAATCATAACATACATTAGGCTACCAACTGCACTAGAGTAGGGAACACTTGACATATACCTAACCTCCTCATATGTCTGAAGAGATAATTCAGCTAATAATTTGAAGTGAGCAGCAAGAGGAGTACTTACTGGTTTAACATCCTTCATACCAAAACGATCTAACACCTTCGTGATGTAGTCTTTCTGAGATAAGTACAATTTCTTAATTCTGCGATCTCGCTGAATCTCCATGCCAAGAATCTTCTTAGCAGCCCCTAAATCTTTCATCTCAAACTCAGTGCTCAACTGTGATTTCAGTTTATCAATCTCTGAACTATCTTTTGCTGCAATCAATATATCATCAACATAAAGCAACAAATAGATAAATGAGTCATCCTGAAGTTTCCTGAAGTACACACAACTATCATATTGACTCCTGCTATATTCAATCCCAACCATAAATGAGTGAAATCGTTTATACCACTGCCTGGGAGATTGCTTTAAACCGTATAAGGACTTTTTCAACAAGCAAACGTGGTCTTCCTTTCCTTGAATCTGAAATCCCTGAGGTTGACGCATATAAATCTTTTCATCAAGTTCACCATGCAAGAAAGCTGTTTTCACATCGAGTTGTTCCAACTCCAAATCATGCATATCTGTGACGTTTCACAATTTTCGGAAGTTTATAAAATAAGGATTTTTAATTTTCTTATTTTATGGCATGAGTTAAATTAAATATATGAATATTAGCATTGGTGTAATATTTAATATTTAATTATGTGAATATTATACAACAGTATAATATTCAAAAGTGTGAATGTGTGGTAATGATTTAAAATGTATATCAAGATATATGCATATTAGTATAGAATAAATAAATATGATCTTACTTGGATGTATTAATAATATATTAATATCTATTGGAGTAAGATAAATAAATTGCCAAAAACAATTTATGGACAGAGAGGAAATATTTATAATTTAATATTGCAATAAATAAATTGTACATATTGAATTATTTAATTGGAATAATTAACGGAATATCGATAATTATTCTAATATACGTAATGATTGCGTAAAAAGTGGTAAAGTAATATTATAGAAAATATTCCATAATTATCAGAATAATTTCTGTAATATTTAAAAAATATTTAATTTATTAATTTTTGGAAATATTGGGATACATTTATGAGTAATGTACCATTACGCGATATGTACAGAGGTTCTATGTTAGTAAGTATGCTGAGTCTTATTAACTGAGCAGGAGGTGTTACTTCCTGAGAGAATTAAGAGTGAGTCACACATGGGCTAAGCAGGAGGTGTGAGTTTATTATCCAGTGTGAGACACCAATCAGAACTTTGGTCTAATACCCAGCTCTCACTAAATTTCTATACGTTTCTCATTATCAAACCCAAACTCTCTTTAAACTAATTGCTTCAAGAGAGTAAGAATTAAACAAAGCAAGGAATGGAATTGTATCAAGGGTAATCAAGAAATCCAATTCTCTGCAAGTTGTCAAACTCAAATTAAGAGGTAAGACATTCAATTCGATTACAAATTTTCTCTCCTTCTCCTCTTCAAAGCTTTGTAATGGAAGTATTGTGGAATTGGAAGTTAATGTATAGATGAATACTAGAAATTGTTGTGAAATTAAACTTTAAAACTGGGTGATTAGTTGTTGCTGTGTGGAGAAACAAGGTGGGAGGATTCTATGGTGAATCCTAGGTAATCCATGAACAAATTTCTATGAAACCTAAGAAAACAAAGACTGCTCGCTACGTGTTTGTTAAAATGCATCAAAGAAGCTTAAAAGCTTAAAAAAAAAAATTTATAATTAACCAGAACTTTAAACTGGAATGTACTGGAATGGGTGTAATAAGGTTATCTAAATAATTTAGATTAATCAAAACACGTTTGAAAGCGAATTGGAACTAAACGAAATGCTAGAAAACAGTTACGAGCAAGCACTTTCGACGCTTAATTTGGGCTGTCAAGAATGTCCGAAATGGATGGTTAGAAGTTTCTAAAAATAGTCTACTATAGTGGCTATAAGACATTCAAGCTTGAGTTTTATCGGACGTATGTGTTTAAAGATATACCTTGACAAACTAGCTACAAGGTCAGAGAGGCTGCTGCCTGTGTAGCAGCTGCGTGCACAGCAATGTGCAGCAGCGTGCCCACAGCAGCAGCAAGCACACGCTAGCAGCAGCCCCGCGTGCAGCAGCGTGGCCCAGCAGCGTGGCCCAGCAGCAGCAGCCCCGCGTGCAGCAGCGTGGCCCAGCAGCAGCAGCCCCGCGTGCAGCAGCGTGGCCCAGCAGCAGCAGCACCGCGTGCGGCAGCGTGCCCCAGCAGCAGCACCACGTGCCGCAGCGTGCCCATGATGCAGCAAGTCAGCAGCAATGCATGTGCACACGGCGAACGAGCACCAGCATCAAGCGAATTGACTGCAGCGGCTTGGCTGGGTCGGGTTATGTTAAGGCTCGTAAATAATAAAAAAAAAAAATAATAAAGTATACAATAATAATATAATATATTATTATTATGTTATTATTATGATAAAATAGTAATAAAGTACACAATAAAACCAACAAGATTCACATTAAGCTTAGAATTTCTAAACTAAGCAAGAAGATGAAATTACTTTTAGCGGACTGTTATACCAAGCTATCGAAACGCGATGGTATTTAACGTACTAATATACGAAAACGAATCTATAAATGATTACGGAAGTTATAACTTAATTATACAAGTTATAATTGCACTCAATGTATACGTACGTTATAATTTACTTAGGTGACCTTACCTAAGTATAAGATATATGTAATACTCATAAATTATGAAAAAGCGAGTTATAAACTAAAGTTTTAATATACTCACATATTTAAACCACGTCGAAACCTATTAAAGCGAAAACTAATGATCGTAGGCTAATATTATGCCAATGTGGATATTTAATATATAACTATATAAGTTATATATTCTGAATATATGGCTAATGCATTTATATAACTATGATTGTGTAGGATCCGTAAAAGCAAACTTAGCTGAATTTATTTCAATAGACAACAGACAAGGCAAGTATCCTGATCTTGTTTAGTTTGAGCAATTATCTCAATTACTTTATCTTCAAACAAGTTCACTTACCTTGAGCAAATGTTTCACAATCATAGATGAATAATATATTGTTATATAATTTTATTCCAATCAGCTTCGAAAAACAATGAAGTTAAGATCATGTGTATTTGATAAAATTCGATACACATTTGCAGTTTAATGAAGGTCGACGCCGATTTGTTCTGGCTAGACCCCAGATTTGACTGTTTCAATTCTTTCATACTAAGTCTTGAAATCGTTTCAGAATTTATAAAGTAGTTCATCCTTTTAGCTTTTAGGTTGAACTTCAAACTGAGTAGAACATCCCTAACTTGGGAAAAATTTTATATTGCGTCCTGGGGACGGTGACAGGGAACACAAGTGCTGTTCTAATAGATAGTATTGATCAATACAGGGCATAACGGGCTGATCACCCACCGTGCCCGTAAGACCAGACGGTTCACAGATGGATTTCTGATAGAACCTTTTCAAGAAAAGAAAAATTAAACGTTCATGGTCTTGTGACCACTCAGTATCAGAATTCAGTATATCATTTCAAGAATGTAAATGAGTCATACTGTTGTTGAAGAATTGTTCAGTTGCTTTCCGATATTTATTCTGCTATCAAAGCAAATCTCAGAGAGAACATTTAGTTATTGATATACATGTTTATCAATTATTATTACTTGCTGAGCAATCAAATGCTCATTCTTGCTTTGAATATAAATGTTTTCAGCTAAGCCAGAACGCATAGAAGGGTCCGGAAAGGATAAAGGCAAGGGAAAGCTACAGGAGTAGTTATAGATGGTTGTAATAGATAGACTTATGTTTTAAAAATACAATATCTATCATGTAATAAAGATAATGAAGGTCTTCGTACCTGGGATAGATACCTCTGATGTAATAATTATTATTATCTTTTATTATATGCAGTTTGTATGAATGATATCGTGTAGCACCAAGTACGGGTTTTAAGTACCCGGATTTGGGGGCGCCACAATATCAACTAAACCAAGTAATACTCGAATAGAGCTGTGTTTCACAACAGGTGAAAACACATCATTGAAGTCAATTCCCTCGACTTGACTGAATCCCTTAGCTACTAGCCGAGCCTTATACCTAGCGTCTTCAACTCCTGGGATGCCTTCTTTTTTCTTAAATATCCATTTGCAGCCCACAATTTTCTTACCTTTAGGTGGTTTCACAAGCTCCCAAGTCTGATTTTTCTGAAGCGATTCCATCTCCTCATTCATAGCGAACAACCATTTTTCTGAATCATTCGAGGAAACAGCACCTTTATAAGTCACAGGATCACTATAGTCAATTGTCTCGGCGACTGATAAGGCATAAGCAACATAATCTGAATACTCATATCTCTGTGGTGGTCGCATTGTCCTCTTTTCCCTGTCTCTAGTGAGACTATACTGATTGTCCACTTGTTCCTCCTCTAGAACTATATTTTCATCTGCAACAGTAGTAGTAGGCACATGATCTGAACTCTGTTGTGATTTCTGAACCTGAGGAGAAGTTACTTCAAGCTCCACCTTCTTACCAACACTATTAAAACTATCAGTACAAGGAACAGAGTATTCCTTGTTCTTATGAAGCATAGCTGACTCATCAAAAGTAACATCTCTGCTAATGATGACCTTTGTTGACTTCTGATCAGCACACCAAAGTCTATAACCCTTCACACCAGAACCATAACCAAGAAAGATGCATTTTTTCGCTCTAGGTTTGAGTTTTCCCTCATTCACATGTGCATATGCAGGACAACCAAATACCCTAAGAGATGAATAATCTGCATGATTACCTGACCAAACCTCTTCAGGGGTCTTACATTCTATAGCTGTACAAGGAGAACGATTCACCAAGAAACAAGTTGTGTTCACTGCTTCTGCCCAAAATTCCTTGCACAAACCTGCATTTAACAACATACACCTGGCCTTCTCTATCAAGGTTCTGTTCATCTGTTCTGCAACTCCATTCTGCTGTGGTGTCTTCACAACTGTACGATGTCTAACAATTCCTTCATTCTTGCAGAACTCATTAAATTCAGTCTTACAAAACTCAAGGCCATTATCTGATCTGAACCTCTTAATCTGCTTTCCTGTCTGCTTCTCAACCAAAGTCTTCCACTGTTTGAAAGTCATAAAAATGTCATTCTTATGTTTCAAGAAGTAGACCCAAACCTTCCTGGAGTAATCATCAATGAATGTTAGCAGATAATGTGTACTGCTACCTTTGGAAGGAACCCGTGAAGGACCCCAAAGGTCTGAATGAATGTAGTCCAAAGTCCCCTTTGTTCTATGAACCGCAGTCTTGAAACTAACTCGTTTCTATTTCCCCAAGACACAATGCTCACAGAAGTCCAACTTTCCTATTTTCTGTCCAGATAAAAGACCTCTTTTACTCAAAGCATCCATGTCTCTTTCACTCATATGGCCTAACCTCATATGCCACAACCTGGTGGTGTCATCCGCAGTAACTGAAGAACAAATTATATCTGAATCTGTAGTTGTAGAACCCTCCAACTTATATAAAGTGCTGACCTTGATTCCTTTCATCAACACAAGAGAGCCTCTACTAATCTTCATAACTCCACCTTCAGCTGTGTATTTACACCCATTTTCATCTAGTGTACCCAAAGATATGAGATTCTTCTTCAAACCTGGAACATGTCTAACATCTGACAATGTCCTGATTATGCCATCATGCATCTTAATTTTAACTGTGCCAATGCCAATTACTTTACATTTAGAATTATTTCCCACCAAAATAATTCCACCATCAAATGGTTCATATGTGGAGAACCAATCACGAGTAGGACACATATGATAAGAACACCCAGAATCTAAAATCCAATCACTGCTTAGTCTTTCTCTGTCATCAGCTACTAACAGAAGATCATCACTATCCTCAGCAACGCTAGCCTGAGCAGGCTTTCTTGCCCCCTGATTCTGCTGGTTCTGCACGTTCTATCCACTATTAATCTGACCATGATTGTCTTCTCTTTGTTCTTTATTTTTCAACTTCGGACAATTACGTTTTATATGCCCCTTTGCATGACAGTAGTTACAACTGAAATTCTTATTCCTATATTTTGATCTGTGTGTACTGCCACTTTTTGAACTTCTCTCAACTGACCTCCCCCTGGTAAACAATCCAACACCTTGATCATCACTTTTCCCAAAAGTCATCTCAGAATCTAGTTTTTGTTTACTCATAAGATTCGTCTTAACATCCTCAATTGAGATAGTGTCTCTACCATAGATCATAGTGTCTCTAAAGTACTTATATGAAGGAGGTAATGAGACTAACAACAATAGGGCTTGATCTTCATTATCAATTTTAACATCAATATTCTACAACTCAGTTACAATCGAATTAAATTCAGTAATATGATATTTAATTTGAGTACCTTCTGACATATGCAAGGTGTAAAGACGTTGTTTAAGTCTCAATCTATTGGTGAGGGACTTCGTCAAATAGAGAGATTCTAATTTTTTCCACAAATCAGCAGATGCAGTTTTCGCTAACACCTCTTGCAACACATCATTCGAAAGGCACAACTGAATTGCCGAAAGTGCTTTATCATCCATAGTTTTCCATTCTGACTCAAACATCTCGCTAGCTTTCTTCGTCTCCCAATTCGTATCAGACATATCTACAAGCTTCACTAGCTTCCCTACAATGGCTTTCTTCAAGCCTTGCTGAGTAAGAACAACCTTCATCCGAACCTGCCAAAGACTAAAACTAATATTCCCATCAAATTTGTTAATATCAAATTTCGTTGATGAAGTCGAACTCAATGTCATAGTATGGATCGATATTAACCAGGCTCTGGATACCAGTTTGTTATGACAAACTATGACAAACACAATAAATCAACGTAGAAAGATAAAGACAATAACACAAGGTTTTACGTGAAAACCCAAATCAAAAAAAACCACGGAGAAGACAGAAGAAATCCACTAAATAAATATGTGAAGAATACAAGATAGAGAGAGAATTATTAGAATACTTCTGAATGAATCTGAATGTCTCTGAATTGTTTCTTCCCCAAAATCCTAGCACCTACATTTATAGGCCATAGGAAATTCCATAACCAAATAGGATAGGAAATACTAAATTGAGTATAATTAGGAAAGATAACTTTCCTTAAACCAAAACGGATTCTAGGTAATACCTAAATCTAAATCCAATAAGGAACTAGATAATACCTAAATCCAAATCCAATAAGGAATCATGGCATACCTAACACGTAACCTTTGGTCACAATGTCCCATAGATCTTGTGAACCAAAAATCGCCTTCATGCGAATACACCAACTCTCATAGTTATCCTTCTTTAATTGAGGAACTTGGAATTGGACCGATCCATTTGCCATTTTCTAGTGGGTGTTACTAGCAACCTAGCTCTTGATACCACTTTGTTAGAAATAATACTCTCACACACACTAGAGAAAAATAGAGAAGATGTTATCATAAAGGAAATTTTATATTTCTTGCTTACTTCAAATGAGTTGAGTACATAGGTATTTATTGGAATCTCCTAACATGTATAAACCCAAATACATGAATGAGCACTTAATGAAAACCAACTCTCTAGACACCTTTTCAGCTACCTTCATGAACCTTCAAATACATGAACCAACAAGTACATCAATATTAATTAAATAAAAATACTTAATTACTTTTGGGACAAGTTTATTTTTTCAACACTCACATTGGAACATATTTAATATAGTTGTAGGACTGAACTTTATATGAAACCTCTACCCTATTTTAATACCAAGAAGTCATGATTTTTTGGGTCTACCTATATAATTGAAACAACAAATTAAACCTTGATAATTCGATCTTGGAGTGGACCAACAGCTTGAGCCTTGATTTGAGTCTGTGGTGGAACAATGGATTAAGTCTTCATCTGGGTTTGTGTTGGGGTTGGGTTGTAACAAATAGTATCAAAGAGATGGCTCATTGTAGCGCCGTAGCTCTAGAGCTCACGTATATCCTTCGTGAATTGTGATTTGACTAATTTTTTTTTATGAATGTTAATTTTTATATTTGATGATAAATTTATGACGATATTTAATATCGATATATAAATACATGTGTTAAAAGGTGTAAAAAATGACCCACATATTATTATTCTATTTTAATTATGACTTACAATTTCATCTTAATCCACATTTAATATAAAATTAGTCAACATATAAATTATTTTTTTTATATAAAATCTCAAACATGTTATCAAAGACACCCGTAAGTCATGACCTTTTGGATCGGTCAATAATGAGCCAAGACCCAAATTGATGCTCTTAGGACTGATTAGATCGCAGTTTGTAGTGAATTTGAACCGTAACATAGAGTACCATCATTCATTGGCAATTATCTCCCCGGTCAGTCAAAAAAGATAAAGAAAAAATAATTTGTCTAACCTGAGGATATTACCATGAAAAATAAATAATTTTAATTATGATTTTTCTTAAAAACATGTAATCAATCTAATTGTTGCAAAAACCAATGATATATTGTTATGTATTACTTGTTTGATTACATTATTTAAAGGTACTATAAATGATGATCACATGTGTAATATCAAGATTTACATGATTTAAAGGCCAGTACAGACAATACTACTAATAATAAGAACATCAATTTGTCCCCAATTAAATTTCCAGGCGTACTTATTCCATAGGGATTCAGTATCGTACACTTTCTCCGTTCTAAATTATATGATTATTATTGACTTTTAAAAGTTAATTTGAGACATTTTCAAACTCAAAATTGAGATGACTCGTTAAAAATTATAAAGTAATAAAACTTACAATGAGTATTACTTTTTTGATTGTTGACAGTATTTATCATTAATTGTATTAATTAAAATTAAAAGAATTTATATCAAATATATGAAAAACTGAAGAAAGATGTTGTGAAGAAAAGCCTAACACTTGAATCCGGAAGTTTGGTCAGTAGCTTCTGGTAATTTTAATAACCACTTAATTGTTCATTCTTTCAGTTACCCCCACCTTGGTATATATCTCCTTCATAATATGCACAAACACCTTTTAGTTGTTTTGTCGTTTCTCGTTCTACCATCAAATAAAAATTATTGAAAGCGTTCAGCACCTGATCTTCAGTTTTCAATACAGATGCTCACAATTTCTTAAAATGATCATCCATATAGGTCACAAATAATGTGCCCCACTAAAAAAATCTATAATATGAGTCTTTTAAGAATTCATAATTAGTAGACGATCTAAATAGTGTCCTATGCTTTTATATTAGAAACCCATTCAATGAGATTTACACCAACATATATACAAAAACCTTACGCGGAACTTCTACACATTTTACGATTGGATTGCATGAATAAGGTGAGAATGGAATAATTCATTTTATTAGAATAAAAAATATTATACTTGGTTAAATCATTCTCATTTTTATCAAATTTGTGAATTTTATTTTTTAGAAGAAAGTATGAAATAACTCATTTTAGTTAAAATGGAATGAATCATTCCACTCTTTATTCCATTTTTTCTCTATTTCATTCCTTCAATCCAAATATAGCATAAACCTAAATTGTTTGAGAACCAAGTTGAACAAAGTTCATTAGTGCAAAAGTACTTGATGACTTGATTTCTCATCCAAGCCAGCATTCTTAATGTTATGTTTGGATTGAAGAAATAAAATTGGTGAAGTAATGGAATAAAGAAAGGAATGAAATGGAAAGTAGAATGATTCATTTCATTCTAGCTGAAATATATAAGTAGGCTAAATACACTTATATTACACCAAATTCCAGTACTCCACTCATAATTTAGCCCCTAAATTAGTTGGGCTTACACTTTTCTACATCAACTTCCAAATTGCATACGATGTCTTCCCCCTCCCCCCTTCCCAAATTCATTTTTTGGCTGAAATTGACCGAAATATCCGACCCAACTAACAACCCGATTGGTTTATACGGTTTTTTCGTATTCAAATATGGTTTGACTTTATTAAAAAGTTAAAATACTTCTAAATACCCCCAAATTAAAATATTCCAAATAAAATTAGTCCCAAATTAAAATACTTCTAATTACAATTAACTCCAAATTAAAATACTTCTTAAGTCAATTCACTCCAAATAATGATGAACACCAATATTAACATTCAATTTTTTCAAAATAGAAATTAAAAAGGGCAAATTTTATTCCAAAATGATGAACACTAATATTAAAATTCAATTTTTACAAAACAGAAATTTAAAAAGGAAAAAAATTGGGACCAAGAAGAATCAAAGCAATAAGAAAGAGATAAATGAATGAAAATTTGACATAAACCTTGAATCTCTCATAGAGCTCCTCCTCCTACTCCTCTTCTAAAGAGCTCAAACACAGATCTGATGCTTTTCGTGCTTGTATCCGATGCTTTCAGACTCAGACACAAAACTTGTTCATGTAATTGCAGAATACTTTCGAACTCAAACACAAATCAAAAGAATTAGATCGAGCAACAAGAAAGAGGTAATTTTGAACTGAAATACTTCCCGATCCCCGACCCAATTCCTGTCCCTCGCTGCTCATCCCCTACCTCCAACCCCCACTCCCCTTACTCTATCACTCGCCCCTGCTCATCTCCCTTCTATCTCTCTACTGAAAAGTCTCTCATGTATTCAATTAAACGTGAGTCTATATTTTTTAGAATGAGATTGTTGATTTTGTACTCAGATTTATCTATTTAAATGTGAAAATTTTGAAGATTGTGTTGTGATTATAAAGTTTTAAATAAGATTGGAGTTTAGGAAAGAAATGGGTGCTTGATTGATGATGGTGATGGAGGAGTTGATAATGGTAATGGTGTTGGAGGTGTTGATGATGGTAATGGTGATGGAGGAGTTTAGGGAAAAAATAATGAGATTTTTATTTTTATTTTTTAATAATATTAATCCTTTAAATTAGTTATTATAGAAATAATTGCTTAAATTATTTTTTTAAAGTCAAACCGTATTTTAATATAGTCAAACTGTATAAAACTATTTGTCTTGCCGGCAATTGAGGTATTCCAATCAATTTTAGCCGAAAAATAAATTTAGAGGGGACATTGTATGCACTGCGGTAGTTGATGTAAAAAAATGTAAGCTCAATTAGTTTATGGGCTAAATTATGAATGGGATGAAATTTGATGTAATAAGTGTATTCAGCTTTATATAAGTCATTTCATATTCTCCCTCAAAGAATAAAATTCATAAATTTAGTAGGAATGAGAATGATTCATTCTATTTCAATAAACAATCAAACATAATTTTTTTTTATTTTATAAAATAAATTATTTTATTTTCACTTTCATTACTCCAATTCAATTGTAATATTAAAAGTATTTGATTTTATAACTTTGCACTATCAAATGTTTAGATCCAAAGGCGAACTATTATTTTACTGTAATTTTGGGATTGAATGTAATACCAAGTCCTTGTCCCACATCGCCCACTTACTAAATATCCTCCCCTTTCCTTACCTATATATATATATAACTAATATTTTATTTATTTATTAAACAATAAGGATTTTCTTATTTTAAGAAAAGACTTTTTGTAAGAGGGACTTTTTAGTAAGTACCTCCTTAGTTAAAAAGTTTTCAGTATCGAGGGCGTAGGCAGACTGCGAACCTCATAATTTCGGGTACGTTTTTTTTTCTTTTGTATTTATTCAATTTAATTTTCTGTATTATTAGTTTATAACTTTAATTAGTATATTATAGTTAGTTTGTTAGTTAATATTTTGGTATTATTTTGGCTAGATATTATGTATCTCTTTAATTTATTAATTTAATTTGGAGGGTTCAATATATGCATAAAACAGTTAAATACTAATATTGTAGTATTTAATAAAGTGTATTATTTTGGTGAATAAATTATATTGAGCGAGTCTAACCAATTGCATCTGTAATTGTGGGTATTGCATTATGTACTCCATGTACGGATTTTTGTACTCTTTCAGCGATACTCCTTTAATTTTAATTTGTTCGTTTTGTTCCTCATTCAGAATTCAAATAGTGTTTCGATATTTTGTTCATAGTTAAATTCATATGATAGATTTGTTTGATTTTAGATATTCGAAAATTCGTTATTCGTACGCTTTAGACTTATTGAGCATGTCTAGTATTTATTTTTGTAGAAACGTACATGCTAATATATTTTGGGAGATTTTGTGTCAATTCGTTTCGATTTAGCATGTGCGTATTAGAACCCTTTTGTTGGTATTATGTCGCTTTATATTGTGACATGATATTTTTATTAGATGATATCGTAGGGTGTACCTTGAGCTAACCACCTGTGGGGGTACCACAGGCATGTCGTCTTGGCATAAGAGACATGACACTTCCGTGGCGGTGTGATTAGTCCACGACGTCTCTGTTTTGTACTCCGGTGGGAGTTGGCCATTTGGTGACTTGTTGTGAGAGGCGTATAGGTCGGCCCTAGTTTTCTGTTATGTTCTGCGGATTGCTGATGTTGTGCCAAACACACTTTCCAATTTTGCATGCATTTGGATCTGCAATCCAATGTGTGATTTGTCTATGTGGCATTATTAGACTTGTCTATGTGGCAAGCTATATTTCTGAGCTCGGTATGAAATAACCTCAGCCATTCGATTCAGCCTATTATGTTATTCAGTTCAGTTCAGTTATGTTATTGTGATATTTATTATTCAGTTCAGTTCAATTCAGCTATGTTATTAAGTTCAGTTCAGTTCAGCTATTTAAGTTCAGTTCAGTTCAATTCAGCTATGTTATTAAGTTCAGTTCAGTTCAGCTATTTCAGTTCAGTTCAGTTCAGTTCGACTATGTTATTAAGTTCAGTTCAGTTCAGTTATGTTATTGAGTTTAGTTGAGTTTGATTTCGTTATTCAGTTCAGCTATGTTATTGAGTTTAGTTGAGTTTGATTTCGTTATTCAGTTCAGCTATGTTATTGAGTTTGGTTCAGCTTGATTTTGTTATTCATTTCGGTTCTCATTTTTGTACTTTATATTCGTACTGGGCAATTGACTCATGCTATGTTTTTCTTTCGGCAGGTATTCAAGGGGTTCAAGGGCAAGTGTGAACAGATGTTCCTTTTAGTTTGATATTCTGCTTAGAGTTTGTTCGTGCGTGACCTCCCTTTCCTATTTCGGTAAGGGGGTGTTACATTGAATGAAACAAATCATACTCTCAAAACCCAATCAAATTAAGATCAACATAACAAAAAATGAAATTGAGCAAAATCAACAAATGATAACAGAGATATAGATACTTGAAGAGTGATAGATCCACCGACTTGTAGGCACTAATTAAGAACGTGCATTTTGATAGTGTATTCGGCCTTGGTACATACAAATAAAAATTTTATTGAAAAAATAAATATAAATATATGTATTATTTTATACACGTACGGAAATTTGAAAACTTCTATTACATATTTATAGACTTATGTTACGTTTAGATTGCATGAATAAAGGTAGGAATAGAATGACTTATTCCCATAGAATGAAAAAAATTATGTATCATTGTTCCATTGGAATGGAATGAGACATTCTCATTCCTCTCGAATGTGTGAATTTTATTTCTTGAGGGAAGGTATGAAATGACTCATTCCAACTAGAAATAGAATGAATCATTCCACTCACCATTCTATTCCTTTCTCTATTCCATTCCTTTACCAATTCAATTCTTCCGATTCAATCACAACATTAGGGAATTAAACGAAATGAATTATAGTACTGTCAAGAATTAAGACACATGAGTCAGAGATCAACATAAATCAGCAAAATGCAGTAAAATTTATATAGATAATAGAAATATATATAGATGCCTGAAGTGTGGTAAACTGATTTGAAGATACTTAACCTTTTTTTCCCTGCTATGTACAAATAAAAGATTTATAACATGAAATAGTTAGCCTAGGGTGACATGCCTACATTGACAATATTGAAAACAGCAAAAGATGTCGGTTTTAGGCCTTCCTAAACAATCCTTACTTGTACCCCTTTGAGTGAGACATGCAGCAAGGGAACTTTTTGATAACCTTTCTTAGTTGTAAAGGTTTGAAACCTGATGTTTGCACATATATAATATACTGATACACCGCCGGCTTTGTCAAAAGTTGGCAATTTGAGGGAGCCAGACTTAACTTCAAACTCATAGTTAGCGAGATTTAACTTGAAACTCATAGTTAGCCAGATAATTCTTCATCCTAGCTACGCTTCGTCGTATATAATTTCATTGTCACCTATTTTATTTGGATTTTTTGACGAAAGTTAAAACTTTTCTCAGCTTTCCTATCCTTTTCTTAGTTTTGAAACTCAAAATTAACAATGTGTAAAACTACATTATACCTCCGGAGAGATTTTGAGTTGGATGATGGATGTATGTAACAAACTGGTTAGAACAATTTATAAGCAAGCATCATATCAGTTTGTTCTTGTAGAAATTCACTGCTAGAAAAACTGGATATTGTGACGGACACATCCGTCACAAATAAGCCTGTTCCGTCTCAAATAAATATATTTGCAAGAAGCTATTAACCGGAATGTGGAGACTAAACACCACATCGGAAAAAATAAATGCAAAAAGCTACTTTCTGAAACCTGGAGACTTCTTGCTCTAATATTGTCTCTTCTCAAGCTACAGAATGTTTGACCCGGGAAGTTTCGGATGAGGAGATCTTTAAATCTCTTTCTTCAATGAAAAAGAACAAGAGTCCTGGTCCGGATGGGTTTAACGTTAATTTCTTTATCCACTCTTGGGATATAGTGGGGCAGGACTTCTCTAATGCTATCAAAGCTTTCTTTCAGCAGGGATGCCCGCTTAGAAGAGTAAATTCTACGGCTATTGCTTTGGTTCCTAAAATTCAAAATCCCACATCCATGAACGACTTTAGGCCCATTTCGTGCTGCAATACTATTTACAAGTGCATTTCTAAAATTATTGCCAACAGATTAAAAGGGGTCCTCCCAAATATTATCTCCCCAAGCCAAGCCGCTTTTGTTCCGGGGAGAAGAATTGGTAACAATGTGCTTCTAGCCCAGGAGTTATTTAGGGGTTACAAAAGGTCCTCGGGGCCTTCAAGATGTGCGATGAAAATTGATTTAAGGAAAGCCTTCAACTCAGTTTCTTGGGAATTCATTATTAAAGCGTTGTACTTGTTCAAATTTCCCCCAAAATTCATATATTGGATCACAGCTTGTGTTACCTCTACTTGGTTTTCTGTTAAAGTTAATGGCGAGCTCTGTGGGTTCTTTAAAGGGGCTAGAGGCTTGCGCCAAGGGGATCCCCTCTCCCCCTATCTATTTGTCATTGCTATGGAGATTCTCTCTCTCCTTATTACTAAAGACACAAAGTCTGCTGATTTTCGATTCCATTGGAGAACAAAGCAAACTAACCTCACGCACCTGAGCTTTGCGGACGATCTTATTCTGTTCTGTCATGGGGACCCCAAGTCTGCCTCCGTCCTGAAGTTATGTCTTAACAAATTTTCTTTGATTTCGGGCCTAAGCATAAATGCTTCTAAAAGCTTATGTTTCCTTTCGAATGTTCCTAATGATCAAGCTGATCAGATTATTTCTTGCCTGGGATTCCAGCTTGGTTCCTTACCTGCAAAATTTCTGGGGGTACCTCTCATCCCCTCCAAATTGTCTTTTACAGATTGTCAGCCTCTTCTTGAAAAAATCAAAGGCAGAATGAGCTCTTGGACCAATATTTACTTGTCCTATGCTGGGAGGTTACAACTTCTCAAGAGTGTTATCTTTGCTATTCAGGCTTATTGGTCGGCTCACTTCATCCTTCCCGCTGCTGCTATTAAGAGTATTCAAAGCATTATGAGTCGGTTTCTATGGCACGGCCCGTCTTTGCAGAAGCATGGAGCCAAGGTTGCTTGGAACAAAATTACTCTCCCCTTGTCCGAAGGTGGTCTTGCTATTAAGCAATTGTCGGACTGGAATAGTGCTCTTTTTTTATCTCTTCTGCTGAAAGTCATAAATCCGAGCTCTTCTTCCTTCTGGGCGGGATGGGTTAAAAAAGTGCTCCTGAATAGGAAGCATTTCTGGTGCACCAATATCCCCTCCGACTGCTCCTGGACATGGAGGAAAATTTTGAATCTTCGTCATTTGGCCTTGTCGCACATTCGGTACTGTATCGGAAATGGTGATAGCACAAGTCTTTGGTTTGATCCTTGGTACTCAGGTAATGTCCTTTGCCCTAGAACTGATCACCCTCTTACCTCTAATTCTGGATTGGGCTCCTCTGCCACTGTTAGCAGTATCCTTCATAATGCTACTTGGGTCTTGCCATCTTCAACCCATTCTGCAGTTGTAGATTTCTGTAGTAACTTTGACTTTACATATCCATGCGATCCTGCTTCTTCTGATGCTATTTGTTGGGATGGTGCTAATATTAATAATGCTCGGACCGCTTTCATTTGGGAATCTATAAGGCAAAGGGGTCAACCCAAGGCCTGGTATAAAACTGTTTGGCACCAAAGTATTCCTCCGAGGCACTCTTTTTTCCTCTGGCTGGCATACAATCGTGGCCTAAGAACCAAGGACAGATTGATTAACTATGGTCTCACGGTTGATCCACAGTGTGCTCTGTGCAATTCTGGTTTTGAAAGCTTTGATCATCTTTTTTTCCAGTGCCCCTTTTCTTTTCATGTCCTTACCTCGGTATTGCATGTAATATCCCAGATATTTCGAAAATTTAAAATAAGAATTTAATAAATAAAATTCTTATTAAGGGATGAAGTAGATTTGAACATATATGTATATATGTGTTTCATTTAATGTGAAGTATGTGATTTTGTGTAATAGATTAAATGTGTATATATAGATGTGAAATATATACATATATTGAGTATAATTAATTAATTAATTAATATTAATTGATTGAGATTAAATTAAAATTATATTATGAAATAATATAATTTGAATATTGAGCCTTAGACAATGATAGAATTGTTATGAATTAAATTTTTATATATGAGTTAATTAATTCACTTAGTTAAAATTAGTGAATTAATGTATGTACTTTTGTTCTAATAAAATAAAGTTTATATGGATAATATTTTGTGTAAGTGTGATGAGTAAATAAATATATGTGATATATATTTATTTGCTAGTATGTGTGTTATGTATTTGCTAGTAAGAAATTAATCTAGATTGCAAGCCCAATGTATAAAATAGTTGTGGAGAATTTAGTTAGTCCAAAGAATTATAGTATCAAGCCCAAATTTTAAAGAATTAAGATGGCCCAAGTTATTTAATTAAAAACTTGTGACAAGTCCAATGAAGAAGCCCAATTAGAATTTAATTTAGTAGCCCAAAATAATGGGACATGTGTTAGTAACTATGGTTAGGAACTAACCATGTTTGAGTTAAATGTAGGAAATTATGAGAAATGATTATATTATCCAATAGAAAGTGATTAATGACTCATGTGTCCTAAGAAGGAAATTGCTAGGAAGTTTCCTAGTAATTGGAGAATGACTATTTTGTCCCAAAAAGAAAAGTATTAATGACCATGGTATCCTTGAAGGAAATTTCTAGGAAATTTCCTAATAGTGAAGGAAAGACTATTTTGTCCTTAGAGAAAATTATTAAAGACCATTATGTCCTAATAGGAAATTGCTAGGAAGTTTCCTAGTAATGGGGGAATGACAATTTTATCCTTGAAAAAAATTACTTATGACCATTGTGTCCTAGGAGGAAATTTCTAAGAAATTTCCTTGAGATGTTTTAAAGACCATTATGCCCTTCCCTAGCAATGGTTGATAACCATTTTGCCCTTGATGTTTCTTATGTAATTGAGCCTAATAAGGCAAAAATTTTCAGCACTTCTCCTTCCCAAACCAAAATTTTCAGCAAAGTAAGAGAGAGAGAGAGAGAGAGAGAGAGAGAAGAAGAAGAGAAGAAGAGAAGAAGAGAAGAAGAAAGAAAGAAAATCATAATTAAGGTAATTCCTAAAACTTAATCCATGAAAACTTTTGGATTACTCTCTTTTATTTGAGAATATGAAAATACTCACCATATTAAGGTGTTTTGTATATATCTCAAATGGTGTGTAACCATGGAACATGATAGAGGAAGCAAAGCTATGAAACAAAGAAAAGGAAGAAAACTAGCTAAAGGTATATATCTAAACCCTTATAAAAATACTTTGATTTTTGTATGGATGTTAAGTTTTATGAAGTAAGATCATGACCAAACTTACAAATATTATTTTAGCCATGGATTAGCAAGAATTCAACAAAAGAATTCAAGAAAAGAAAAGAAATGAAAGAAGAACAAAAACAGTTTTTAAGCCTAAAAGTCCTAAATTTTAGTCCACTTTGAACTTTTACCATTTGAAATCTATAACTTCTTTTTGTGATCCGTCAAAGAGAAGTGTTAGATCTATGAGTTATCTGATGAACCCAAGTGGAATCACTTAAAAAGAATAAACGGATCAACCGTGGTGTTTTTATTTTTAGTAAAACAGTTCCTGCTACAAAAATCTGGAAAAATCCTAAAAAGTTTCCTGGCCAGTTTATGTTGAGGGCTGTTTCGGCCAATTTTGAAGCTCTAAAAATTCTGGTCTTTTGTGGTATGTTAGTATATCAAGTTAACTAGATTCTGTCCAAAGATGAGAATTTTTCGATGTCCTGAGAGGGAGTTATGACTTTTATAAGAAAATGCGATTTTAAAAGTAAATTGGTATAACTCACTGAATACAATCCAGAAAATTGTGAAAATTTAACTGGAAGTAATATATGGTAACATGAGTCTACCGTATAAATATCAGAATTTTTGAACGAACGGATAATTTATGATAAATGTAGTCATTTTGAACTGTTTTAGCCTATTTAAAAATAGGAAACGAAATTGAAAAATTACAGGAAAATTATTATAGAACTAAAATATCATATACTATTATTTCTCAAAAGATAAAAAAATAATAAGTTGTTTTGGTATTTTTCATACCTATGATTAAGTTAAGAATAAATGAGAAAATTAAGTTATGTTAAGTTGAAAAATGTGTGAATGTTATTTTATTGCTTAATGACCTTTAATATGATATGTTAAGATTTTATATGGGTAATTTGGTCATTTATAATAAAATATTATGTGTATGACCAAATATGTATGTTAACTAAATTAAATAGTAAAGATAAACAATTAAATTAAATTGTTCATGAGTCTAATAAATGATTAAAATATTATTAAATAATTAATAATATTATATTAAATTATTATTAGATGATTAAAATATTATTAAATGATTAATAATATTTGTAATGATTAAGACATTAATAAATGATATTAAGTGATCAAAATATTATTAAAGGGTTAATAATTTTTGAAAGTGAATAAAATATTATTAAATGATTAATAATATTTAATAATATTAAGAAGTAATTTTGAATATTATTAAATGATTAATAATATTAAAGTGCGATTAGAATATCATTAAATGATTAATAATAGTTCTAAGTGCCTAAGATATTATTAAATATTATTAAATGATTAATAATATTAGACGAGAGTTTTAAGATGTTGATTAAGTGATTAAAATATTATCAAAGGACGATAATAATATTGATGGTTTAAGGTGTTATCTAACATTTGATTATGTGGCTAAATGTTAGATGATTTATTTATAAAAGTAGTAGTATTATGCGGTATGATATGATATGCTGATTGAAAGATCAATCTTATAAATGATAGGTCTTTCATAAGAGATTAAATTAGATTGCGTAGCAGTAATCAACGGACAAGGCAAGTTCTTAACCCTAAACTTCTTACGTTATTGCAAGTTTCCTAACTCAAACTTGAGTTAATATTTTCAAGCATGTTAGTGGTTTAATTATTGTCAATTATTCCACCTCAATGAAATTTATTGTTAATCGCACTTAGTGCAAGTTGCATATGTTTACCTGGTATGAAAGGCTGATCACCTTGATTACCAAATTTATTCATGTGCCACTCAGCGTTATTGATTCAGTTATTCATTTATTGAAATTTGATTATCGTTCTTTCACAATTATTATATATTGTTGAAAATTCAAAAGCCTATTCTTTTTCAATCATGATATATCTTTCTTGTATTTAAACTTGCTGAGCAAAGTAGTTGCTCACTCTTGCTATATCATGATAATATTTCAGTTAAGCTCAAGTGCTTCAGGAAGGACAAAGACAAGAGGAAAAGTTCAAGAGTAACTTAATATGCGTTAACTATTATGATATCTTATGAAAATGATTATGTAAACCTTTTGAGTTATTAAGGTATGAATTAAGTTAAGGATGTAGACCTTGGGAAATGTTGTAGAATACTTTGAAATAAACAATGTATGTTTATATATTCCGCGTTAGTTTATAGATTGTGTACGAAGATGATGTATCGTGACGCACCAAGTTCGAGGTTCAAGGAACCCGGATTTGGGGGCGTTACAGGTTGGTATCAGAGCTGATAGGTTATAAACCTTAGGTAGGAGTACCTTAGGCTATAATCGTAGAAATGATGATGAGAACTAAACTCGGATAGAGTTTTAGTGATAAAAGATGAATTTAGAAAATTCATCATTAAGTAAAGAAGAAGATAATTCAAGAAGATTCAAAGAAGAATCTTAAAGAGTTATAAAGATAAGAATCTGGAGTTACCTGACTCCAATAAGTAAAAAAAAATGAAAAGCTTAAATAAAATCATAATATATGATTAATGTGAAAAATAAAATGATCGTAAAACAAAACGATCATAAGATAGAAAAGAATCGTAATATAACACGATTATAAGAAGGATCACAACGTGATCTAATTAAGACATGGAATGATAGATGATCAATCGAAGGATTGAAAATTTTATAGCATAATTGTTGTACGAAAGTTTGTACTATGAAATTGTAATATGTAAGCTCATGAAAGAGTAATTAATGTTGAGATACGGATTAAATGAAATTCGTATTGAGTAATGGGGAAGTTAGAATTATGTGGGATTTCAATTGAGGACTCATGTTAGTGGCTGAGTTGTACGATTCCTGGTATGGGACGGGAATTTGTGCTTGGTTTGAAAACTACTTAGCTTCCTATATTAATATAATGGTTGAGTTGAACAAATCCTGGTATGGGACGGGATTTGTCCATGGTTTAACAACCGCTCAGCTTCCTATATTGATTAGTGGTCGAGTTGGTTCGACAACCACTTAGCTTCCTATATTGCTAATCATTGAAATATTGGTGTCGCGCTATCGATATACATATGACGAGAAGGTGATTCTTTTCTCATGTTTATATTTGATAGTTAGAGAATATTAAGATTAGGTGCGAGTTCTTTGAATCCATACTTATGGTAAGTTCGTGACTCATAATCATATGGTACGTTTTTGAACCCCTCAGCGAATGGACGTCTTTGGTCTGACTAGGATAAGTTCCTAAACTCATATGATTATGGTAAGTTCCTGAACTCATAACGTGTGGTATGTTTAATGAACTATATTGGGGTATAGAAAAGTTGTGCATGAAGAATTGAGGATTTTTAGTATCGTAAGCTTTAAGGATGATAGAAATAGATAGAATTATTAAGCAATGGATCATTAGAGAAATTGAAGTAGATGGTGGAGGCATAGGTATTCCAAATCTTCTAGCTATGCTAGACTTCGAAATTTTTGACATCAAGCTAAATTCGCACTGATGTGCCTTTAAAAATAAAAATAAATTTTGTTATTCTCAAAACAAGGTGACAAAGGTGTGTAGATGGACTTCGAGCCATTATCACATCGTTACCTGTTGTGGCATGATAACGCAAAAAAAAATGATTTTTCAATGGTTTTAAACTATTTAAAAAAGAGTCTACGCTATTTGTTTCGGCTAGACAAAAATGATTTAAAATATCAAAATGTATTTTTAAATAGTCATCAATGCATCATGGAACCTGGTGTAGAATGACAGATGATGGAGTCATCAATGCAGAGTAACCTAGTGCTGGATGTGATCAAGTATCGTCAACCCACTATGGTATGATGTAGTATGACAAAATCACGAAATGACGGAATTCTAACACACTGATTGCAACAGTGCAGTATTATGACGTCATAAAATGATTTTCAGAATTTTTTTAAACTAGTTAAAGATAAGTCAATGCCAACTAAAGTGGTTAGACAAATGTTTCGATTGATGTTCGAATTATTGGTGTACGTCTAAGCTATTTGATTCAGCTAGACAAATAGTTATAAAATTCAAATATTCTTTGAGAATTTATGCCAAACCAAATTGTGTTGGTGCGGAATCTTATGTTAAGTCTGAGGTGAACAACCCTAAAAAGGGGATTTCTCGGATTGGTTAACGTGGTTCAATCCAGGAAAACCAGTAAGGGTTGGTTAACGTGGTTCAACCCCGGAAAGTCGCTGTGCACAACGCAATAATATGACAGGCTGATCACCTGGCGTATAAAATTTTGTCCGCGGAAACTGGTAGAAATACTTGAGAACTCAGGACAAGTTCACGGTCTTTATGACCCCTCAAACTGATATGAAAAGTTTTTTTGAATTAACTTTTCACATTATTGATGCTGCTTCACAGTTATTGTACAATTGTGAAGACTCCTGAAATATATTCCATGGTGTTGGAAAGTGAAAGTTTAGAAAATGTGAACTTCTTAGAGAGAAGTTGCCGTGGAATGTGATGATTAAAAGACTAGCTTTTAGAGAAGAAAATAATAAAGGATATATATGAAAACCTAGTTTTGATAAAGGGAATGAGCAGAATTAATATGCTATAATTTCGAGGACGAAATTCTTAGAAGAAGGGGTGAATGTGATAACCTGAAAATTTATGAGACTTGTAAATAAGATCTCGAATAATTAAATAAAGGTTAAAGAATATAACCTAGATTTAAAAATAGAGGAGTAGAATGCATAGAGATGACTATGCCTTAATTTCGAGGACGAAATTCTTAGAAGAAGGGGTGAATGTAATATCCCAGATATTTCGAAAATTTAAAATAAGAATTTAATAAATAAAATTCTTATTAAGGGATGAAGTAGATTTGAACATATATGTATATATGTGTTTCATTTAATGTGAAGTATGTGATTTTGTGTAATAGATTAAATGTGTATATATAGATGTGAAATATATACATATATTGAGTATAATTAATTAATTAATTAATATTAATTGATTGAGATTAAATTAAAATTATATTATGAAATAATATAATTTGAATATTGAGCCTTAGACAATGATAGAATTGTTATGAATTAAATTTTTATATATGAGTTAATTAATTCACTTAGTTAAAATTAGTGAATTAATGTATGTACTTTGTTCTAATAAAATAAAGTTTATATGGATAATATTTTGTGTAAGTGTGATGAGTAAATAAATATATGTGATATATATTTATTTGCTAGTATGTGTGTTATGTATTTGCTAGTAAGAAATTAATCTAGATTGCAAGCCCAATGTATAAAATAGTTGTGGAGAATTTAGTTAGTCCAAAGAATTATAGTATCAAGCCCAAATTTTAAAGAATTAAGATGGCCCAAGTTATTTAATTAAAAACTTGTGACAAGTCCAATGAAGAAGCCCAATTAGAATTTAATTTAGTAGCCCAAAATAATGGGACATGTGTTAGTAACTATGGTTAGGAACTAACCATGTTTGAGTTAAATGTAGGAAATTATGAGAAATGATTATATTATCCAAGAGAAAGTGATTAATGACTCATGTGTCCTAAGAAGGAAATTGCTAGGAAGTTTCCTAGTAATTGGAGAATGACTATTTTGTCCCAAAAAGAAAAGTATTAATGACCATGGTATCCTTGAAGGAAATTTCTAGGAAATTTCCTAATAGTGAAGGAAAGACTATTTTGTCCTTAGAGAAAATTATTAAAGACCATTATGTCCTAATAGGAAATTGCTAGGAAGTTTCCTAGTAATGGGGGAATGACAATTTTATCCTTGAAAAAAATTACTTATGACCATTGTGTCCTAGGAGGAAATTTCTAAGAAATTTCCTTGAGATGTTTTAAAGACCATTATGCCCTTCCCTAGCAATGGTTGATAACCATTTTGCCCTTGATGTTTCTTATGTAATTGAGCCTAATAAGGCAAAAATTTTCAGCACTTCTCCTTCCCAAACCAAAATTTTCAGCAAAGTAAGAGAGAGAGAGAGAGAGAGAGAGAGAAGAAGAAGAGAAGAAGAGAAGAAGAGAAGAAGAAAGAAAGAAAATCATAATTAAGGTAATTCCTAAAACTTAATCCATGAAAACTTTTGGATTACTCTCTTTTATTTGAGAATATGAAAATACTCACCATATTAAGGTGTTTTGTATATATCTCAAATGGTGTGTAACCATGGAACATGATAGAGGAAGCAAAGCTATGAAACAAAGAAAAGGAAGAAAACTAGCTAAAGGTATATATCTAAACCCTTATAAAAATACTTTGATTTTTGTATGGATGTTAAGTTTTATGAAGTAAGATCATGACCAAACTTACAAATATTATTTTAGCCATGGATTAGCAAGAATTCAACAAAAGAATTCAAGAAAAGAAAAGAAATGAAAGAAGAACAAAAACAGTTTTTAAGCCTAAAAGTCCTAAATTTTAGTCCACTTTGAACTTTTACCATTTGAAATCTATAACTTCTTTTTGTGATCCGTCAAAGAGAAGTGTTAGATCTATGAGTTATCTGATGAACCCAAGTGGAATCACTTAAAAAGAATAAACGGATCAACCGTGGTGTTATTTTTAGTAAAACAGTTCCTGCTACAAAAATCTGGAAAAATCCTAAAAAAGTTTCCTGGCCAGTTTATGTTGAGGGCTGTTTCGGCCAATTTTGAAGCTCTAAAAATTCTGGTCTTTTGTGGTATGTTAGTATATCAAGTTAACTAGATGCTGTCCAAAGATGAGAATTTTTCGATGTCCTGAGAGGGAGTTATGACTTTTATAAGAAAATGCGATTTTAAAAGTAAATTGGTATAACTCACTGAATACAATCCAGAAAATTGTGAAAATTTAACTGGAAGTAATATATGGTAACATGAGTCTACCGTATAAATATCAGAATTTTTGAACGAACGGATAATTTATGATAAATGTAGTCATTTTGAACTGTTTTAGCCTATTTAAAAATAGGAAACGAAATTGAAAAATTACAGGAAAATTATTATAGAACTAAAATATCATATACTATTATTTCTCAAAAGATAAAAAAATAATAAGTTGTTTTGGTATTTTTCATACCTATGATTAAGTTAAGAATAAATGAGAAAATTAAGTTATGTTAAGTTGAAAAATGTGTGAATGTTATTTTATTGCTTAATGACCTTTAATATGATATGTTAAGATTTTATATGGGTAATTTGGTCATTTATAATAAAATATTATGTGTATGACCAAATATGTATGTTAACTAAATTAAATAGTAAGGATAAACAATTAAATTAAATTGTTCATGAGTCTAATAAATGATTAAAATATTATTAAATAATTAATAATATTATATTAAATTATTATTAGATGATTAAAATATTATTAAATGATTAATAATATTTGTAATGATTAAGACATTAATAAATGATATTAAGTGATCAAAATATTATTAAAGGGTTAATAATTTTTGAAAGTGAATAAAATATTATTAAATGATTAATAATATTTAATAATATTAAGAAGTAATTTTGAATATTATTAAATGATTAATAATATTAAAGTGCGATTAGAATATCATTAAATGATTAATAATAGTTCTAAGTGCCTAAGATATTATTAAATATTATTAAATGATTAATAATATTAGACGAGAGTTTTAAGATGTTGATTAAGTGATTAAAATATTATCAAAGGACGATAATAATATTGATGGTTTAAGGTGTTATCTAACATTTGATTATGTGGCTAAATGTTAGATGATTTATTTATAAAAGTAGTAGTATTATGCGGTATGATATGATATGCTGATTGAAAGATCAATCTTATAAATGATAGGTCTTTCATAAGAGATTAAATTAGATTGCGTAGCAGTAATCAACGGACAAGGCAAGTTCTTAACCCTAAACTTCTTACGTTATTGCAAGTTTCCTAACTCAAACTTGAGTTAATATTTTCAAGCATGTTAGTGGTTTAATTATTGTCAATTATTCCACCTCAATGAAATTTATTGTTAATCGCACTTAGTGCAAGTTGCATATGTTTACCTGGTATGAAAGGCTGATCACCTTGATTACCAAATTTATTCATGGTCATTGTTGGCCACTCAGCGTTATTGATTCAGTTATTCATTTATTGAAATTTGATTATCGTTCTTTCACAATTATTATATATTGTTGAAAAATTCAATAAGCCTATTCTTTTTCAATCATGATATATCTTTCTTGTATTTAAACTTGCTGAGCAAAGTAGTTGCTCACTCTTGCTATATCATGATAATATTTCAGTTAAGCTCAAGTGCTTCAGGAAGGACAAAGACAAGAGGAAAAGTTCAAGAGTAACTTAATATGCGTTAACTATTATGATATCTTATGAAAATGATTATGTAAACCTTTTGAGTTATTAAGGTATGAATTAAGTTAAGGATGTAGACCTTGGGAAATGTTGTAGAATACTTTGAAATAAACAATGTATGTTTATATATTCCGCGTTAGTTTATAGATTGTGTACGAAGATGATGTATCGTGACGCACCAAGTTCGAGGTTCAAGGAACCCGGATTTGGGGGCGTTACATTGCAAGTTTGTGGATGGAGGGGTTTCAGTCGTAGTTGGGAGGATTTGTCTCGCTTTCTCCATGCTCGCTCCTCAACTGGTATTCCTTCTTCTCTGTTACACCTTGGGTTTGCTGCTGTTGCTTATAACATATGGCACGAACGCAACTCTAGACTGCATGGTCGAGCTTCTCTTCCTGCTAGGACCATTACTTCCAATACATTACATATTGTCAAATGTAAAATGCACTCTAATTTAAAATTTCAGAGAGGCATTCTAAACTTTAGACACTTAGCCTTGTAGCTTTGAGTTGGCCTGCTTTGCTTTAGTGAGCTTTCTGTTCTTGTATAGCTAGTCCATCATAGGGGCTGTCCTCTGATGGACTTGGTATCCATGATCCGGGGTATGCCCTTTGCTTGTGTATTTTTTTCCCCTCTTTTAAATTTAATTCAATTTAGCAAAAAAAAAAAAAAATATGTTTTTCCAATTATAAAATACCTGTTGGGGAATGAAAATAATCGAGTCCGGATGGATCCTCCTGTTTATCATCATTGTCATTGGCGCTATTGATTGCAGCAATAAGATCCGTTATGGGTGGAGAAGAAACTCAAAAGAAATCACGCATTCCACCCCTTATATCGAACACAAAAGGGACTGCCGGAGGATTAAAAGTTTTTGGCTGAAAACTTTGCATCCTTAGCCTATCATAGGCCGCCTGCATCTGTATCTGCTGCAACATGTAGTTATAGGACGGCCATGGGTTATAAGTTGGCTTGCGAATCATGGCATCCATTGTCACCTTGAGTGAAGGGTTGAGAGCGGATCCATGCGAAGGAACTTGACGGTGACACAAAGACGCCATGTCATGCGGTTTTTGTTGATTTGTGTGCGTTCTGATGTCCTCCCAACGCCATATAAGTTGGGAACTTTTTTATGCAATATATATTTGCATGCAAAAATCTTCTTAGACGACTTGGGTTGTTTTTGATAGGAGGTTGAACCCGTGTTTAATGAGTTAAACAAGTTGAGTTTAAATTCTTGGTTTAGATCTTTTGGGGGTATATTTTATTTGCGTGGATTTGGTAGGGATTGATCTTCCACCTCATGAGAGATGGTGAAGTTGCTTGAAGATTTGGAACTATGTGCCTCCATGCCAATACTATTATTTGTGTTTAGTTTAGGGTTTGAAGGTTGAATGAATGGTGTGAAGACTGAATGAAGAGTTCTGTTCTTTAAATAAGGAGGGAGTTTAATGATCAATCTTCTTGCATATGGAAGGCGATTTAACGTTTTGACAAGAGATCACCTTACAAGCAAAAAAGTCCATAAATATTATGAATTATTTCCATCTTTCTAAATCTCATATTAATTTCGCCAACTTTCATGCGGTTTGAAGTTTGATTCTGATACATGATTGATAAAAGATTATCGAGTATTTAATGATTTATTATCATATTTTTTAAGATCGAACCCATTATCAAATCCAAAATTTTATTTAGATGGATGAGTTAGTGGTTTGACTAATAGTTGAACTATTATAAAATTTGTGACATCATAAATACATAAAATTAAAAAAATATATACATTGTTGATAATTAATAAAAAAATTTAAAAAATCTTTGCTTTTTTAATAAAGTAAAGTATAAAAAAATTATATTACAATTAGGTGTTCAACTTGGCTGGGAGGGCCTAGAAGTCAATATCCCAATTACAGCCCATGCAAAATTAAGACAAGCTTGACTTAATTTTATTGCGCTTGTACCCATCCATGCATGATAAAGTTTCTTCGCTCTTGGATCCCCTTCATTACACATTTCCTCTAATATATCATAATTTTATAATTGTGAATAATATAATTGAAATCGATACCGGTCAACTAATTTATTATATTGAATAACATAATAGTTTTAAAAATAAAAGTAATCCGACACTTTTTTACTATTTGATGAACATGTAGATTTTTCATCAAAATTTCAATGGATGAAATTTTTTAGACTTTTAACAGTGTAAATATTTTTTTTTATTCTAAATTTTTGTATTATTGATCCTAATATCATCAACTATCTATAAACATATTTTGATCATTGATACTAATAAAATTATTAAGATCGAATAATTAATGTATTGAATGAAATTAGAAGAAATATGTAGTGCAGGGGAGCCAAATTTCGTCCACTCGAACTAGGTTGGGCGGTATCGCCAAACAATTATTAAAGTTAGAATAAATCTAGTTCACCATAATTCTAGATTAACTGAAAATTTTGTTTAACTCATAAGAAAAATCTGAAAGAATATCAATAGGAGCTATCAAACATTGTTGATGAGAGGAAAAAATTAACTATAGATTATTAGTAGCAGTTCAAATTATGTTTGATTTGTGCTAATAAATACTAAACAACACTATACAATAGATACTAAACATGTATTGTATAAACAGTAGAATAGGCTTTTTTATTAAAAAAAAATACGAGCAAAAAAACAATACTATAATTCATAACCATAAATTGTTGATAGATGGCAACAATTTTAAGCTTTTTCACTTCCGTTTTTTCTCATAACAGAAGATAGATATAATAATTTCATAGAAAAATTTAAAAAAAATTGCACAATAAAAGGAAAATAAAAGTCAAAAGTTAATTGATCACTACAAATATAATTTTAAAATTAATACAAGTATATATTCAAGTCAGCCTAAATTAGATTTGGGTATACTACAAGTTGGGGGGGGGGGGGGGTTTAAAAGTATGAAAAGAAAAGTCTAACCTAAATGCCACAAAATTGTGGGCAAACTCAGGTTACCTCCTAAGTTGTACCCGTAGTTCCGATATAATTAAAAACTTATAATCTTAATTGCAAATTTGATACTAAAAATTATTTTAAAAAATAGAAAAATCAGTTTACAGGGTCAATTTGATCAATTTATTGGTTGAAGCAATAATTACATTTATAAGCATAAATGTAACATATATATTGATACATGATGCGAACTACATACTAGACCGTAAGCAAAAGTTTCACATTAGTTACAAATGCAATTTAGTGTGGATGGATATATGCCTTAATTTCTCCTTTTAGGTAGCTAGCTTAAAGTTAATTTGTATTTGTGCTTTCATTGATAGCTCATACTTGCAAGTCGAGACCCGTAAACAGGGCGACCTGTGGAAAGGGCGTTATCTAGAGATCGGATTAAAATACCGATACATGATATAACATGTGTATTGATACATGATGCGAACTTCATATTAGACCGTAAGAAATAATCTCACATCATTAATTGCAAATGCAACTTGATGTGGGTTGATATAAGCCTTAGCTTTAGTCTCTCTCTTTGGATAGTTAACTTTTTAAGGTGGGACAAAGAAACTAAAGTTTGTATCATTATAAGTCTAATTTTCTTCAACACTATCGGCTATTTGTTTTGTTAACCTATTCCCATATTCTCTTTATTCAAAATCATATTTTGGAAATTAATTAACAAGTAAAATATTTGTATTGTTAACCTATTCCCATATCCTCTTTATTCAAAATCATATTTTGGAAGTTAATTAACGAGTAAAATATAGAGCAATTAATATACAATGTCACCTATCAAGATAACCATGGTAACAGTCATACCATCCGTCTAATTTTTAAAGTAATATTGAGTATCCCTGCATGATCAAATAAATAAAATTATATATTTTCCTATATATCTTATCAAATTAAACTGAATGAATAATATATATTTTGTTAATGAAAAAACTATTTTATATATTATTCTAATTCTTTCACTCCAATTTAGTTTGGAATCAACAATAGCCTTCGTCTCACTCAAATATAGAGATAATTTATGTTAAGAAGAAAAATATTGAGATTAATTAATAAATTTTGATTTGTGAATGTTTGGATTCGAGGCGAAACCCTTCTCCACCGTTTTGGAGTTCTTCTACTCTAATTTCCAAAATTGAAGGTCAACTGACTGAGGAATTAGTATTGAGGAGGTAGTATTGATTCATGCAAAGATGTTCCTCCGAAGGAAATAAGGGATTGTCCCCCAGAAAAACAATGATTTTGTTGTTTTGTACGTCTATAATGATAGACTCCAAAAGTACCTATGCTCAATCGAATGGCTATGAATTATGATCAAGGTTTTATATGAGGTAAAGAAAACATGCTCGCTCTCTACATTAACCCACATTTCTCTTCGGTTTTCTCTCCATTAAATCTCGCGTCTATTTAGTTCCCTCTTCTTAAACCCTCTATCGGTTTGGCCATTTCTGGCTTAGGGTTTTCAAATTCCTTAAATTCTCCTCTCTTTTTTTTTCATTGGTTTGCTCTCACGCACGCTTCGCAATCCTCTATTTTCCACTTAAGGGTTTTCAACCATTAGCTTAATTAAGGTTTGATTGGCTTAGGGTTTTCAAACATTGGTTTGAAGAAGAAATGAACCATGACCAATTCTCCCTATACTTTCTAGTGGAGTATTAACAATATTCTCATTATACTAGTATCATTTTAACTTATCTAGATTGAAATTTCAATGGCGCTATTAATGATCAGATACTAGTATCATTTCAACTTATCTGATCATTAAGTGATGTCTCTCTCTTATCTAGGTTGAAAGTTCAATGGCGCTATTAACTTATCTAGTCTTAACATTCTCATTATACTAGTATCATTATTTGAAGTTTTTAGCTAGGATATATTGGTGATATTGTGGGTTTGAAATATAATTATGTACTGGATTAATTAGCCTACAGTTATTGTAATTAATGACAATCTTTTGTGTTATACAAAAGATTAAACTATCATGTTAATTCCTCGTCTACTTTTAGTGCCGTGAATTATAAAGATGTGCTAAAAGTTTTTTACAACGTTCAAAAAACATATTTAAGAATTATATGTATATTGATTTAGCTTCAATAGTCAGTTTTGAACCAAAAGATATAAGAAAATAAATTTTAATGTAGGAAAGACATACATAATCTTAAATATCATAATATTCTGAACATGCATGCTTTTGGACCATAACACAAAATTTGCCAATTTATAAGCCAAATAAAAGCACCATTAAGGATTTGATTTAAAATGATACAAGGATTTAAAACTAGTTGATTCATTTGGTTTGAAGAAGAAAGGAATCATGACCCATTCTCTCTATACTTTCTAGCGGAGTATTAACATTCTCATTATACTAGTATCATTTTAATTTATCTAGATTTTGTGTGTGTGTGTGAGAGAGAGAGAGAGAGTAGTACTTAATGATCAGATATTATTCAGGCTTGAGGTTATCTGATTCTGATTAACTATACTGGCTCTTTTAATTTTAAGAGGAAACATTATTCAGTATGCCAAGCTCCTGCATGCATACACATAAAAATATTACGAAAAGAACAAATTGGTGGAATTGGAATTATACCATTCATTCGAAACATATGCATTGCTAATTATATAATAGATGTAGAATAACAATAAGAAAAAAAAAGAAAAAAAGAGAGAACACACATCTCTATCAAGAAGTGTAATCACATGAATAGACTTGCAAGTCTATGCTTCTGTTATGATTCTCTAACAATTTCCCACAAACGAAAAGTTCTACGAAGTTTTGAGTTTGTACCCACCCTTGCATGCCTTTGTCCAAAAAATAATGACAGCATGACCATGATAGCAAATATATATATATATATATATATATATAGGGAAATGATCCATAGCATGTATTTGCTATGGATCAAAAATTAGCAAATATCATCTCTAACGTCCGTTAAAATAATTAATGGTTTGGATTAAAAAACTGCAATCGTCGTCCGCTAGAAATTCTAGCGGACATGACTAAACAAATTTTTGGACTAATATACCCATAACACCGAGTAAGCCCAAGTCAACGAAAATCAGTCCAAATCAAAGCAGCAACAACAAGAATCAAAATCCAAAATCAAAGCAGCAGCATCAAAATCCAAAATCAAAGCAGCAACAACACGCATCAAAACCCAAATAAAATCAGTCCGCTAGTCCCGGAATCATCTCTCTAAGCTCCGTCGAAAACATCTAGAACCTTCTCGATCGCCGTGACTGATTTGGGCACACTACTTTCATAGCAAATCGAATCAACGGAAACTGCATCCATATTAAGATCCAACATCTCTCCTCTTCAATTAGTTTCAGAAATTGATTTCTCGAAAAACCCAGAAATTACCCACCACCATTTGTAGTACTTAATTTCTCTAGAGCTAAAGGATCAGTTAGAGAAAGAGAGAAGTGAGGATATATAAATATATATATATATAAGAAATAAGGGTCGATTGTCAGGTTTCATCAGGGAGAAGAGGGAGAAAAGTTTTAGAGAGAGAAAATTGCTTTTTTGGAGATGAAAAACATGTGGAGGAGGTAAATGAAGAAGAAGGGAGACGTACTTTAATCGGGGGCAATAATCGTCCAAAAAGTATTTTAATCCAGTCCGCTGGAATTTCTGGCGGACGCCGAGGTTTATTTTTTAATCCAAACCATTAATTATTCTAACGGACGTTAGAGATGGTATTTGCCAATTTTTGATCCATAACAAATAGATGCTATGGATCATTCCCCATATATATATATATATATGTATGTATGTATATATATATATGTATATATGTATATATGTATGTATATATATGTATATATTACAAATAGACAAAATTAAGCCTCAATAGAACATTTGCAGTAGCAACATATGAAAAATCAATGCCACCATTATCTTCCTTTATGACAAATTGGAGAGCATACAGTATTTCATGATAATGCAAACAACATTGATAAATGACGTTCGCTCGCTCTCGAATTGATGATCTGCTGGTCCCAAACAGTACATGATGACTTTAGTGAAACAAATGAATTCTTGGCGAATAAATTTGGGCGATGATTTCGCTACAAATTAAGTAGGCTAGCTTGCATACATGCATGTGACATGTCATATTGTTGAAAAGGTAAACTTACCCCTGAAATAATAATAGATTCCATCATAATTTGTGAGAAGGAAATATTAATGTCAATTTGTGAGAAGGAAATATTAATGTCAATTTGTGAGAAGGGAATATATATAAATTTAATTGGAAAATTAATTAATGGTAAGGCCGGAAACTTCTTTTCTCGAAATGCTCAAATCCAAGAAGGATCACTTTTCCACATTAATGGACGAGCCATGCATGCATGCATGTAGTCCAAAAAAGGAAGGAGACTGCCACCTCACCTCATCCCATCTCATCTCATCCACCACGCTTTGAGGGTGAAGTTTATTGATTGCAGCACCGCCTGCCATCTTTATCCCCTCCGCACGTCCTGACGTCTAATCCCAATCTTCCCCATACCCATATATACATATATACATACATACCTATATGCTACACGACGATTCTAATTATGAATTAATAATGACCTATGCATATATATATATATATATATATATATATATATATATATATATTTACATTATTGTAATAAATTAAAACATTCAAAATTAATAATAATAATAATAATAATAATAATAATACTCCTAACATTTGGTTATAAATATATTATTTCTACATATATTTATTTTTGTTGCAAAAATTTAAATATGTTTTTAATTTTAAATTATAAAATGCATGAAATTCTTAACCTGTCATACTTATATTTTATACATTCATAATTAATGCAATTCTACCATACATTAGGGAGTATTAATTTGAAAAATAAAAATTAAAAACACATATAGTAATATATATTGACAATAGCATATAAGGAACATCACATTATTTTATAATTTAAAAAATAAAATAATTAATTTTTGAATGAACTAAACAAAATAGATCTTAAATTTTAAAAAAGAGTATAAAATAAGCACCTCATTTATATGGGGTGGGGTGTGTGTGTGTAGTACGTGGTCTATTGACATCCAGTGCTGTTTCCTTGTTCTCTTTAATTTATGTGAAATAATAAGTGTATTAACTTAGGAGCCATGCCCATGTAAGCCTTTTATGTTCAGACTTGGCTTTTTTATTCTCAGATGAATATATAATGATATATATATATATATATATATATATATATATATATATATATATATATAATGAAGTCAAATGTGAAGCTAAGATCAGACAGATCAGTTGGGCTTTAAAAGAACGTTGTCTACGGCATGAATTTAATTATATATCATAAACGTTGCATTTAGATATTCTGATATATTAATGGGTTCAAAATTATGTATATCTAATGGGTTCAAAATTAGAACCGGCCCATTAAATATACCTCAAAGCTATTTAGATGTTTAAAATCTGGTAAAACTCTGTAAACATTTAAAGCAGTATATACGAGAGCTAATTAAATACTCCGTATTCTGATATATACTCAACAATATTGATATATACTGCAAGAAAATGTTTAATTTATATTAGTATGATTTAATAGGGGTTCATTTTTATCATAGAACGAATTGTCAATACTGTTGCAGCTGCTAGATCGATAGATATAATAGGCTTATCCCTCTGTTCTCCTTGGGATCGCAAATTGGTGTTTTGCAATATGAATATCGTCACTCCTGCAACACAACCAACCACAATCAAGGGACTACACAACTTGAATTTGTTCTCTCAAACACATACAAACATAAATAACACTAACACGTACTTCTATTTAATATTGTCATAATTTTTATTAATGTCTGCATAAACTTGTTTCATAAATTTTTATTAATGTCTGCAAAATGATTAATAATTTTGTTTCACTATTACATAAATATATTTTTTTAAATTATACGAATTACAAGACTTATTATTATTACTATTATTATTATTTGAGGAGTACAACAAGAGAGACAGATATTCAGAAAGAGAGTGAAAACTTGGTCTATCATGCATGCATCCATAAGCTGGACACCTAATATTTCCAATTTAACAAGTGTTGGGAGCATGGCTGAGCCACTTGTTTGCAGACTACTGCCTAAAGCCTGCATGGAACCTTACCCCCAGTCCACAATTTCGGCACACATCTTGTAATGGCTAAACTATTTGAAATTCATGTTGACTATGCACAATTTTGAATTGCCAATAGCAGAATTTTAAAAGCCGCAACTCTTAGTATTAATAGTTTATTATAATATTTGGATTATCAAGTAATGTATCAAAATGACTCAATCGGTACTTTTAGGTCGTAGATTAAACTTTATTTTTGACCCGCGTATTGCATTGGATGTTACTTTACTCGTCGTACTATTTGGTTTTTTTTGACATCTATTGCTGTTAATCGGATATATCGTGTGTATTTTTTTATAGTTTAAAAGTATCAGCGTTGTTAAATTATATATTAATATATAAGCAAATTCTATAAATGACCTTATCTACATTTCCATAGCTGATGTGACCGTGATACAATCATGCAATTATTTTATATCAAAGAATAGTAAAAACAATTAGTAAACCCTATGTATTTTATGAGAAATATATATAGATAAAATCAAAACAGAATAACAGAAGTAGTTATGAGCTAGAATTTCTAATAAAAATGGTGAGGTCACTCAAGAGGAACAAGACAGTATTGGAATGGTTAGGGAGAAACGGCAATGTCTACGTGCCTTGTAATAGAAGAAGCCATTAGGCCAACTCTCAATTTTATCTTTAAATGATAATAAATAGATAAGTTTTAATTAAAGAAATTCAGAGGAAATTTCTTGGGTTTTGGATTTTTCTTATCTAAAAATGGTCATCAGTAATTCCACTGTCATCACAAGAGTTGTGATCCCCACTTTCAAGTGTTATAAATTGAGGGCAATGGCACAGCCATTTCATGAACTTCTCATTCTTGTTTCAATTTGTATACTCAAAAGTTTATTACATATAAAAAAATAGAGTTCTAGCCATGGCTTCTTCTTTCTCAGTGCCTTCAATGGTAACATCTCTCCAACTTTCTTCTCTAATTATAATTTCCTACTGAATTTTCGTATTTCTGCGCATAAATATGTAGAAATGTTCATTACATATATCACCATCAAATTTCATATTTTTTTCATGCATGATTTATGATGAAGATTTTGGGAGGGCAAGGCCATTTTGAATAGCCCTTCCACTTTCAAGATTCATAACATTTTTTCCCAGTAGCCACAGTAATTTCTTTTTCCTTTCATTGCAAAGAAGAAAAAACTGGAGCTCACAATATTTCTGTTATGAGCGATCTCTGAATTTGTACACCCAAAAATGGAAATTCTTCTGTTTTCATCACTGGTTAATTGGAAACTATATTTCATTTAATTGGTATACTTTTATATTAGCTGATCTCTATTCTAATAGTTTGACATACTTGATAGTGTAATTTTTGAGATTGAGAATATATATGATTGGAATATCTATGACGTTGACAAATTAGCCTTAATTTCAGAATAAGAAAAGAAATCTCTACCTCTTTTAGATTTCTTCCACATAGAAAATCCTAGGTTAAGTCCCTTTATGGATTATGTATAATTAAGTTCATCTTATTAATTTGTATTCAAAAAGAAGACTTTATCAGATTGAATTACCAACATGCCGGCCGGCCCCTCTTGGCTGATTTAATGCCTAAGAACAATTTACAGAATTATATATAATTATTGTTTGAACTGTATATGATTTATGCTCATTGATAAAAACATTTAATTTTGAGCATCCAATTAATGATTCTTGCACATATATAAACATGCAGATTATGGAAGAAGAAGGAAGGTTTGAAGCAGAAGTAGCCGAAGTGCAAGCATGGTGGAACTCCGAGAGGTTCAAGTTCACGAGCCGCCCATACTCCGCCCGAGACGTTGTTTCGCTACGTGGCAACCTCAAGCAAGGCTATGCCTCGAATGAGCTAGCCAAAAAACTCTGGAGGACTCTCAAAACACACCAAGCCAACGGCACATCCTCCCGAACCTTCGGTGCACTCGACCCGGTCCAAGTCACCATGATGGCTAAGCACTTGGACACCATTTACGTCTCCGGTTGGCAATGCTCATCCACCCACACCTCCACCAACGAGCCCGGCCCGGACCTCGCTGACTACCCGTACGACACCGTCCCAAACAAGGTCGAACACCTTTTCTTTGCCCAGCAGTACCATGACCGAAAGCAAAGGGAGGCCCGTATGAGCATGACCCGCGAAGAACGGGCCCGGACCCCTTTTGTGGATTACTTGAAGCCCATTATTGCTGATGGGGATACGGGCTTTGGTGGTGCAACTGCCACTGTTAAGCTTTGCAAGCTATTTGTGGAAAGGGGAGCTGCTGGTGTTCATATTGAGGATCAATCGTCCGTGACTAAAAAATGTGGTCACATGGCAGGAAAAGTACTTGTTGCTGTTAGTGAACATATTAACAGGCTTGTGGCTGCTAGGCTGCAATTTGATGTGATGGGAACCGAAACTGTTTTGGTGGCCCGGACTGATGCGGTTGGAGCAACTTTGATCCAGTCCAATATTGATACTAGGGATCATCAGTTCATTTTGGGTGTTACTAATCCAAATCTCAAGGGGAAAAGCCTTGCCACTGTTTTGGCTGAGGGAATGGCTGCTGGGAGAAATGGGCCTGACCTTCAAGCCATTGAGGACAATTGGTTGTCAATGGCACAACTGAAGACCTTTTCGGATTGTGTTGTTGATGCGATCAATAATTTGAACGTTGGAGAGGGCGAGAAGAGGAGGAAAATGAGTGAATGGATGAATTGTTCGAGTTATGACAAGTGTTTGTCGAATGAGCAAGGCCGAGAGATTGTTGAGAGATTGGGCCTTAATGTTTTTTGGGACTGGGACTTGCCTAGAACAAGAGAAGGGTTTTATAGGTTTCAGGGGTCTGTAATGGCAGCAATTGTTCGCGGTTGGGCTTTTGCGTCTCACGCTGATATTATCTGGATGGAGACTTCTAGCCCGGATTTGGTTGAGTGCACTAAGTTTGCGCAAGGGGTGAAATCTATGCGGCCTGAGATAATGCTGGCATATA
Source organism: Aralia elata (assembly GCA_034770075.1). Classification (NCBI taxonomy): domain Eukaryota; kingdom Viridiplantae; phylum Streptophyta; class Magnoliopsida; order Apiales; family Araliaceae; genus Aralia; species Aralia elata. The sequence continues at coordinate 90,566,016 of CM068385.1, forward strand.
ATCTTTCCCCTTCTTTTAACTGGGATGCATCGGGTATGACTGATGAGCAAATGAAGGATTTTATCCCCAAGATTGCCAAGTTAGGCTATTGTTGGCAGTTTATAACATTGGCTGGTTTTCATGCTGATGCGCTGATTGTTGACACATTTGCTAAGGATTTTGCTAGGAGGGGAATGCTGGCTTATGTGGAGAGGATACAGAGGGAGGAAAGGAACAATGGTGTTGATACACTGGCTCATCAGAAATGGTCTGGTGCTAATTACTATGACAAGGTCCTTAGGACTGTTCAAGGAGGCATCACTTCCACTGCTGCCATGGGCAAAGGTAAAATGCACAACTTTATTCACTTGTTTCTATGTTCATAAAGATCCGCTCGAAGTACGCCGTTTGTTGACAACACATTGTATCTTGTGCATTACACATTCTTTTATCTTGTGCATTACATGTTGTACCTTTTGAATTACATGTATATTAAAACTAAAAATATAATAGGTGGTGCATAAAGTACAAACATTCAATGCTGACCGTTGAAATAAAAGTATCAACAATAGGCTAGGGCATACAAATCTATAATATATTTTATTTTATTTTTTATGTGAAACAGAATGCAAAATGACATTATTATTTTTTGCAGGAGTAACTGAGGCTCAGTTTGGAGAAACATGGACTAGGTCAGGAGCGACGGATATGGGTGATGGCAGTGTGGTGATTGCGAAGTCGAGAATTTAAAAGAGCTATCTGAGTATGGTGGAGAGAGCTTGAAAACTCAATTTATGTACTTTCAATTGTTGAACTTGCGTACAATAATATGTTTAAATAAGTAAATTCCTATGATCATTGGGTAATCTTGGGCATTTTTACTGGCCCATAAATTGTTGCGGGCTATATATATAGTTACTATTATAGCTCTCTGAAGCCTCGGTGAAGAAGAGAGTGCATGTATTGCTTAATTCTCTTGTACTATTTTATTTCATGTGTAATGTGCTTAATATATGAGTTCCGAACTATTTTCAATCCCTTGTTTTAATCAAATCTTGAACTCGTGTGATGAATATCAAAACAAGGGATGGACACTTGGTTATTTATAACTAGTGTAATTTTCTCATTTTTAAAATAAAGTCAACAAGTTAAATAAAACTCTCGTTCTCATACGGAAAAAGCATAGGACATTTTATTGAATAAAAGTTGGTTGCAACATATGATATGTTTTCTAATTTTGGGCCCTCATATTTGGGGAACCTCCTTTCCACAGCCTCTAACTTGAGAAATTTCCTCAACAAACCAACTCTAATGTCTAAACTTCCATGTTCCTTGGCCAAATGATTCTACAACGAATCCCTGGCCAATTAAATTAATTAATTTCCATCTCATGCACATTTTTTTGGAGGCCAATTGAAATCAACATTTGTTTTGTAAATTTTGGAGATCATACCAATCTGATCTGTCGGCAATCTTTTAGTCGTCAGTGCAACCATCAATGTTGTTCTAGATATCGCAGGCAGGCAGGCCCGCCCATGCATATAAATCTCAAGAAAGTTGTCTTTTCAAGGTAATTATTAAGGTGAAACTTCTTGTTCATGTAATGGTCAATGAAGAACGTGCATTACAACATGTGCAATGTTCTTAATTAACAATGATGCGACATGAGAATTAATGTATATATGTAATGGAAGGCACATATAGACACGTACTTTCGTTATTAATTCCCCTCTATATTTCTTTGAAATGTTAGAATTCATCTCATTTATGTATTTTTTTGGGAACAACAAAAATAAACTTTTTTAATGGCTTATAAAATTACAAGCCAGAGAACTCCGTCAATGTCCTCCTCTTCCCAACCTCCTCTACCACAGAAATTAACAAGTGATCCTGTATCAGTTAAAAACCAACAGAGTAATGTCACATGTGTCTATCAATCGCATATAGGCGGATATTGGCGAAACGTCACCGTTTTATGGAACAAGAACATGATGAACCATTCCCTTAGCATTTCTGTTGATAGTGTTGAAACTGATTATCATCAAACTTGCAAAATTGAGCTAAAGCCTTGGCATTTTTGGGCCAAAAAAGGGTACAAAACCTTTGAAGTTGATGGGAACCAATTGGAGGCCTATTGGGATGTACGGTCCGCGAAATTTTCAGGAAGTCCAGAGCCATGTTCAGATTTCTATGTTGCTCTTGTTTTTGATGAAGAGGTGGTCTTATTATTAGGAGACTACAATAAAAAGGCCTATAAGAAAACCAAAGCAAGACCTGCCCTTTTTGATGCTCTTTTGTTTTACAAGAAGGAACATGTCTTCGGGAAGAAAAGTTTTTCAACGCGAGCAACCTTTGATCAGAGGAATAATAAAGAACACGATATTGTTGTCGAAAGTTCGACATCCGGGCCTAGAGATCCCGAAATGTGGATTAGCATTGATGGGATTGTGCTAATCAACATCAAGAATTTGCAATGGAAATTCAGGGGAAATCAGACCGTTTTAGTAAATAAGCAACCGATACAAGTCTTTTGGGATGTGTACGCTTGGTTATTTTGTGATCCGGGGTCTAACCATGGATTGTTCATCTTTAAGCCTGGTGGCACAGAGGCAGAGAGTGACAAGGACGATAGCAGTAGCGTCCGCGGTGATGGCAGCGACTGCAGCGGTGAGAGCAGGTACTACTCCACTGTTGGACATTCAAATGAGACGCAATTTTGCCTATTTCTCTATGCCTGGAAGATTGAGTGACAAACTTTAATTTGGATTTCTTCAATTGTGTTTGGAGAATGACTTCCAATTATTGTAGATTATGTGAATCATGTTCTGAAAACTATTGTCACAACATGCTTGATTTCACAACTATATGTATTTGTGCTCCGCATAAATGTCTAAAGATGGTGACATTGTATATTTTGTAGCCTTTAATGAACTGTGATATTTTAATCAACTACCATCGGATTCTCAGTTTCAAAATTCTTTTTAATGCATTGTCATATTTTACATTTTATTTTTTTTTAATTTTGAAAATTTCAAAAAATAAAATAAAAATAAAAAAGATTGTCCCATTTGTCAATTTTTTTTCCTCACAAAAAGGATTCACTTCTTAATGATAACAATAGTATAAAAAGACACAATGTCTTTTTAAGTTTTTTATCAAAATTTTGTAATCATAGCTTACTATTAATCTAAAAATTAATTATTAATAAGGGTACTATACTTGTAACAAAATTGGAATTCTCAAATTTGCCCCCCCCCCCCCCCACACCCCCCTTTTTTTGTTGGAACATAGGGATTGCACATTAAGTGATTCCTAAATTATGCTTTTTCAAAATTATTTTATTATCTCAACCCAATTCTAAAGCTAAGAAGGAAATATATCAATTATTTTTAATAAAGTATAAATATACTTTATATTTTTAACATAATATCTATAAAAAAAATAATAAAAAAAAAACAGCTATAGTAATTGCCGTAGCTGGCTCTCAGTTAGATTTGCCCTGCCAACCAGAGTAGAAAAACAAAAGGCTTGATATAAAACTCTCATGAATAAAAACAATAATGTCTTTGTTTTTCAAATCCTCAACCACAAAAAGCACCTCTACATCAATTACACTTTACACAGAATTTTTTTTTAAAAAAATGCAATGAAAATACTGCAATAAAGAGGAAATTTGGGCCACACGTTCAAATATTGGATAATAATTAAATTCCCACTCATCGCAGGCTATATGACTAGTACCCAGGTAACACGGTCTGGGAGACTAAAGGAGATGACTCAAGCACCCTTGTTCTTCCAAGGTTGGATGACCCCAACAACTATAATAGCCACTATTATTAAAAGAATAATAATGGCTATGCACATCCATTTTCGAGAGTTCTTCTGAAGTTTTTTTGCTTTCTGAAGTGCAGTTGTCCCTGATTGGACATGATCGACTGCATTCGAAACCTGAACAAGATTCCCATTAACACATGACCCAAAGCAAGACGTGTTGCTTTGCTACAACAGGTACACATGAAACTTTTATTTGAGAGAAGCAAACCTGGGTTTCGATGTTATCTAATAGGTCCCCCTGAGCCTCGACCAGGACCGCCATATCAAGGTAAATCTGGCATATATCACAAAATTATATTAAACATATCGAGGGGTTTATTTATTTATATATTTTTGGGCTCTTTGGAAAAATATAATTAGATCTGGATGAAAATGTACCTGATGCAGATCAAGAAGTTTTTTCTCAATTTCCCTCACAGCATCATGTCTCTCCTGGATTTCTTCTAACGTGCTTAGTACCTGAAACCACTCTCCAGGCTATAATTAATATTCAAACAAAGAGGAGAATAAACAATAGAAACGGAGAGGAAATGGATAGGAAATGAAAAGAAAACCCCCTCCCCTGAACATAGTCCTGAATTTTCACAGGTGAGGTGCTGATGCCAGAAATAGTATAGAGCTATTGATGAGAACTTTAGGTTCCAAAGAAGCTAAGAGTTGGCACATACTACATAGATTCTCCTTCCCTTTTGAAGGATGAGGATTTGAAACCAAAGTAAGCCAAAGTGAAGGTCCAAAAATTGTATCCATTTATATTAGTAATGTTCATAAGAGAAACGAATGTACGACAGAGTATTCTCACAAGCAGAATTCTAATTGTGAAGTCATTTTTCTTTTCTAAAAGAGATTTTGGAGTTTTTATTACCTCTTGAAGAAAAATAACTACTTATTCTTTAGACTCTGTAACATTATGAGAAAAAAAAAATTTACTCTCTTAAAAAACTAATTTTACAGTTTTTTAACTTGCACACACACGGTGTGCGCTAATGAAACTAGTATTATATATATAGAGAGAGAGGGTAACAATCCATAGCAACCGGTTGCCAGAATTACTATTTCAGGCTTCCAGCAACCATGATCTACACCCTTGATTAATAAAATGGACGGCCAAAATTTAAAAAAAAAATCTCACTTGCTGCTACAAGCTGTAGCGGCAGTACTAACACCTCTAGCGGCACTCTATTTTACGCATTTGCCCCTCTTTGACATTTTACACATTTGCCCCTCTTTGACTTAGACCAGCTTGCTTCATAATTTACTCCTGCCGCTACAGCCTGTAGCAGCAGTACTCTTGCTTCATTACCGTTACACCTTTAATAAATAAACCTACCTCCTTCCTTTATAAACCAACCTCCTTCCTTTAATAAAGTGTTTAACCAAGTTACAAGTTACTGCACCTACCCTCCTTCATTTAATAAAGTTTAAATTTTAAATATTAAATATTAAAGTAATAATATTAAATATTAAATATTAATATTCATTTTAATATTAAAATTTTAATTTTAATATTAATATTCAATATTTAACATTTAATATTAATATTAAATATTAAATATTAATATTCATTTTAATATTAAAATTTTAATTTTAATATTAATATTCAATATTTAACATTTAAAATTTAAAATTTTAATATTCAATATTTAACATTTAATATTAAAATTAAAATTTTAATATTAAAATGAATTTATGAATTCGAAACAATGTAATAAATAACCGTCTATGGATTTTTAAAACACTTATCCGAGTGTGTGCATATATATAGGGGGATGATCCACAGTCATCGTTAGTTGTAGGTGTTTTTTTAGCCAACTAATCTTATATCGTCCGTTCAAAATAAGAACGGTTGAGATTAAAAGGACTGAATTAATATGCAACTCTTTCTGGCGGATACCGCAACAAAGAGTTGCGAATAGTAATTGCACCTCAAATTACCCTAATGCCCTGTTCATGGAAGTCTCCCAGTACTATCCGCAAGTTCGCCAAAAAAAATTTTGCATACTACTCTAGCCTTCTTATCTATACTACCAGAACTCAAATAATAAACTACTCGTATTACATTTATTTATTTGACAGGGAAATTATTAGGCAAAATATGGTACTCAAAACAGATGTAAAGGGCTTAAGTCATTCTATGTAGTTGATATGCAGATCCATGCTGATCCATGCTTCATATGATTATGTAAATGGTAAAATGCATACTATATCCAATGAAACATCTTTAGGCACATCAACATTGAGGTTCTGAGGAAATTTTGGTAAAATGCTGGTACAAGTAAATTGGCATTATTTCTATACGCATTACAAATGAACTAGCAGCTGCACGCAACTGAATCATAGCCCTTTCAACATCAGTCTCCTGCCATACATAACTTAATTGTGGGAATACACTTCAAACAAAATTTACCATTTTAGCCTATGGCATTAGTATTTTCTAATATATTAAAATGCAACAAATAGTTCCTTTAAAGTTTAAATTGAGATTAATGGATCCTCCTTGTCAACTGAAATCTTTTTTTCTAAGTTCTTGTTCTTTGTTAAAGACTAGAATTATACTTGTTTGAAGAAAAAAGTCCTTTTTACTCCTTTTATCTATATTTTTTACAATTAAAAAAATAAAAATATATATAAAAAAATAAAGAATCCTATTTCCTCCTAATTTACGGTTCAGTCTTTCGGCATAAGGGCCATTGCATGATGAAATGGCAAATTCTTTGTTCAAGTTTGAGAGCAATCACTATGTGCATTAGCATTTAAAGGTTAGGTCTACATCCACTCTACTTGTCCCAGCACCCAGCTTAAGGACGCTAACACTATGTACAGGGCTAATCAAGTTGACTTTATCATCATCAGCAGCAAGACATGCACAAGAATCCCAATGTTTCTATGGTTCGAGTCCCAAAATTTCAAAATCTAATGAGGTCAATTTTGAGATTACCTGCAATAAAGTTGGTTCTAAAGATGCAGCACATAAACAAGAAGCCAAACAACCCACATTAAGGAGATGGCTATTAATGTTTCAATACAGGTAACAATTGGAAATCTAAGATTTGGAATATGAATCAAAATGGTACCTGTCCTCTTCCCATTTCTTGCATAGCATTCTGGAAAATTTGTTCACTATTTCCAGTCTCAATCAGGTGGCTGATCGTCTGAAAAATCATAAATTTGGCCTATTAGGATGCATTTATTAATGTTTAAATAACCATATATTGATTTCAGGTTCAGGCTCACCTCTTCATCTGGCCTGGTTCCCGTAACTGCAAAATCATGAATTCAAACAAAAAAACATATGGATCAGAAATATAATGAGCAATTGATTGAAGAAATATAATAAGTGCAACTATTGTTTTTAACTTTTTCAATTTTGATAGCCTGCAAACTTAAATATTCAAACCTGTAATTACTCTCCTTTCCACGACTTCACGATATTCATCATCAATCTTTTGTCTCAAAGTCTGATACCATAAGCATTGATAAGAATATGGGGAAGCCATTAACTACTATTATAACCAGGCATGTAGATATATACCTGAAACTCTGTCATCAGATCTCTGAACTTCTTGGTCAAAGCACTGAAAGGAAACAGCAACTATGATTGATGCTATAACAAGTCAGAGATCTGAAATGAGATTTACAATTGAACTTGCAACTTACTTTGTCATATTCGTCCTTGATCGGTCGACCCCTGTACCCTTTCCACAACCAGGCTTCTGCCGATTCGCTAAGTTCTAGAGAGAGAAATTTGAATCACTTCACAATACTCATAACTCTCTTAAGTTGTGCAGGACATTCAAAAACATTTGAATTGTTTGTACCTCTTTATTTAGTGCTTCTATTTTTGCTTTTACGTTACGCGCAATCTTTCCCACTTCATCAACATCTTTCTCCATTCGCTTCCTTATTGCTGAAAACAACGATATATAATACGAGAGAAGTTTTAGATATGGACTACAATAAACATGAGTTGTTGCCATGGTGTAACAAGAATTTTCCCAACTAATTAATGGCTGCTAAGGCTTTAATATATCAAGTTGTGATGTTCTATTATTTGCTTAAAAGTTCATCATTCATCCATGAGGCCAACACATGTACAGTATAACTTCAAACCTAACTAGGTAAGAATCCATTTTGCAACGTTAATCTTATATTTTTTTTCTTTCATTAACTCAATGATAAACAAAATGAATATCACCTTTCATAGCAGAAGCTTTTGTAACAGACTTCGACTCCTCATTCGCATCCTGAAAAGATAGAGACAAGAGCACAGATTTTGAGTGTCTAGAGCAAAATTACAGATAGCAGAAAACAGCAAACTAATTCAGTTTCTAGCACATCTTTGTTGTAGACCCATAAATAATTGGAAATGGCTGTTTAAGGCTTTAAGCAGAGTGATGGTAATAACACTTACACTTCTCCTAAGAATGGAATGAATAACTAAAATATCCAATTCATTAAACTCAAGAGCTTATACAGATAATAAGTACATGCTAACAAGGTAAAGTGGAGAGTTTTTCATGTAAAAGCCACAAGAAACACTGACATGAGAGCATCTAAGTGATGAAAGATCTAGTAGTCGTCTAGAGACATCATTTCTATCTATTCTTTTTCCTTCAAATGGATTGTAAGTTCTTGAACCATGTACACTAGATCACCAGCTAAATCCTCTACAACTTACAAGACACTGCCACAAGGGTTTGCTTAGAAGCAGACATCGTTGAACAATGTGCATAAGCTCACTGATTGAGCTATCTTGTAACAAAAGTGACCAGGGCTATGGAATACAAATACATAACTAAGAAAATAGCAGCACCGCGAGCAATAGTGGAGAAAGGGAAAGCAAGAATATAGGCTTGAGTGGCACACACATTTTCATTATTGTAGTACTTCAACCATTAAGATATACTCTCAAAAACAAAAAAACATTAAGCTGTAACTGGATTGCCTCCAGCACGTAGAGCACTAAGCACAGAAGTACTTGCATCATTGGAGCACGTTAAACACATAAAATGCAGTTTGAAGGTAGGTTGCCTGACAATTGACATGCGCAAGAGTTATTGGTTTTAATTTTCATTTCTGAAATCCCACCCCCCCCCCTCAAAAATAAATAAATAAATAAAAAGACCAGTAAGGGCATCAAGTAGGCCCAAGCCATGCACTCATAATGTAGATGTAAGAGGAGCACGAAGGCGGAAATAACTATACATCATCAAACTATAACTCGTCAATCCCACACCAATTAGCAAAAGAAATTCACCCAAAGAGAAACAAAAGTGAAGGGGAGTTTGATTTCCTATAACTTCAGATGCAAACAGTTGAGCTTTGGAACAACTGAAGTTTTCATCGACAAAAAGTTCTTCCGAGAAGCAGAATTCAATATTCCACTAGAGTTGCTCATAGCAATGGAAGCGAATAGCAGTTACATAGTATTGCCTAATAACCAACCCATATCCATTATTCTATTCTCCTTCCCATATTATACCTCTTTTTTTTTAACAAGTATATAATTCAATAAAAGAGCATCAAAAGGGCATGCACTCCCAGGACCACGACCACCATGAACAACAACAACAACACAACCAAAAAGAAAAAAGTTGAACTCCGGTATGAGATCAGAAAAAGACTATCGTACCCTTGAAAGATTTGTTCGGCCAAAAATACAAAAGATTCAAAACAAAGATCTAATATGAACAATATGCTCTTTCTCCTCAAAATATATACTACTCTCTCCATAGACCCCACCACGAACAATGGGGAACCCCCAAAGCTAAGCCAAAACAAGAGGACAGAAGCAAACCCATCTGACAACCCAAATTCTCTATTAAAGTTGACATGTTGTCCACCTTTCCTACAGGAAACAAAATGGCTCTTCCTAACATTTATTTTCAAACCTAAAACTGCCTCAAAGCACAATAGCACTGTAGCACACATTTCAAATAACAAAGCTATTGAGCCTTTGTATCACAGAAGATAATAGTTACATCCCACGAACAACAAGTGAGACGTACCAACTTGCTCGGCACGCCCAACTGTCAAATCGCAGATCCTCCACTTGAACCATCAACCTAGAACCAACTCAAAGCCTCCATAACCAATGCAGAAAGCAAGTCTCTCAAAAGAAAAGTTTAGAGACACCACTCACTAAGACTAAGAATTTGGCAATGGAAATACACTCCCAAATCCACTCCTCTCCAACGCTCTCCAAACCCCATCATTTACAACAGGTACAACAGAAAACTCCAATAACATGGTTATAAGCCTTTCTCAATATCAAGCTTGCAAATGATTCCTGGGGAAGACAAATTTTGTATGTTTCATTGATTGCTCACAACCATATATACTGTATTATATCTACTTTGGTGTCATGTTCATTACCAAATTCTAAAAGGACTAGAATTTTCTACTCTTGTCCTACTTAGACTCATCTTTGTTAAAAACCTGACTAATTTTTCTATTCTTGTCCTACTTGGAGTCTTGGACTCATTGTCGTTGAAGACCTTGACTATCATTCAAAATATTTTTGATGTTGTATTTCTAAACACCATAGTACATGTAACGAGAAAATATAGTTATAAAATTTTGTTTCTCATAACCGTAGCAATATGTAATCCGTAAGATCAGATTAAAGCCAATAATATTGTTCATAATTCATGTTCCTTGTTTTTAACATTGCTTCCTGTATCTTCATACAACATAAAAGGATACAGGCTATGACATGCAATTCATACCTTGAGTTTCTGAAGTAATCCAGAAAGCTTGTCCACTTGCTTATCCACCTCTTGTATCTGTAACAAAGAAGTTACAAAAAGAGTAACTACAACAAAAAAAGGCCACAAAAAAATAGAGCAGAACAACAGCAAAATCTTAAAGGAAGCATGAAACATTGCTTGTGAGCTAACAGGAACTGAAAATTTTGTATAATCAGTTCTATACTCTAAATGCAGTTTTCATGTTCTCTAGAGGTTCTTCCATTCCATTTTATTGTATTGCACTTGAACCAAGAAACTATAAGGAATAGAAACCTAAAATAACTTGAGAGACAGACCTGCTTGTTGAAAGCTTCCATTCCCATATCTGAGTTACTCCTTGCAAGTTGAGTGCCCATCTCAATATCGGGTTCTCTACTAGGATGATCTTTGGCATCGCTGACAAATGAATCCTAAAACAGTGCACAATGACATATGTAAAAGTCACAAACTGAACAATCTTTAAAACAAGATGAGCTAGAAAGCACCAGACATCTGGAATTTGTATAGAAGTTAACTTTTTGAAAATAGGATTACAACGAATAACAGAATGTCAGCCTTTACTTTCTTAAAAATTAAGGTTTAGAACAAAAATCCTGCTTTTGTTTAGTTCAGTTTTCTCAGCAATCAAACAGGTTACATCCAAAATTAACTTGTAACCACAATGGCTGAAAAGTTCAATTTTTACCAACTTCCCACAAATTAATAATCAAAATCATTGACACTACAAGTTCGAAATCACAATTAAGCTGAAGAACCGCAGCTGTTTCCAGACACCAAGTAAACCGAATCCATTGAACAAATCACAAATTTAAATAAATTAGGCCTTAAGAAACAAAAGATTCAGGAGAATTCGACATTGGATTAATACTAATCGAGCAAAATTCGAAAGAAAAAAAAAGGAATACATAAATTACACAACTAAATTATAATTTGTAGATAAAAAGGACAGAAAAGAAGAGGTAGTTAGAATCTAATTTACCGTGAGAAGGTCGTTCATATTCACAAGATCACCTGCAGTGAGAGAGAGTAGAGAGAGAGAGAGAGAAAGGTGATGAGAGAAAAAGATTATGAATAATAATGGGGAGTACAGTTCATTACAGAGCTGTAGTTTTACATAATTGCCTTGTTTGGTAAGCGACAGTAGGGAGTTGTAAACGACTTGGGACAACTTCTCCACCAATACATGCTTTTTTCGCAAGACGTTACTCACCAAACAGGGTGTTATAAGTTTAACTTTCATTTAATTATTTTTATATCACCTACATTTCAATTTTCTTTTTGTGAAGTTGGTCCATCTGTTAACTTGCTGCCACCAGTTGAGCCCAAACTACTATTTCCTCCATCCCAAATTAATTACTCAGTTTTAACTTTTTAAAATTAAATTAATTATTTTTAAAATTAATAATTAAGCATATATAAATATATTTCTAAAATTATAAAAATTGGGGTTAGTAATAAATTGTATATACTTTCTTTTAGTTATAATCTCTTCACCTATATTTTAGCAGAAATAGTAAAAAGATTAGTTTTAAAAATGGTCAATTTGACTTTAAAAAGTTAAAACTGAGCAATTAATTTGGGACGGAGGGAGTAAATTATACTCCACCCCCATCTTGCAAAAAATTGAGGTATTATTTGAGATCAAAAAATTAAGATACCTAATATTTTTTTTTGATAATTTTATATTAATAATTTTTATTTTTATTTTTTAAACTCACACACTCATTCTTGACATGTCAATGTTCGAACTCTCAACCTCATGAATATCATGAGTGAGTCATACCACTCGACCAAAAATCACTCGGTAGATATCTATCATTTTTTCTTTATAAATATTATGTAAAATTTTGTTTTATTCATATTTATTTTGAAATGTTTTATTAAAAAAAGAGTAAGAAAAATAACCGCTCTGTGTAACATCTGACTTATCTACTATTCTTTATTCCTTCTTTCTTTTCAGTTTTGACTCTCCCATTAACTGATTTCTTATGTTTTTGGACCCATAAGTTTAACTTTGAAAATTTATTGTATTAGAAAAATATTCGCACACGTAGGTGCCATGTGTGCATCATACAGTAGTAAGTATATATAGTGGTGGTATCAAACTACAATGTTAAATTGGAGGATATTGTACCATTATTATTATTATTATTATTATTAATATTATATTGTATTAACAAAAAGAAAATGTCTCTTTTTGTAAATTAAAAACAAATTAATAAATAAGACTCTTTTTATGCGTTAGAGAGTGCAAATTTTTTTTTCTTTTTCAATAAATATGTGTTGCAATTTCCTAAAGTTAACAAAAATTCAAAATATTTGATTAAAGTTTATATTGCAATGAGCAAAAAAATAAGACTCCCTCCGTTTCAAAATTAGAGATATATTTATAAAACGATGATTTTTAAAGATAATTTTATGTTTTTAAATATAGCCTTAATATTAATTAAGAATGCAATTGTGATGGTTTGCTATTAAAAATAATAGTAAAAAAGAAATATCAAATTAAAAATATCATGTCACTTTATAATTCTAAAATAAAAATATAACTGAAAAGAAAAATAGTTTTTTTAATTTTGGAACAGGAGAAGTATTAGTGTTTGTTTGGGCACATTCCTATTAACATTTATAGCTAGCTTATGTATTTCTTTACTAATAGTCTAATTTTTACTCCCTTCATTGTAAGAAAAAGTCTTAGTTGTCAAAGTATTTAATTTAAAGAAAAATAAGAGATATTTTATTGATGGTAGTAAAAGTAACAAAAATATTGTTCTCAAATTTATCATCACAAATTTTATTATCTTACAACATTATTAAATTAAACAGTCATCATATCTAGCGAGAAACAGGGAACAAGTTAAGCGCAAACATGTTTTCTCCGTATTTTAATTTTAGAGATTAGTGAAAGAATGTCTATTGTTCTTTTAAATATACATCACTTCTAATGAAGTTTTAAATTTTTTATTTTTTATTTTAAATTATTTAATATATTTTATTCCTTTTTATCATGTTCAAAAATTCCAAACATAATATTATTTTAACATTTTCTATGTTCGTACTAGCATAAAAACATAGATAATTTGTTAGTAAATTTTGAATAAAGCTTTTTAATGATATACATAACTTCCTCCGGTACGTACTCCAAAGTGTGTGTGTGTGTGAATATATATATATAAAAGAGCAACTTACTAAAAATGTAAAAAATTAAGTAAATAACGTATACGCTTGAGAAATAACATATTCATATGTAAAATTAAGTAAATTAATTTGAGATATTTTCAAACTCAAAATTGAGATGACTCATTAAAAATTATAAAACAATAAAACTTACAATGAATAATACTTTTTAGATTGTTTACAATATTAATCATTATATTGATTAAAATTAAAAGAATTTATGTCAATTTTGAGTTTAAAAATCTCTTAAGTTGACTTTAAGAATTCGACAATGATCAAATAATATGGAACAGAGTGGGTAGTATTTAATAAACCTAGTTAAGTTTTATAAATTAAAAAAAAGAAAAAAAATTATAGTTGAATCAACGAATAAATTATTCTATAAATAATTTTATACAAATGTGATGTTTGAGTGTCTATTACTAAGTTATACTCCCTCCGTCCCAAATTAATTGCTTTTCTAGGACTTTTTTAAGTCAAATTGACTATTTTTAAAATTAATAATTAAACATATATAAATATATTTTAAAAATTATAAAAATTGAAATTAGTAATAAATTGTATATACTTTCTTTTGGTTATAATATCTTCACCTATATGTTAGCAAAAATAGTAAATACATTAGTTTTAAAAATAGTCAATTTGACTTTAAAAAGTTCTAAAAATGCAATTAATTTGGGACGGAGGGAATAATATTTATGAAACTATAATGAATCCTCTTCGGGCTAGGAACAATGCAAAATTGACAGTACGTAATAAAAGCATCTATATATAGCAAAACCTAGAGGAAGCAAAAATTGGGAGATGTCTCGTTGATCTATCTAATATGTTCAACAAAATGCAAATTAGTAAAGAGTTTATGCATTGAACAACAAATTTTAAATATTAATGTGAAATTAGATAGACCAATTTTTCAATTTTTATCACATGCATGGGATTAATTACTCCAAAGGGTCAGTGTAAATATATATAATTCATGCATAAACAAAAAAAAAACAAATACCAATCAAACATATTAACATACCAATTAACTTGTTGATCCAATACGTTATTTACCACATATGAAGAACCAAAAAACAAGTTCTTGTTCTTGTCCACATCATTACTATTCCATAAATTCAACCTTCCTTGACGTTAATACAAGAAACAAAGTAAAAGCAGCTGCTAGCATAAACTAATTTTCTCCAGCGCAGCCAAATTATATTAAATCACAGGCTTTCCATCACACATATAATTTCTTTTGAACTCGATCAAAGTATGCTTATGCCTATACCTATGCCTAACAAGAAAACTAGTTCCCGAAAAGGTCTCAAAATTTGCTGTCCAATTACAGCAATTTTAATTTCTGGCGATTTTCGTAATTGTTTCTGTCATCTTGTTATTTACAATCTTTAAGCCTAAACAACCACAAGTTACTGCCCATCCTGCAAATCTCGAAAATATTGAATTCCAAATCTACCCTCCAAGTCTAAACGTGACATTAGGCTTAGTAGTTAGAATTGAAAATCGTAACTATGGGAGCTTCAAATAAAAGAAACAACTGCTTATATTGGTTTCCAATGGAACAAATATAGCTGAAATTCCATGGAGCATAAAACAGTTCCTGCACGCGGTAAGCTTAACATTACTACTTATGCCAATGTTAGTGCAAGTAAGTTGGGGCGATATTCGAGCCGGGGGGCTTGACTTGTCATCCACGGCGGATCGAGTTGCATGGTAAAGTGAGTGTAATCAAGATCTTTAAGATAGATGCAACAGTTTATAGCACGTGTGATATTTCTGTTCTAATTCAGTCTCAAGATCTTGAGTCCAATTGCCAGTCCAAAATCAAGCTATGATGATACTACTCTTAATTATCAGTTATTGTGGTGGAAAAGATTTATATTACTACAAATTAAAATATATCGACTTTTCTTTTTCTTTTTCTTTTCTTTTGGCATGTAGATTGTAGACACATTAATCAATTTATTTTATATATTTACATTAATTTACCTATTATGTCGTCGTATCTATAATATACGCCATTTTTATTCAATTCACACACACACACACACACATATATATTTTCACAATCTGCGTTCCTTAATGTATTATGATACTTGTTTGAATATGATCACGGAACAGGTATAATCCAAAAGACAGCTCAAAAACTTGACAGTTACGTTGTGTTGGTCTATATACAAGTGTTTAATAAAGGATTTTAATATAAAGTTCACATATTTTATATAATGTTTGACTAAGAACTAAGAATCACAAAAATATTCTTAGATAAGAATATCTTGTGACTGATGAACCATACCTCTGACTGCTGCTGCACTATAACTCATGAAATTCAATCATTTCTGTTCTTTTTTTTATAATTTAAGCCACCAATATTGAGTCAATGATTGAATTTCTATACCCAATTTCTTGGCTTAATCTTTAGAAAATATGGATATATATCCAAAAGATATGGATTCGCAGTTGCAGATTTTGTGCTCTTCTTAATTATGTACTTTTTGGTTTTATTTAGTGCGGCTAGCGTTTGTTAGAGTTGGCGCGTTATTAGATTCACGAGCAATTATACGGAATCATTGCCGCTAACAAATTTGTTGAACAAGAAAGTTTAATTATATAATTAAGTTACCACAATACATGAAATTAATTAGTTCTTTAATGTGAATAAAAAAAGTCATAAGATTAAATGAAACTCTGATTTTTGAACGGGTCGAGAGAGTATATATAATACCATAAAAACGGAATTTCATCTTAAGAAAAATGGCGTAGGTTCGTGTCTGAAGAAAAATGAATGAGGTGATAGAAACGACATTTTTTTCCATACAGATTGAAACAAATTATCGAAATTAAGGTTAGATACAATTGGCCGATTTTTCATATCAAATAATTCATGACTCTGACTTGAAAACCCGACATGTTCATGGAGTTTATCCACAAATATAATCATAATTGTACTTTATAATCTTAATTAGTAATTAATAATTGATAATAATGTTTCCAATCTTGCAAGAAATTGTGTTAGGTAGTGTATTTACGTACAAATGATGATGACCAATCAACCTGTGGTAGGCCAAGTTGAAAGCAGGAAGTCATGTTACTCTTAATGCATGGTCTCATATGTAACTAACATTTTGATTCCAACCTAGCACCTCTTATTTGGCAAGAGGTCTAAAATACTACTCAAGCTAAAGGCTCTCGGTAAGTTTTTTCTTTTTCCTAATTCATTCAACAATATTATAAAAATAATAATAAGATAAATATAATTTTTTGTGTTTTGCACGATAGTATGCTTACTCTTCGTTTTAAACATTTCTTGATTATGAGTTGTGACTTGTGACTAATGTTGTTCTTTTCTGCAAATGTAGGCCATTAAAGATTTCTGTTTTCTTTTTGGTTTAGTGATCATGCATGAGAATTTGATTTCTCACCTCACTCCTTCGTCCGAAAACCTCCACTCCATTCTTTATATACAAGGGAAAATTGGTCATATGCGAATATTTTACCATTCTAATATAATAATATTTTGATGATAAAAAATTAGATTAAAAAATATGTGTATATAGTGATTGGATATAACCATTGAATTCGCCCATATACAATGGAAAATCAATTAATTATAATTTGACATATCATTTTGTATTATTTTTTTGTAATCAGTCTTTTGTCATCGTAGTATTACGCATTCTAATATTATACGGTCGTTAGCAAAGTTTAAAAGAATTGTATTGAAGGGAGAAAATATCGATTTTATGTCGATACATTGCACACTAGGCGGCTAAAACCGTTTAGACAGGTAGGAGTGCTTTGTCCATTTGCTCCATCAAATTAAAGGGATCCACCTAGCTCTATTCCAAACGGTTGCTTCTGTTTGAACTTTAATTTGTTATTATCAAATAAATTTATTTTTTCAAAATTTCGTGGCCATCATCGTTGTCATAGTCATATCTTAATCATTATTTTTATTATGTATTAAGTAAAAAAGTTTAATAAAAACGAGAAAAAAAGAAAAAGAAAAAAGAAACCTAGCTAAAAATTATAACGGTGATAGTTAGAGAGTCAACCATAAGAATTAATGGTGGCCGGATGTCCTAAACAAACAGCAGTCATGTATATATATATATATAGGTGCTCACCTGCTTTTAATGTCTATGCACATGGAGGGGTCTTCCATTGTAGAACGGCATCTCTGTATTATTTAAATGGATGGCCTGCAAGTGGTTGGAAAGATGATCGAATTATTAATTTTTTTTTAATGTAGCTACTTTCCTATTTGATTATTATTGTTATTTTTCCGTTGTTATAATTTATATGTGGATACAAGGAATTAATATATTTTTGGATTCTCTTGTGGAATGTTGCTCTCTTAATTAGTTAAATAAGCTATCAAAAGCATAACTAATGCATCAGTAATCTTATATATTAAAAGTGATCGAAATTTTGGTTTTGAGGTGGGATTTAATTTAATAGATGACATTAACAGATGAACACAGTTTCTTTTACAATACTTTCCTTATCCTTAAATAGAGGTCGGCGGCCGGCCTTTTAAGAATTGTACAGTGTTGAAATAACCCTTAAAACTTTAGCGTGCATGGCGGGCAAACTATATATATACGACGGGTTCAAGCATATCAACATTTTTGTTTACAACTTTCTCGATCTTTAATAATTAATACAATGTATGTTTTACCATGATCGATGGTTAACCTATATCATCCTTTAAGTAGCTTTATGGAGTCAAAAGAATAAATATAAATATAAATAAATAAATCTAGTTGCATTCGTATTAAGTAAAGAGTGGTCGAAGAGTTTATAATAGAAGTCAAGAATATATATCACGAGAATGATACACTTTTTATTTCACAAAAAGAATCATACCGAAAGTTGCATTCATGTGGTCGAAGAGTCATATTGATGACAGTAAAAAATTTAATATCACAATTTGTACTCTAGGATCGGAGGTAGTATTATTAAAGTGTTAGTTCTATAAATTTGCCACATCTGCTTTTATAACGTGCTTAATTAATCAATTTTGAGAAGAATGATTCCCATGAGGAAAACAATTTTACCATTATGTAATGTCGATGGATCAATGACCATTATGACAGAGTAATTAGGGGTAATGTTTATTTGAGCTTGGAGATTTATTAGTAGCTCAGTATTGGTTTAACTAATATATTGTATCTCATGAGATTGAGCTCATGTTATAGGAGTTAAGATTTCTAGAGTTACTATAAAAACATTGTTTGGTGTATGTGAATTATGTAGAGTGTGCGAGACTGTTAAATAAATGCATCAGACACACAGGACTAGCCAAAAAACTTGGATAAATTATTTGTGCATTCTTACTTTTCCGTTCTTTATTTATTTTTTGTAAGATTGTTTTTATTTTTGGATCTTAAATCTAACATGTAATGTTTCTAATAGAGGAGAAAATGCTCAACTAAGGAAAAATAGTAGCTATATAACTGCTATATTAATTAGTGTTCCATTGTTCCGATAAATAAATTAGACTAATTCAAAAGTAGTTATATTGTCTTTTTCAGCTTGTTTAATCAATAAACTTTGGTTTAAAATACACGATTCTTCTACCACGATGCCGTTGATCAGACGAGATGTTTAAATCACAATTGTTAGCTAAGTACATATTGTACTTGAGATTAAATTCTGTTCCTTAATTTTCTCAAAAAACACAGTAAATATAATTTAAGGACTGTATCCAAACTCCAAAAGTCTCTAACCATGACTCATTTACCTTAATATCCCTAGCTACCTAGATTCCTTTGAGTTTGTGTTCCTTAATTTATCCTTGAAAAGGTCTTATAAACAAACTATTCCTAATCATATATACACAAATTATCATGCAAATTTCTCTGCTAAAGTCGCTCTTTTGTCGTTGAAGATGGATGCATATATACGGAGAAAAGAGTTGGACAAGATTTCATTTCATAGATAATGAGAGAGTTTGTATTAATATCATAACTGTAATAATATATCAATAATGTTATATATTACCACAGAAGGTTATATGTACATGATCTGATAACAAGTCCTTTAATTAACCAAGATAATTCACTAACATGGACATAGGGACCAAGCAAAGCCCTTTTTTCCTCAGGTCTGTACAGTTATTATTTTTCCCTTCAAACACCACTCCATCGGTCCTTTCATCTGTCTGGAGCTCTAAACGATGATCGGGGTAACCTCCATTTCCCTACAGAAATTGATCATATCAAATACTATATATATAGATTATTATGTCAAGAAATTACTCAGTATTTAGAGTGACCCTAAATAAGTTATCCTAGGTCGAACTTAGGAAATTTTTACAGATATATATATATATATATATATATATATATCTGAAAAATAATGAACACAAAACCCTTAATTTTAATCATATTATATATGTATAGCCCAAAACATAAAGAACAGAAAACCTTATTGTACAATTAAATAAATAAATATAACTCCAAAGTATGTATGTAGTAGTAATCAATCTCTGTTGGATTCCATCTGATTAAAACAATTAACCTATTAATAACTAAAGATCATAATATCATATGCATCCAATTTAATTATATACATACCCGCATGATCTTGGGGCTATTGACCGGAGAGCTAGCAGTATCTTCCAACGACTCGTCGTACGAAATTTCTTTTGTTCTTGTTTTCTTGAAATTCAGTTTCTTGGAGAACTTTGGCAAGCTAGTGATTGTAGAGCATGCAACAACTTGATCTTTTTTGGAGAATTTTTTATATTCAACAACAAAAGAAGCAGCATCAGAAACCATAGAAGTACTGCCAACAAAACTACTATTAAGATGATCATCGGAATATTGTTGTCCTTTTTGCTCGTTTAAGAAATCTTCAAAATACGTTGTCCAACCACTCTCTTCAGAATTTTGATCATCTGATATATCAGTCTCTCTATTAAAATCAGCAGATTTTTTCATATATAAATTCATCGAGGACTCCTCCATCGATCTATCTAGCTAAGACGATCGAAGAAGGATTAATTTATATATATGAAAGAAAGAAATTAGAAAGAAAAAAAGTGGTAATAGCTTAGAATTCTAATTATGATGCTGGCTTTAATTTTGTAGAAAGAGATTTATAGGTGAAAAGGGCAAATGGAGGAAAAGGGTACCCATAATGTAGAATCTTGTTGTGGGACAGGAGGAGTTGGGGAAGTTAAATCAGCAGTTCCAACTTGCAACAGAAAATAGAAAAAGAAAGAGAGAGAGGGAGAGAACGTGCAAAGAACCTAAATATATTGTTGAAAGGGTTGTGTATGTTGACCTTTGTTAGTTCAAATGGAATTTTCAAACCCTTTGGCTACCATTTTATTTGCTATCACTTATATATATATATATATATATATATATATATATATAATTTTTCTAGCAAATCGGAAAAAGCGAATCAAAAACGAACCAGCTATAACAATGATTTTATCCGTCACTATAGCACAGAAAGCCGACGAACTATATCCAGTCCATTGGTTTTCTATGCTATAGCGACGGTTTTGTCCGTCGCTATAGTCGGTTCGTTTTTGATTCACTCCTAACAGTGTGTAAGAGAAAGACTCCATATATATATATATATATATATATATATATTTTGTGAATCAAGATTCGATAACAAGCATTGATTCATGGGATAAAATTAAGTGCATCCATGAATTATTTTAGGGTCGATTAATACAGCCCTCAAAAGTTTGAAGTGATCTAGTTTGATCGAGCAGTGCCATAAGAATATAACTATAATTGTAGTTAAGAAAATTATGTAATTATATTTAAGAGTGTCACACGTAAAATAGAACAACGAATTTAATATTTTCTTACTGAGTCGATCTATAAATATATCATTTCACACATTATGCAAAATGGGGAATGAGTATGACATTTAGCTTATCAATGAATATATACAAGATCTCTTCTCTTTATAGATAAAATTTGAACTTATTTATCAAAAGGTACTTGACTTCAACATATAAGAGATAATGATGGTCAAATTTAAAAAGTTGGTGTTATTTTAATTAAGTTTAAAATTAGCTTAATACACTTTAAATCTTAAAATTTTTTGGCAAAGGATTGGTGGCACATAAATAGAAAAAGTCTTAAATATCTTTAAAGGCGCATAAAGTTGTTGGCAAAGGATTGGTGTGTGACGAATTAAAGAAGAAAAAGGAGGAAAAATTGAAGCTAATATAAACGACATATGCCCTTAATCATGTGACTTGTTCTGGTAAAAAATACTAAATTCGGTGGCTGAAAGGTAAAATTTATAAAAATGTAAAGACGTTAAGAATTAATGTCTTAAAGTTAAAATAATAGAATTTAAGTTGTAAAAACCGAAAAACTTTATAGTTTAAATTGTATTCAAACCTTCAAAATTTTGAAGAAATTGATGAGACAAAATTATTATTTTGTTGAATACGTATAATACCCCACTTTGAAAAATTAGCACTACCAAATAACACTGAAATTTATAACCAATATCCAAATTTCTCTGTTATAATTAATATGAAACCACAAGTCTCATAATAAAATAAAAATAAACTCATACAACATTAGTGAATAATATCAAACCTAAACCCTTTAAATTCTAGTATCTCAATCTTAACAAATAATCTAAGAGCTTATCGGTTATGAGATAATACTTGACTTACAAATCACTGTCAGTGGATTCCTTCCAGTAAATACTACTATTGTTTAATTAATTCAGCCTAAACAAATTTTCACTTAACACTTGTGAGTTTATAACAAATAATGTAGTGATGTAGTCCACTTAAATAAACTTAGATTTTGTGTGATAGCTAGTTATGTCACTAATATATGAGAACCTCATTTAATCTCAGATTTTTGTTTTAGATTTTGGACTGGGTAAACTAAGCAACAGATTGTGCTAAACTTGAGAGTTTGGGAATGTATGGGCTGGGCCGCAAAATTATCGTCCAATATGTAGCTTGTCTTATGAATTACTTTCCCTATTCTAAAATTAAATATAAATTTATAAAAGGATAATATTATATACACAAATTATATATAAAAAGTTATACAACAAGAGTAGAATTCATATATTGCATCTCAATAAAAATTGTAAAACATTCAATGGTAGATCTCATTTCTTATTTTATCCGTATAACTTTTTGTGTATAGTTTGTGTTTATAGTTAGCATTAATATACTCTATTTGAAAATAATTTTATCTTTAATTTTGGAAAAAAATTGGTGCACTAACCTTAATTAACTTTAATATGTTAAACAATTGAATTAGCGCTGCAATCCAGACAAGCTGAGTCGAGCTTTGAATAAATTTTTGTCTAGCTGGATTTTATGAATTTGGGTCAAACTTAAAATATTACTCAGTTATACCATAAAAAGAATTTCAAATATAAAATTAAAAATGAAGAATGTATTTTGGTTCAAAGTTTATCCCAAAAAATGGTGATGTGTTAGTTTAATAGCAATAGTATAACAATAAAATTATGCTAATAATATTATGTGTCATTTTATAATATGTACATACTATCAGTAATGATTCTTTTTATAAAAAAATTCTTTTATCAAATTAAACTCTTTTTTATGGAATAAAAAAGACATAAAAAAGAGTACGATCAAACTCCAAATTTTAATATAAGTGAAAAACATGGTCGTGGTTGTGACCGTTAATTAAGAGTTGTAACAATCGAAATTGAAGTAATTTTTTATAAGTTATCAACAATTTGAATGAGATAATCTTAATTATAAATACCCCTATAATTAAAATGTATTTTATTAAAATATGATAATTTTGTCATTAAAAATATATATATTATTCTTGAAATAAAATTTGATATACAAGGATAAATATGTAACTTTATCTATTTAGTCAACCCTAAAAATTTACTGGAGTACTAATTGTTATTTCAAAAATTAGAGGAGAGATGAGTGTTATTATGATTATCTAGAGGGGGTGTCACTGTATTTTACTCAAATAGAAAAAAAAAATTCCAAATTTTTTTTTTAACAAAAGATGTCTAAGTATACAATTTAAATTCAAAATGTTATATATAATTTATTTTACCTATAAAAATACTTAAATAGGATCCATTAATTTACGCAAAAGAATATTTATATGTTTATGTGGGGTCCATGTTAGGTAATATTGAATTCTATTTATATTTTATTCTTTACTTTGAGTTTTACTTATTGTGAAAGTTTTTTATCAAATTATAATTCTAAAAGACATCAAATCATCGATATATGTGATTGAATGGAATTATAAAGATAGTACACTGTATTACCTTAAAAGTACCAATTCATACTTATCCACCTGAAAAAAAAAACAATATATAAAATCTCAATGTATATGAAGTCCCCTCTACTTTTAATTTTATTAATTTTTGTAAAAAATATATTCAAGACATCTTTTATGAACGAAGGTAGTATGTTTTACCATTTTATTGTTCAATATTATTTTAATTATATTGTTGCTTCAACTAACTATAATACTTTATTAAAATTAATAATACTTGTTTATTAATATAAATATACTATTTTCTTAAGCTTGGGAAGTTCAATAAATTCTCATAATTAAATATACAATCATAACTATAACTATAATATCAGTAATCAATCAAATTTTAAGGAGAAAAAAATTCCCATAAGTGAAGAAAAAAATTGACACAAAGGTGAGAATCCAATCTAAATTCTAAAAGTTATAGTGGCCCAGTTCTAAATATAAATATGAGAGCATTTTGGTGTAGGAAATTTGTCAAGTATTTTTTACCTGGAACTCTATGAATTTAGATCTTATATTTCAACTCATGTCTCATCTCATATGCCATCCAACATATATATATATATATATATATATATATATATATATATAATATATATATATATATATATATATATATTCGAGTCAAGTAAGTCTTATTTAATTATAAAAAAATATCAAACAACAATACAAGACACGAAATAGAAGATGGGACAAAGGAATAAGACAATAAATTTAGACTCATAATTCCTCATCTAAATGTGGCTGTCACCCAATGCAAACTCTGATATTTATTTACTGATCACCAAAAATAATATTTCTTGCCGGAATAAATCGTATGCTATACACAAATTAAATGAAAGGACAATTTAGTTTTTAAAAAATATATATTAATTGTTTATATTAACGCTAACTTTTTCTCTTTTTTTCGATTTCATCACACACTAATAATTTGTCTACAATTTTTTATGTTTTAAAAGATATTTGAAAGTAAAAATTTTTAAAAGATAGAATTCATGTATTACTTACTAATAGGGGTGTAAATAAATCGAGTCGAGCTGAGTATTGAGTTACTCATATTTGGTTCATAAAATTTACCGAGTTTAAAATAAAATTTGATTGAGGCTCGTTTAGCTACCGAGTCAAGCACAATATCGAATTGAGCCCAAACAGTTTGAACTTTTCGAGCGAATATAATCTGAGTATCAATAGAAAATTATAATTTGAAAAGGTTTGAGTAATTTATCGAATTTTAAAATTTTTTCATATTTGAATCGTTTATATTTTGAGTCGAACTCGAATTAAACTTTTAGTTGAGCGAGTACGAATTAATCAAGTCTGAACTGTTTGGTTCATTTTATAGCCTTATTTGCCAATAGAAATATGTAAATTATCTAATGGTAGGTCTCATTTCCTATTTTTATACTGTTTGTGCACAAGTATTTGTGTATTGTTTGTGTCCATAACATTACTCTATTTTAAATATTTTAAAGGATAATACTATGTGCACCAATTGTATACAAAAAATTATTCACGCAAGAGTAGGACTCATGTATTGTTTACCAATAAAAATGTGTAAAATATTCAATTGTAGGTCTCACTCTCTATTTATCTCATTTTTATATTGTGTGCACAACTTTTTGTGTATAGTTGGTGTCCCTAGCATTACGCTATTTTAAAATAGTAATGTTCTAGACACAAACTATACACAAAAAATTGTGCATCAATCAACCATACAAAAAAGACAAAAAATAGGTTTGGGACCTACTATTAAATATTTACATATTTTCATTAAGAAAATTGATATTTTTACAACTAAAAGTGATAGTTCCACAAAATCCCTCTCATAAAAATAGTAAATAGGTCACACACTTGCGTGAGAGAAGTCTTTTAAAAATATTATTTTTTACTTGTTGAAATAACAATTTTTTTTCATTAATAATACACAATTTTTTATTTACAATTTGTGCTCACAGAGTTATTTGTTTTAAAACCTTGTTCTAATGTACATGCCCCACTAGAAAGTAGAAACGCACCTTAACTATATTCGACTGTGTTCTAAAAAATAACAATTTTTTAGTTTGGAAATCAAAAATATAAACAGTTAGATACTTTATTCCAATTTGCTCCTCACAATCACAAATTCACAAATCGTAAACATGGGATAAAAAATCATTCTTTTTAGTGTAAGTTTGAGTTTTTAAAATGAAATTTGAATACCCAAAAACAATTAAAACTAACAAATTTTCTGACATCAAATTTACATACAAATCGCAAATTTTAAAAAAGTAGAGACCTTTAATTACCATTTTGTGAAATCAAAGAATTGCTAATTGGGATAGACTTGAGAATATGAAAAAGAAGAGATTTATAAAATAGATTTTAAGAGAGAAAAGATAA
This sequence comes from Aralia elata, assembly GCA_034770075.1. NCBI lineage: Eukaryota > Viridiplantae > Streptophyta > Magnoliopsida > Apiales > Araliaceae > Aralia > Aralia elata. The sequence goes on from CM068385.1 coordinate 90,592,414, forward strand.
ATTTACGAGAGACCCAAATATTAAGAAGTTAAGAAAATTAGAGATGTAAATTACAATAGATGCAGAAATTGGGATGAAGTTGGGATTTGATTTTTATGTTACAAACACTTATATTTTTAAAACTATAATAAATACTCCTTTGGTTCCAAATTATAAGATGTTAAATGTCGATTTAAAATATTTTTAAACTCAAATTAATGAGATTAACTAGCTAACAATTACCCAAAAAAAAATTATAATTAGTAGTATTTTTTGTAAGTAATCTACTATTGACCAAACATAAATGAATATGTATTAATTTTGAATTTAAAAATATTTCAAATTAACTTTTAAAAAAACAATAATAAACTTATATTTTAAAACAAAAAAGTATACTATAAAAAAATTTCTCAAGATTCTAGCTATTTCAATTGCCACAGCTGGCTCTTCATTAGATCCGCCCTTGATATCCAGCCTAGTTTTTTTTGTTTTTTTATTTTTAGTTTTCGATTGTCTTATTCTAAAAAGTTTTGAGGCGACTTTTAGACATTTTTGTTTGAATAAATTTACTTTTTGAAAAAAAAATATTTTTATAGATAACTAAAACTAAGAAAATATATTTTAGTCAATGCAATTGATGTGAATGGTCCTTAATCTGTCTTATTAAATACAACAGTAGAAATAAATGATGAATTATATATATAATAACAAATATGACGGACATTGTTAAAAAATTGATTTTAATAGTGAGAATATCAACTCACTAGATAAACTTTGCGAACTTGCTCAATAAATTACACTCTTTCGCGGTTAAAAACTGATTAATATTGAGGTACTTTGATTTTTAGGTCTCAGATTCAATTTTTACTTAGATAAATTTATTTTTTTCATCTCTAATGAGGTTTGATTAGTTCTTGATAATATAGTAATGATGATGTATTAGATGAATTTATTTTTTTTATTATGGAAATCTTGTTTCCTCTTTATGTCTCACTTCCTATGATGATATATTTGAATTATGAAATTATATTGTATTTTTTAAAAAGTGGAGCTCGTCACTATGGAAAGCTTGTTTCCTTTTTATGTCTCACTTCTTCCTTTAATGAGGTTTGATTGGTTATTGATAATGTAATAATGATAATGTATTTGAATTATAAAATTATATTGTATTTTTCAAAAAGTGGAGTTTTAAAAAAAGATCAATATTCTCTCTAAATACTGGGTCCCAAAACTAAATACTCCCTCTGTCCCTAAAAAGATGAGTAAAATACAATTTGTATACATATTAAAAAAAGTAAAATAGGAAAAAGGGAGTAAAAAAAATTCAAATTTATTCTTAGTGGTCCCACATGATTATATAAAACGATGAGTATTTTTATTTTTTATACTAATGGACCCCACTAAATAACATATTTACCCTTCACTTTTTGATTTTTCCTCTTCCTATATCCCATATAGGTATAATCAATAGAGAATCTTTTCTTCTGTATGAATTGATATTATTCGGTGTCAATTCCTTCCCGATACCTCTTAAGGAAAATCTCGAATTGGATCCTAAATTGATGGGTTAGTGTAAGATATGTATTTTATCTCATCTTTTTGGAAACAAAAAAATTTATAACTTATTCATCTTTTTGAGGACGGAGGGAATAATTTTCACATAAAAATAATATTATTCTTTACTAGTGAACCGAAAGATTATATGTTTTTAGAAACTAATATTTTTATATTTAAAAATGATATTACGACATGAGTCTCTCTTATATTGATGTAGAACCTATTTACTATTCTTATAAGAAGGATTATGTAAAATATCATTTTTGTATTTTTTATTTAACAAAACAAAATACGTTTAACGGGGCTTCATCAACTTTATTACAACTTTACATTTTTGTATTTCATTAATTTTTTTTATTTTTTTCACTTCAACCATATTCTTTTGTTAAGGAAATCGGGATACCTTTTCACTTGGAAACTAAACGCTGTTTTTGAAAGACTCTTCATGCGGCCTCTTGATTTTTGTAAATTTTTGTTAGCTTAGGGGTATTAAAGTAAAGTGATTATATTTTTTTGATTTTTTTTTTGGTATTTTCAAAAATTGAAGTTTTAAAGAATGATTTTGTAGTGTTTTTTTTTTATAAAAAAAATTTATATTTGTTGAATTTTATTATTTCCTTCTTTTCACAATAAAAGAGTTTCATTTGTCATTTCATTTTTTGTTCACAAAAAATGGTCATCTTTTTATTTAACACCATGAATTCAGAGCTCAAGCCTTTTAAATTTGATATACAATGACTCCATAAACGTTTTTAATATTAGAAAATTGATATTTTCACAAATAAAATGATAATTTCACAAAATTCCTTTTATATGACTAGGTAATAAATACACTCCGTATTCATGTGATTGGAAACTTGTGAAAATATCAATTCCTTAATTTCATTAATTGATAGATTATCATTTATCAATGAGTTTGTAGTGTTTCATAAGTAAAGGATCTCAAAAGTTGAAAAAATAAAATATGGTGTGTGTGTGTGTGTGTGTATATATATATATATATATTACATTTATATTATAGTTCTTGTTTCTTTTTCTTTTCTTCACACTTCATGAAATGCATATTACATCTATCCACATAAAAAAATGTTAATATTACATACATGTTCAGATGATGATAACCTATTAGAATGTGGTAAATGTTGGAAAAATAAATAATTTAGGATGTGGTGTCTAAATTTCTCATGATAGAAGGAAATACCTTTATGTTTTTTGTGAAACTTATAAAAATGACTTCTAGCTCGGCATGTGTAATTCGAATTATTTTGGGTGTTCTTGTAAGAGAATAGTTCTTCTTGTACTAACACGTTTATACTAACGGAGAAAAAAAATATGCAAGTCATACCATTTAAATTTATGATGAGATCTTTAAATTGAACTCACATACTATTTTTTTTTATGTTATATAGTATATAAATATTAGTGCACAATTATTATACATAGAATTACTCGTAACAAAATTGTATATGAAGTATACATATGATACAAACCTTAAACTTTTTTTTATATCTGATTATTTGGCTATTCTTATTATATTGTTGTGGAAATAAATAGTTGAAGTTGATGATATGTTATTCTAGCGATTGCACTAAAATGATCTGGAATAACAAAATTTTGAGGGTTTAATTTGTTTCTTTTTGTGTGGGATTGGAGAAACATCATATAAGTCCCTTATCTTGAACTAATTTATACATATCAGGGAATATAAAAGTTTTCTTGTATTTCGGTATTCTTATAAATTTGATACCATGCATGTTAAATAACTAACTTATCTAAAAATTTAAACGGTTAGAAAGATACACCAATAATATATATCATACTTATAATAATCACAACTATGATGTAAAATTCTTGTACTAATTGAGACAAAGAACCTTGTTTAGTATTTATTTTGCATCTAAACATTACAACTTTCTATAACTCATTTATCTTTGTAGATCGCCAAAAGAATTTTCTGTTAAAAGCCAAAGACTTGCATAAAAGTGGCAAAAATTCAAGAATTCATATTTTGTGACGTTGCCCTAATTAAATCGATATCGACATACCATTGGACATTTATTAAATCCCTTATCTATAATCGAGTTATCCAATTAGAGAATTTTAATTTCAAAATTACTTTTTTGTAATATGAAATTTAACAACTTTTACTAATTCAAGAAAATTATCATGTCCAATTCATTATATATATATAAATAGTGTCATTTAGTACTTACTTTTTAAACAGAACTGTAAATTAAAACGGTAAAAATGATTAGTGAAAAGTATTTAGAGTTTTCTTCAACGGCGTGCAAATTAATAATAAGAAATCATGAAAATTTCATTTTACAGTGACGTTTTATGTGACCTTGGCACCTTGCCCTAATTAAATTAAAACCTAGGAATCATTGACAATCATATATATCCCTAATTTTTGGAGCAGGTTGTTAAAAGTTGGACTTTATTATATATTAAAAAAATGTGTTGAATAAAAAAGTACATCTACTCTTTGATATGCTGTTAGAAAATTCTCCGTCGTAGGCTTATATCTCCATCGAAATTTCCTTATTTTAAGCTAACTTTTGCATCAGAGGAATTGCGACTGTTTAAATAATAGTTAGCCGAACCACTTATCTATCTCTTTTAGGATTTATCTAAATTAAAGAGAATTTATATTTCTTTTCTTAGTCGTAAATATATGAATTAGTTGCACGTTATTCAATAATTTTTATTTAGACAAATTATACCATCCATACATAGTATTTTGATCTAAAACGTGTGTAAAGATGAAATCCAAATTTTTACGAGAAGGTTGGTAATCCTAATGATATTTTAGTCCTAAAAACATGTAATTGAAGTAAATTATTTACACACAAGCATACCATTTGCAATCTACAAGAACTTAATTATTTGTTTTCATATATGTTTGATGGAAAACAAAAAACTTTATTTTTCAACTTTCATATTACAGTATTATATGTTTGTTTGCTAGTTAATTAGTCATGCAAACTTCTCATGGATTTCTCTTTTTTGCTTTAGTAATTTTATCTCCTTTCTTTTACTAATTGAGAAGAACAACTAGAGAATTTGGTACTAGACGTTAAGTAGATAGAAGAGTTATATATGTTCTTGCGCAATTTGCTTACAAATTATACCATACACCGAGAACAAGATATATAGTATCTGATCTTGAGATTAATTAATTAAGCTAGCTACTAAATTTCATACATCTACTAGCATCAAGTATTTGGTACATCTATACTTCATTTCTTCGGACACAAAAATTGTTTTAGACAAAGTTTAAAAAAGGCATGGAAAGAACTAGACAATATTAAAGCACCATAAATTAAACTAATCACCAAATGCACTAGACAGTAAAAGTTTCAAGCTTCTAATAGTTTTCCTTTTGACCATCGACACTTAAAATTGAAATATAATAATATAGATTTCCTTAAAAAAGATTTAAAAAAAATTAAGGTGCTCTTAGTAAAGATTGAATACAAATTAAGGAGTTTGGCAGCCGCCATTTGTATACACCATAACAAAATAATATTTATTTATTTATTTATTTATTATTATTATTATTATTATTATTATTTTGAAAAACATTTAACTAGATGCCCTCCTCCACTTTCTCTCTGGATAGTAATAACAGGTCTTCTGCAATAAATGCAATGGCTCCATTGCAATAACTCCCCCCCCCCTGTCATATATATTTTACTATCTCCCCTCCCTTCTCCATTGCCCAGTACTCTCTTTCCTATATTTGTTTTTTCATCTCTTCTTCTTATCTCCTCATTGATCTCTTCCTATCTGTCATGTTTGTCATTTTCTCACCTTCCCCTCCTATAAAATCCATCACATTTCACTCTACACCACCACACTTTGCATTCTCCACCATCAAAGAGATAAAGAAATAGAAACAGAGATTTAGTTTACATATCGTACTCTCTTCTTATATATATCTTCATAGATACACACACACACACATATATATACACAACGTTTTTCAAGTAGGTATGCATACAGAAATACAAGTCTACTTAGAGTGGCTTAATTAACACCCGGCACCATTTGTTCTTTCTTTAATTAATCATCACACAAAATCCTCTATTTTTTTGCTCTTGTATATATAGGTAGAGTTACTATATATATACACACACTAAGTTGTTTAGGGTTGTGCAGAGTGAAAGATGTCTACCGGAAAGCCAACTCCAACAAAGAGCCGTGGTAGTGCTGGTACTCATATAGGACCATCTTCTTCCTCATCAGAGATTCCCCTAATTAATACTCAGGTGATGGGGTCACACCTTTTTTTAAATTAAATTATCTCTCCTCCAGATCCTGGAAATGAAATTATCTCTTTTTCACACACAATTCTCTCATTATTAATTTTATGACATTACATAACTAGAGTTTTTTTATTATTTTGTTTTCTTGGCTTCTTGTAATTAAAAATTATTTTATGCCTTCTTCTTTAGGGAAATGGCTTGAAATTGGTTATAGTGAGCTCATCTTCAAAAAAAGTCTTTGACATTTCCATTAAATCGAAAGAAAAAAAAACATATATATAAATGCACCTAATTAATAAATTTTGGTCAACCACTAACTAATTTCCTTGGAACCTTTGACAACATATTTTCTTTGAAAACATAGATAGATTAATTTACTATCAGCCAATTTCAGTCAGTTACTACTTGTCATTTGTCTATCTCTCTCTATATATATATAGAGAGAGAGAGAGGGGGGGAACTTCACTTCACTCCACTCCTCCGGCCCTTCCTTACTTTGTGTCACATGTATACAAAGAATGAAGTATAAGCACAATTCAGAATCTACAATATATAATTTGCTTTAATATAATTTAAAGTGTATGAATGTTGCTTTATATATATAATTTGAGTGAGACAATTTAGAGTACTTATAATTAGGCACACTTCCGAATGTACAATATATATACATACATATATATATATATATGAGATTAGAAATTAATTATTAATATTGCTCCAGCAGCCTAATTACATGATGGAGGCTCAGCCAATGGTGCCAGTACCGGAAACGATTGAAACCAACATTGAAGGAGGAGGGAATGTGATGGGGCCCATAATCAGAGCCGGAGGAGATATTGAGGAAGACCAAAGCAGATCCGGTGGCAGCCAATACCAAGAGGGAGGTGGTGCCTCCGGCGAGGATCAAGATGATGATTCTGCCGATCAGTCAAGACGGAACAAGAGGAAGCGCTACCATCGCCACACTCAGCAACAGATCCAAGAATTGGAAGCGTACGTTAATACAAAGAAAATGCTATTTTTTTATTAAAAAAATATTTTCTTGATTATAATTATTTATTGATCATTTGGATTATACTAAATTAATTATTTTATTTTTAAAAAAAATCTTATTTCATTATTAGTTTCTTCAAGGAGTATCCGCACCCTGATGACAAGCAAAGAAAGGAGCTTAGTAGGAGACTAGGGTTAGAGTCTCTTCAAATCAAGTTTTGGTTCCAAAACAAGCGCACCCAAGTTAAGGTATATATATATATATATATAGTAAAACCCTATAACTTCTTTTATTTTTTATTTCATTAATTTTGTTGATTCTATATATCTGCAGTTTCTATAACGTAGACTTTTAATTTAATTTACGAGAAGGGATCGGACTGTTACAAATTCTTAGATGCCAATTATACATACATATATATATAGTACCATATAATGAATAATTAATTTAAATAAACTCTATCTTGTCTCACAGTCTCAAAATGAGCGTTTTGATAATACCAATCTCCGAGCTGAGAACATTAGGCTTCGAGCTGAAAACCAAAGTTTGAGAGAAACCCTTAGCAAGACAACATGCTCAAAATGTGGCGATCCAACTGCTACAGGTGGTGAAATGTCCTATGATGAACAACAAGTGAGGTTGCAGAATGCTCAACTAAGTGACGAGGTGCATTCTATTTATTAATTAATTAATACATCATTTATTTCAAAACTACAAATACATTTTAATTAATTTTGTAAGTTTGCAAGAATAAATGTGACGCCCCCATATCTGAGTACTCACTACTACAGATATGGTGGTCACTATACACTACTCTTCTCAAAATCTATTAGTTATATCACATATTCACCAGTCTGTTACATAATTTATGTCAAGCACATAAATACAACTCAAGTCTTTATCTATTTCTTTAAATTTACACTTATATAAGTTCTATGATTTATCTGTAATTCTATTATTCTTTTACTTTTTCATTTCCCTCACTTTTGGACCGGACCCTTCTATTATTCCATCTTTTTTGCAAAGAACATATATCAAGAACTGAATTATAATGGAATTAAATAACTAAATGCGAATTAAATAAGAATAATGAATGAGGATAATGAACAATGAAATAATGAATAGATTTAAATTAAGGAGTATCAAACAAAAAAAAATCTGAACTGAGTGATCATAAGGACCAAGAACGTAAGTGTCCCACAATTATAAAAATTGTTGACGCTCCATAAGTGTTTATCAGTCATAAAGACTGAAAAACTCTTCTCAAGTACTTTAGGGGATCAGCATATCGTATCTTATGTTATGCATAACATTATCTCCACAAGCCGAATTTCCCGACAATAATATACCCTATATAAAATAGGATTGTTCAACTTAGTCTAAGATTCCGCCCCAAAATAATTTGGTTTGAAAAAACAAATAATATCAATCCTTAATTTTAGAGTAAGTCGAAACAATGACTTTCTCTTTATTACGAATAAATCAAGGATATTTAAAAAAAATTAGGATTCAACAAATCTTGCAAATATATTTCAGAATTTAATATTGCATGATAGCAATTAACTTGAACGAAATTCATAACTCAGAAAAATTTTACCAGAAGCAAAAAGATGCTTAAGGTTTAGGAACTTGTATGCTTTCCGTGGACTATTTTCTAACTCGATAAATATTTTCTGCAATTGACTTACATCATTATTCATGAAGGCCAAAAAAAATATTAATTTATCATTTCTTCATTTTTAATAATTTTATTCTTAATCAGCAATTATCCGAATTCTAAATTCAAAAATTATCAAATATAACAAATATAATTTAATTATTACTTTATACTATTTTCACGATTTAATTAATTTGTCAAATTATATCTTTACCCTTAACTGAGTTTTACAAATTTTATTTAACTTATTTAGTCAAAAAAAATGTATTTTACATTTTTCTCAACTTTTCCAATTTGGATATTTACTTACATTCTTAAATATTCATTTTCACATTAAATATTTATTTATTTTACTTTTCTCCCTTATCTTGTAATTTCAGATGCTCATATTAAGATTTTCAGTTTTTATTTTTTAGGGTTTCCTTTCTCGTTTGCCTAAAATTTTGTATTCTTATGCATGAGTTTTGTTATTTTAACACATCATATACCACTTTAACTATATTGTGAGGGATATAAAACCTCATATATAATAGTTATATAGCTATATAATATGTACAAAAATAAAAAAAAATTAAAAACATACATTCTAATTCTCCTTTTCTTACTTATTCCTTCTTATTCTTCCTATTTTTCCTAAATTTTCCTCACTTTTTTTTTCACCTTTCCTCACCTCCCTAGAGTTCAACCTACCCCTCTTCTTTTCTTTTCTCAAGCTCCTTACTTTTCTCAGTCTTCTTCTTATAAACATAAGGCGGGTGTATACAATTATATATATATATATATATATATATATATATATATATAACTCAGTAAAACTTTTTTTTCCGCTCTTTCTCTTACCTCCTATTCTTCTAAAAGGATCCTTGATCCTTATCTCCTTTGAGGCTGCCTACTTAGTCCAAAGTCCCCACAGATGAAATTTTTTTTTTTAACTTGCTAGAATACTTGGTCAAACTTTCGAGGTTTGAATCGCCAAACTTTCAAGTTTGACTTAGATTTTAATTTGATTTGAATTATATATATATATATATATATATATATATATATATATTATGATTATTTTATTTTTTTAAATATGTTTATCTAAAACGTTTTATGATCAACTTATTTGCTAATATTCTCCATTACTGCGTAGCTTTCAAATCATATATAACACACTTGTACACATTTTCATTCGTACGCGTTATTGCTCACTGAATATCATATTGATTTTTCGATATAATTCTTCCATAAAATTCAAGTTTATTTTATTAAAATTTAAATTTTTATTTATAGATTTCATTTATATTGGTTGAAGGTCCCGAATATTACAATACATTTTTTTTAATTTTTGCTCCAGGTTGAGCGGCTTTCATCATTACTTGCAAAGCAAGCTAGAGGCAAGGCTCCAGCAAATTACCCCATGCTCACTCATCCGGACCTTGATTTAGGGTTCCAAAATACTTCTTTTGGGCTGCAGCAGCCAGCTGGCATTGGAGCCGAGATGGATGTACACGGGTCACTGAGTACAACACTGGCCGAGGATATTAAGCAAATGACAGTCCAGCTTGCAGCTGTTGCGATGGAGGAGATAATGGTGATGGCTCAGGCGGGTGAACCATTGTGGGTACCCTGCAGCACTGATGGCTCAAGCAGTATGCTAAGAGAAGAGGAATACACTAGGGCATTTCCCCGAATCCTTGAACCCAAGCCGGCGGGCTTCAAGTCTGAAGGTTCACGCAAAATAGCTGTGGTTAAAATGGACCAACTTAACCTTGTTGAGATTTTAATGGATGTGGTATGTATGTCTCTTAATTGTCTAATGAAGTTTTATCACTAACAGTTAATTTGGTGTTTCTATGTTGAATTCAAATCTGTTGTCTTATTCCTTGATTATCTCATTTGTTATTTCATCCTACACATTGAACTCCACGTAATTTTCGTTTAATTACAAAGTAACGGTAAATGAATAGATAATGATTATGTGACAATAATTAATACATAAAAGTGGGATATTAGATGAGACAAATAATGTAATAGAAAATTTTGACTCTCCATATTCTATAAAAATAGTCTCTTTTTTGACTTCATGAAATCATTTGTAAAAACCTAAATTTTTTAATCAAATAAATAATAAATAAAAACAATTTTTTTGATCTATTGGTTATAATTTTTAGATAGTTCACAATAAGCACGATTGTATTAACTAAAATCATATAAATTTATATTAATTTTGAAATTTAGATTCTATAAATAATTCTTAATTAACTTCTCTCGTGTTATTAACCAGAAAAAGTGGTCAACTGTTTTCTCTGGCATTGTGTCCAGAGCCACTACTCTTGACGTCGTATCGACCGGAGTAGAGGGAACATTTAACGGAGTGATACAAATGGTAAATACATTTATTTTAAGATCTAGTAAATAAAATATATTATGCTAGGTAAAAGCTTAACAATTCTAATGAATATTCAATTATGCCTTCTTTCAGATGAGTGCAGAATTCCAACTTCCTTCCCCCCTGGTTCCTACTCGTGAGAGCTATTTTGTGAGGTACTGTGAACTACATCCGGATGGGACTTGGGCAGTGGCTGATGCTTCACCGGATGACATAGGCCCTAGTCTGGCAATGAGATGCCAGAAAAGGCCTTCTGGTTGTTTGATTCAAGAAATGCCTGATGGATACTCAAAGGTAAATACATACATGAACAATAATCATCATTTCTTGCGATTAATTAACTCGATGCATCTCAAATTCACTAGTTTGTTTGGTTACAGTTTCTCTGCTTATATTTATAAGAAAATATTGTAAATTTTTATTATAAAAATGGACAATTTGACTAAATAAGTTAAACTAAGCCAATTTTAGGGATAGTGGAAGTATTAATTTTCTTTTAATTGTCTAGGTTACATGGATCGAGCATGTAGAGGTGGACGATAGTGGTGTTCACGATATGTACAAACCTGTACTTAGTGCTGGTCTGGGATTTGGAGCAAACAGATGGGTTGCCACTCTAGATCGACAGTGCGAACGTCTGGCAAGTGCATTGGCAACAGATGCTTCTACTACTGATATTGGTAATCTTACATTATCTCTCCCTAGCCCCTATACTATAGTTCTGTACTCATTGTTATTAATCTAACATTTTCCGATTTCAATAGATTTTACTCCCCTATTTTTACAAAGAAAGTCTCATTTATAGAATTTGTAAATTTTAGTGACATTTTTGTTTCATGCATGTCTATCCTTACGTAATTAATTGAACGTTATAGTTTAGAAATGATGTCATGCAGCATTCTAATGAAATTGCACTGATAAACTTGAGGATACTGCGTCAATTTAGTTATTATTAAAAGAAATAAGACTCTTTTTGTAACATATTTAAAAATTGGCAAATGGGGGGATTTTTTTGTAGAAAGTAGGGAGTATATGTGATTCTTCGGATTAAATGTGAGGGAATGATATTTTCTTTACTGGTTTTTTCAAAGTGATGTCAACTCCAGAAGGAAGAAAGAATACGTTGAAGCTGAGTGAGAGAATGATGATCAGCTTTACTGAAGGGATTAGTTGCTCTATTGATCATGGATGGATGACAGTGTCTGGAAATTCATCCGAAAATGTGAGGATCATGACCAGAAAGTGCATAGATGATCCGGGCAGACCCACTGGTATTATGCTAAGTGCTGCCACTTCCTTTTGGCTTCCAGTTTCACCAAAGATGGTGTTTGATTTCCTTTGTAATGAGAACTCTAGGAATGAGGTACGTGCCTAATGTTTTCAAGCATTAACATCTCTTTAATTTCATTAATTATCGTAAATTATATGATCAACGTGAATTAGATCGATAGAATTCATTGTCTTTCTGAAATTTCCTGATCATACAGATCAGAGATGCATTGTTGATGGTAACTGAGCTCAAATATGTTGATTATTGAATATCGATTTTTGATTAGTTTAATGAAGATGCATGCACGATGGTCTCATTAATTTCACTAAGCTTGCTTAATAAATTCTTCTTCATGAGTGTAGTACTAGCTTGTATACACTATAAGGTAGTCAAGATAACTAATTATATTACTACCTTCTTTAGTTGAAGGTACAGTACTCAACATATATTTCTGAATATGAACTAAAACTTATTCCATTAGCTTGTGAAATGGTATAATTATTATTAAATGAAGACTAAAATTTATTGATAAAAAACTCTTATTCGTGCTTGAAATTCAGTTAATATTATGAGTTGCAAAGATTGATACCACCTGTACGTCTACTGAGTTCTTTTGGTTCTTTGATTGAGAATGAAATTAAGGACAATAATACTAATCATGATGGTTTGTGTATAGATATAATTAACTCATATAACTATGCAAAATGAATAGAATGCCCTTTAATTAGTTTGATCCGTTTGTGAATATTCCTTAGATCATAATAGATTTAGAACAGAAATAATAATGTATGGTACTTACAATGCTTCTTACTAATATATATATATATATATATATATATATAAGTACTTACATATCTCACACTTTGATATGATCCTTACAATTTATCAACAGTGGGACATACTTTCTAATGCGGGCATTGCTCACGAATTGTCACACATTCCTAGTGGCCGGGAAACTGGCAACCGTGTTTCACTTCTACGAGTAAATGTAAGTTTTTCCAATATCTTTATCCATAATATATATTATGCATTTTTCCATACATAAATATTTCAATTAATACTCGAACTAATTAATTAACCAACAAAAAACCCTCAAAAATTCTTGTAGCGTGTGAATTCAAGTCACAACACTATGCTCATACTCCAAGAAAGTTGCCTCGATCCAACGGCTTCCTTTGTGGTTTATTCCCCTGTGGATGTCCATTCTATGAATGCGGCGTTACGTGGTGGAAACCCGGATCACGTTGCCCTTCTTCCCTCAGGATTTTCTATACTCCCCGATGGAATTGAGACGATGCAAAGGGAAGAAGGCGGCTTTGAAGCTAGCTCTGGTGGATCTCTCCTAACTATGGGACTCCAACTTTTGGTTAACTCGACGCCTACGGAAAAACTTTCTATGAGCTCAGTTACCACAGCGAACAACCTCGTGGTTTGTACGGTGGATAGGATAAAGGATGCGATCAATCGAAGGCGCAGTAATGCCTGAGGCATTAGCAACTATATATATGTCTGCATGTGGTAAGTAGTTAATTGCTTGATTAGGTTGTTTCAGCTTTATTTATATTAATTGGTAACTTCTTACATTTGGTAGAATATTATTACATACATTTTCCATTTTACAATTAAGAAGATGATGGTCTTAAATTTCTACAAAGTAAGTAGGACGTTTAATTTTAATTATGATGATATTTTGAATATATATTATATTTAACATGAAATTTATTTTTATTTGTGCATGCAGTTTTGGAGGAGATATAAGAGGAGAGAGACTTGAAGTCAAGACCGCACCCTCGTTGTTCCCAAGTACAAGACTAAGTTTCGGCAAAGGGAGGTTTGGGCATTGACTTCTCAAGGAAGTCAAAGAAGAGAATATGAATAATATACTATATAGGCTTCGATTCACCTTAACCTTTTCTAGTTTGTTGCTTAGAACTAGGGTTCTGAACGAGTAGGGTTTGGGTACTTTAGTTTGTCACCTTCTTCTCTTTTATTCTCTTCTCTTTTATCTATTTTTATTTTGAAATGGTTGAACTATGTTGGTAACTTGATCTTGGGAGCAGACTTGAGATTTATCCCCCCAACTTAAGATATATGGGATTTTTTTTTAGTTTAATTTGTGAATCTTGTGGTTTATTATGTTGTTGATGGAAATAGAATGGAATAGATGGAAATGGAATAGTCATTGCTTAAGGAATTTTGGTCCATTAACTTTGGATAGTGCATGGGTAGAAATGGAATGTCCATTTCATTGCCACCAATTGATTCCATTCTATAGGTGGGTTTAGCGATTCCATTCTAAATCAAAATACATTTGTGACCGAATTGTCTTTTATATATATATATATATATATATATATATATATATATATATATATATATATATATATATATATATATATATATATATATTATCAGTGTTTTTAATAATAGATTTTTTGAACAATTGTGAGAATCAATGGTGTCTTTCATACTTAGGATGAATTACTATTGCGACTAGGGTAAAGCAAGTATAGATAATTAGAATTATCTTCATTAATGCGTTATTTCTTAATTTTTTGCATTTAATGTTTAATTTTATTCCTTATTTTTACATGTTTTTCTAGTTCCAAACGTTTGATTTTCAATCTTAATGGTCAATTAGCTAGTGATTTTGATGACTGTATTAGCTATTTTAATAATGATTTTGATGACTATAAAATTTTTAACTATTAGTCTATTATGTATTTTTAGCACAAGAGTTTGGTTCTTTCCTAGAAATCCATATTTAAATGGAGCTTAATATCTCTCAAAAATATATGTAAGTATATTTGAAGGACAAGATGACACTTATATGGGCGGGAGAGTAGGAGACATTCTACCTTTTAGGCACGAAACTACAGTGTAGAAATTTGAGATCATGTTGACCTTGATCATTGACAACTGACAACCCGTTATTCCAACCCATTTAGCCATCAGGTTGGTAAGTCTGCTAATTGTTACTATATTTTCAAAAGTGAAATTTAGCCCTTTGATTGTCCTTCCACCTCTTATGGCTCGTTCACATTAATAGAGAAGAAAAATAGAAATGTTGAAATCCGAAAGAATATTAAGAGTTTAGAATATATATTTATACTCTGTTCTGAAATCATATACTCCCTCCGTCCCAAATTAATTGCTTTTCTAGGACTTTTTTAAGTCAAATTGACTATTTTTAAAATTAATAATTAAGCATGTATAAATATATTTCTAAAATTATAAAAATTGAAATTAGTAATAAATTGTATATACTTTCTTTTGGTTATAATATCTTCACCTATATGTTAGCAAAAATAGTAAAAAGATTAGTTTTAAAAATAGTCAATTTGACTTTAAAAAGTCCTAGAAATGCAATTAATTTGGGACGGAGGGAATATATATCTTAAACGACAAACATAAATAAATAATAGTAACTTTTCCGAACATGTTATTATCAAAAATAATAAATAAAACAATCAATCTCAACAATCTCTCAAGTACGATAGTAAGTAAACCTCATATTATATTTTGAGAATACGAATCTCGTAATAAGAATGAAATAAAACATCAAAATCACAAACTCCAACCTAATGGGACCTTACTCTGCATTCATGAGTATTATGGAATGTGCAAGTAAGCAACCAGCAACTTCACTTCCAGAGTTATAGGAGTTATATTATTTTAACTCCCTGATTCTAATTCCTCCCTCCCAAAACCAACCCCCGCCCCCCGGCCCCCACCCCCCAAAAAAAAAATCATTAATACTAAAAGAAAATATTAGTTCAAAATCTCAGCATAATATTACAAGATAGAAACAACCGTAAGTGATAACGCTGTGTTTCGACCAACTCAACCATTAGAAATGAATGGTCCGAGATATTTGAAAAGAAGCTAATACACGGAGGATTTGCCTTCGGATCTGCCTCTGATGGTTAAGTCGGCAAATGTTTATGGAGATTGGTAATATGAAAATATTAGGGTGTGTGTGTAAAAAAATATACCTGAGGCCTTCTTTTGTATTTATATCTTATATTTGCTACTGTTTGTTAGGGTTTCCCTCTTTATAGGGCGGAAATCTTTGTTGATAAGTCCAAATACAAGCGGACCGATATGGATAAGAGCCCCAGCCCCCCAGCGGCATAAAGTCTAATCTTTTACGCATTTCACGACTGATGGTAACTCGAGATGTATCAAATAATGTTTGATACCTCTTAAGGACTCAGAACCCCTAGGGAGGTTCGGGGCTTGTTAGGGACTCGGGTCCCTAGGGTTGTTCGGGATAACACTTCTTAACAAACCCCCACTCTCTTGCCACTTTTGTAATGGGGTGAGAGAGTAGCTACTCCCGACCACGCCTTGTATCCCAACGCCTTGTATCCTAACGCCTTGTATCCTAACTTAATCTTGCTCGGGGTACGGTTCTCTAACAGTACAGACAAACACTAGCAGCTTTAATATTGATAATTTAATAGTTTCACAAAACTTCTCTCACATGAATAGTAAATAGAACCTATTTTTTTACAGACAAACACTAGCAGCTTTAATATTGGGAATTTGATAGCTTCACAAAACTTTCCTCACATGAATAGTAAATAAAACCTATATCAGGTGAGTAAAGCCTTGCAAAATTATCAAATTTTCTTAGTGAAACTAACAATTCCTCTTTAATATTTTACCATAATGATTAACGCTTTCAGTCACACAAGAACTTCTCTACTGCATAAATAACTGAATCTCATTGATATCCAGCATTCATTTGTCAAGGTAAGTTTAGAATCATAAATCAATAGCTTAAAAAGAATCTCAATTATAGAACATCATTTGTTCATAACAAAACTTCAGTGATACATGAAGACTCAGTAAACTGCAAAAAACTGAAATAAGAACTCTAGGGAAAAAACAAAAACAAAAAAAAAAAAGGAACCGCAAACTAGTTCTTAGCAGCTGTGTGATGAGTTAAGAAGATTTCAAGCCCTCTTTTTCCTATTCAATACAGGTCTTTTGCCAATTGCCGTAGTCTTGCCAGAATGCGGTAATAGGCCGCGCAATATGGCTAAAACAGCAAGACCCATGAAAGGAGAGTACACCATCATGAGCTTCTCTGATGCTTTTCCAGACCACGTCATTTCTGATAATATAGCAACCTGAAAAAAGTACAAATCAATTAGAAAAAGGAAGAATGATATCAATTTCCATTCACATTTCTGCTAAATTTTCTGTTTCATCATCCATAATCATTCAAGTTCTTTTATCTCAAATTGTGTGCTTATGTCTAGAAAATATGAATTGCATCAGAATACCCAGGCTGATAAACTGATATATGATATCAATTTCCATTCACATTTCTGCTAAATTTTCTGTTTCATCATCCATAATCATTCAAGTTCTTTTATCTCAAATTGTGTGCTTATGTCTAGAAAATATGAATTGCATCAGAATACCCAGGCTGATAAACTGATATCGGGGGGGGGGGGGGGGGTGAATTGGTTGATTCCAGCATTGGAGATGTTCAATGAAAGATAGTTAACATCCAACAACAATCTTGGTTTGTCCATCATTCTAGTACATAGATTGATTAGGAAAGAGGACCAGAGCATTATCTTTTGTTCAACCATGCTGACTTTGCAATTAGAACTCACTGGCTTGTATTTGGACACGTTATAAATTGCTACAACAAGCACATGAACTAGTTTCATTATAACTAGAGGAAAGCCCCCTCTATCTCCACAATGTTAAAAACAAATTTCTTTGCCGCAATAGAACTAGTCACGTGAAAATGGTCAGGCCAACCTGATTAGACTAAAAGAAGTAGCAAAGTAAAGAGGATATGAGAGGAAGGGAACTTAATCACTTCTTCAAGAAATCTAAGAGGACAAAAGAGAAGGGAAATGAAGGGATAATGATTTCATTCTCTCCCAAATGTGAGACCGAGTAGGGAGAGGAAATTAAAACTGACACCGGCTGATGAAAAGAGAGAAGGAAATACAAGAGAACACTCGGGATAAAATACTCACACTCAATGGAAATCCACCAAAGAGATAGAGCAAAAGCAAACAAGAACACTTAATTTTATAAAAATCTCAAAATAACTCAATCTGTTTTTTTTAACATCACAAGCCTAGCCCTTATATAGATGTCATGGAACATCCTTTCAGTCCTAGGTACATGAATTATAAATAAACTACTCCCTCTGTTCCTAAAAGATTGTCGTTTAAGGTTAATTCACGTAGATTAAGGAATGCAACTACTCCTTATGAAAAATACTATATTACCCTTGTTTTAATTATCTCAACTAATTATTAACTTTGTAGATTCCAAAAAAGAGTATACTACCAACCATGAGATTATGAAGAAGAAGTATTGGGAAGGGAAGAGATTTGTAAAGACATTTCAACAACCAAGAATGGTTTTGTATTTTTTGAGAAAAATCATTAAGTTGGGGAACTTTAAATAAGGGTAAAGTTGGAAAAAATTACTCCATCTGCATTGATAAACTCAAAACGTCAATCTTTTTGGAACAAAAATTACTTCCTAAAACGACAATCTTTTAGGAACAGAGGGAGTACTTAATAACATTAATTTAGGGAAGAAGACTAAGAGACACACAAGACCAAATACAATAAAAAGCATTGAAAGCAAAGTTAAGCAGAACATGGTTATGGGATCTGTTCTCGGAATTGCTGCGACTTCCACAGTTGGAATTAGAAGCTGATCCACACATCAAAAGAAAGCTCTAGAAGTCTACTTTCCAACCCAAGAAACGGTTCGTAAATTGGACCACTGTAGAAGAAGTTATGACTATTTCTGTGACAGGTGTATAAGCTGACTGCATACTCGAAAAATAACATTTTTTGACTTCCAACTTCTTTTCAATTAATCCTTGTGTATTTTAATACTTTGGGGTAGTTGCATTGGCATCAAAAACTATGTATGTTCTTTTGATCCTTTAAAAAGTAATGCCAAAGAACGAGATGACTAGTTTCTGTTCTCTCATAAAACTCCTAAACAAGGAGAGAGGATACCACATTTCCTGCCTTTCTTTCCTTTCCAGGGTGTCCTAGCACAAAGTATAAATGTACCAATTATACACCTTTCTTAAAAATATTAAAACTTGAGGGCTTGAGGATAGGGGTTGGAGTGGGGAGATAGTTCATAGTTTATTTACTTTGGGAATGACAGACCATATGCAATTTCAACCATCCTAGCTAATCGTGGTGATGACAAATTAGCATGTAATTGCATCGAATTCTTGAAAGTATATCTTACATATATCAGAAGAATACTAATTGCATCAATAGCCTTTACAAAGATTACAACTTTATAATATTACCATATAACATCACATAAACAAATTTTACTAGCAAACTTCAAAGACATAATCTAATCATCTTTAAATTCTCATAATTTTTGCTAGTAGTTTCACATAATATTGCAAAATTACACAGAGTTAAGGATCTGAAATCTCAATTCAACCCCATACAAAAACGGAATTTACTGACATATAAACAGATAAACAAATGAATAATCTTTAAATGTATTACAAAAACCAAACAGTAAATAAATATTCCATAAAGAAAGAAAAAAGAATACCATAGCAGTGAGAGTGGAGGACCCAAAGATCAAACAAACGTTCTTGACCCAGGATTTTCCGGTGGCAATGCCGTAGAGGGAAACGATGGAAAGAGGCCACTGCAGGAAAAGCTCGAGCCAAACTAGGCCAACAAAGAAATGGGGTGGTTGGGCGACTAAGTAATCGTCATACTCGCGGGCGTACCAGCTCTTAAAATTGACTAGAAGATCTGGGTAAAGATCGCGAGGGAGGCAGATCTGGGCGTCGAGAAGGGGAACAACAACGGCGATTAGCAAGAAGAAGAGGAAGAGTATTGCGTCAATTAGCTTCGTCAGAGCTCCCATTTTTGTTCTTCTTGTTCAATTGTGATGTGATAGTATCACTTCTTTTCTATTTCCGGTTTTCGGGGGTTTTGAGTTGTTGATTTGTGAGGGAAATTTGTGGCTTTTGGGCGATTGATGCTACACTAAATCGGAATGTTGAAAGTTCAACGATGATAATTATGTTGCACGTGTTCCCCTTCTACCCATTGGCCATTAGTAGTTTTTTTTTTAAATTTTCCTTTAATATTTATTTTTTGTATTCTAAAATTAAAAAACATTTGTAAAATAATTAATATTTGTCGACACAAGTTTATATTTCAAGTGTATGGAATGATTGACAATGCAGTCAGTCATTTTAAGTTCATGTTGATTTACCATAATAATCTAAAGATATAATATATATATATATATGTAATTGTAATTGTAATTTTTCTAACATAGATCTCTTTTAAATATGTCAATCAATGATAATCTTTTTAATTTTATGTGAAAAGGTATGTACTATGTACCCTATTGACTATATTTCCATCCGTGCAAGTGTTCCTCCCCTACCCATTGGCCGTTAGTAGTTTTTTGTTTTCCTTTAAAATTTATTTATATTATTTTTTGTATTTTAAAATTAAAAATAGGCAAAAATCGAATGTGCCACGTGTTCCTCCCCTACCCATTGGCCGTTAGTAGTTTTTTATTTTCCTTAAAAATTTATTTATGTTATTTTTTGTATTTTAAAATTAAAAATAGGCATAAAATAAGGTAAGAGACACCGCATATAATTACGTCAATTATTTTACAAAAGTTGACATTTTATATAATTGAATATACTATTGCTCATGTTATGTACTCTAGGGCCCGAGACACATACGTTACGTGTGTAATTTATATTTTGTGTGTTTTAAAAATTATAAATTTAGTTTAAAGGATAAAATATAAATAAATATAGAGGGTAAAATATGAAGTTTTTTAAATTTGAGGATTGAATTCGGAGAAAAAGTTGGGTGAGAGTGAGACCAAAGAGACCAAGTGTGGTGCTCCCGCTTCATATACAGTAAATAGTGTCTGATAATTTTTTAAAATATTATTATTAGAATAGAAATGTTTTTCACCTCTTGTGTCATCTAAAAGTTATATTTATAAAATGATGAATTTTAAAGAGAATTTTATATTTCAAGTGTACGGAATGACTGACAATGCAGTCAGTCATTTTAAGTTTATGTTGATTTTATCGTAATAATTTTAAGAAATATATACATATATATATATATTAACATAAAAATATAATTTTCTGATTTATATTTTTTTTAAAGATGTGAGCCTCCCTTATTATTCATAAAATTATTAATTCTTTAATTTTATGTGAAAACGGTATGTACCCTATTACTATATTTTCATTTCAACATTTAGCATTAAAGGTTTATACTTCGTGCAGCTTATGTTATATCATGAACTCTATTGAAAAATAAATTAAGTATTGATATTATCAACATAAAATTGAAGTGAAAAATAATAACAGTGAGTTGTAGAATAAATATTTTGATATAATATGGTCCATTAGTTCAGTGTCTCGTACGAAACCCGAATTGTTTTTTAAATAAAATTATTTTTAATTTATTTAATATAGTGATTATAAAATATAATTTTTGAATTTCAAATTGATTTAATACTATTATTATAATGACTATGAATTTAGCTTAAAAACGAATGACTACAGATGATCACATATTAAGTGTTACTAGTGTGATTCTTTTGTTATTTTTAATTTTATATTAAATTTTTATATAGTTTCAAATTTTAATGTTTAAATTCTTCGTATTAATAAATGCATTTTTAATCAAAGTTCAAAGTTGAGTGAAAATCAAGCCAAAACGTAATGTTTAAGTCATACTCTATTGTATAATTAATTAACTAAATAAATTCTATAAAAAATAAAATTATTGTAAAATAATAAATTACGATCATGATTTTAGTTTTAAAAGGTAGTTAAATTTTAATTAGTAATATATAAGTCAGGATTTTTATTTAACATTAATTAAGGTCCCATGTATGAAATAAAGTTGTTTACTAAATTTTATACGTTAATATATTTTGTAATATTCATTACAATTTTTTATATTAATTGTTATTTACTCATAATATTTTTAAAGAAAATGATATACATGTCGACAAATATTTGACGAAATTAGATTGCGACCAACGTAGAAGTGTATGCAATAAAATACAATAAAATAAAGTGGGACCCTTCTTAATTCATAACTATCTCATGTATGCATATATGTCGCAATCATAATTCGACTAAAAACTTTCGCAATGTATAACAGGACTCTATTTTTAATATATAGTTATTTAGAAATATAATTGTTGTAGAATAATGAGTTGTCATTATGATTTTAGTTTTAAAAGCTAGCTAACTAAATTTTAATAACTAATATATAAGTTAAAATTATTTTATAACATTAATAAACTAAAGGCCTCCTATATGTAATAGAATTGGTAACTAAAATAATAATTAATATATTTTATATTATATATATGTATATATAATACAAATTTGATATTATTTATTATATGTACTCATAATATTTATAATATACAGTCATTTAGAGACTAAAGTTGAGTATAAACTTAAATTAAAATCCTAAATATGATTTTTAAGTTAAAATTTGTTATATGACTAAGTAATTAAAAGACTCTTATAAAAAATTAAATTATTACAGAATAATAAGTTAATATTAAAGTTTGTAGAACCATAAAAAGAGTTTTAGTTATAGTTAAATTAATCTTAGCACTATATAAGAGTATAAAAAGTATTTTACTTCTAGTTAAATTCTAAGCCTATAACGAATACCAGAGACGAAGACCAAAAAATCAAATTTTGTCTTGCTCTATATTTATATTTATATATATTATATTCCACGATTTTTAAATGTTACTTTATAATTCTCAATCCATTTTAATCTGTAGAAATATGCCGTATTGTGAATCCCCATTTTCTAGTTTCAAATAATTAAGGATGAAAATAAAATAAAGTTTAAAAAATAATTGTATAAAAAAATATTATCTAAACTACTATATCAACTATATATAATTAAAAGCACAAACTTGGTTTGGATTGGTTTCACTAATTTTTTGTTCAACTTTCTTAATTCATATTAACATAAGTACTATCCAAATTTGTATCAATTAAATACTATCCAAATTTAAAAATATTCCTATCTCTAAGAGGAATAGAAAAAAAATGATTTTTTTCTTTCCTATTCAAATTAATATAATTACTCTACAAATTTGAATAATTATTACATGTTATCTGTCAATGATTACTGCATGTGTTCTTTTTAATAGTTTTATTTAGCTTATATATCTTAATGAATTTGGATAGGATAATTTTATTGCCACAATTTTATTATAATATTAAGATGTCGAAAAAAACTCTTAACATATCACGCGATTTAATTATATTAATATTAGTCGTGTTCTTTATTATTAAATTAATATCCTAATTAATTTAATTCATTAAAACTTGAAATTTATCAAATCACATGATTAACTGTATTAATAATATAAGTGAATTTGAAACATAATAATTGTAACAATAATTAAAAAATTACAGTGGATTCATTCTTAATTAATTGTCATAATTAAATTAAAACTTGTTAAAATTTAAGTTTCATAATTCTATTTGGACTAGAATTTCAAGCAAATTTTGTCATAAAAACGCTAATATAAAATTTTATTACAAACTTAAATAAAATTAAAATAATTATTTTCTCATAATCATAACTAAATAAATCTACAGTGATTGTGACGCCCCCAAAATAGGTCATACAACCCATTTTGAGTCGCCAATAACATTCCACAAAATACAAATACAAATACGAATTTTCTCATTTACAACTAATAAGTATTGTGCAAAATACGACAACACAATACAAATACATCTTAAATTCTCAATATACTTATTGTCACACTAATAGTAAGGTATTGAGATACTTCTATTATCTCGGACCATCACTCCATTTCCCGGCTAGTCTCCGCTACACTCTCTTTTCCTGAGGGGAACAATGGAACAAAAAGAAAAAGGGTGAGTACAAATAGCCAGTAAGAAATATCATGACTAAGATAATGAAGAATACAAATTATCTTTAGTCTTCAACAATAATAAATCAGAAATTTAAAGATATTATAATTGTTCAACAACAACAACTGCAGCGGAACGAACAATCCATTAGAAGAGTCAAGTAGATTATAATATCTACCATCTTCTATAAGTTAAAGGATCACCACCAATATTTTATCCCTGTAACACCAATCAATAGTTCATGTTTATGAACATCCAAATCAACAGTTTATATTCAACAGCCTCTCTTTGCACTATGTGCCAAAGATATTTATTTGTAACATCACCGGTCATGATCATGCCAAATGCCAGTTCATCTTTGCACTACGGGCCAAAGAGAACTTTCACCATACGCCTTTGTTTGTAACACCAAAAGTTATGATTATACCAATACACAGTTTGGTCAAAATCATGTCACGCCAGTTCATCTTTGCACTACGGGCCAAAGAGAACTATCACCACAATTTAAGTATAAGGATGAGGATGAGGATGATGACAATAATACAGTGAGATTAAGGATAACAAAAGATTTATGATTTAATCAGTATTGAAGATTGACCAAATTGCCAACACGATAACCAAATTGTGGAGTCAAATTTAAGAATGATATTTAAGAAATTATTTCATGCTTCAACTATAACGTATAAAACGAAATAGAACAATTCAAGTGAAAAGATATTAGATGAAGCACAAACTATTAATGATATTTTACTAATTTTCAGGGATTTTCACCATTTAAAAATAAGGTTTTGGAAATAAACAAAGATTGTTATCATAAATGGAGAAATATGAAAGAAAAAGATATCCTTTAAAGAATACAAATTAATACAAGAAAAAGATATTCTCTAAAGGTTATTCCCACAGAATAATAAGTAATGAATACAAAAGAATATTCACCAGGCATGCGTCATACCGCACGGACACGTTATCCCCACAAATTAATACAGAATGAATAACAACCTTTATGAGTATAATATCACTTACGAACATGAAAGCAAATGATATTATATATGAGTATAAAAAAATGATATTCCCTACCTTAGTTAACAAGTGACTAGATGTTACTTTCTATGAAGTTTACTAACTTCGAATAATACTAGTATTCTCACAAATACTCACAATAGCCTAGCACACTAAGAAAACTTAAGAAATTTAGAGAGAGAGAAGAAGTATAGGCAATGAAGGTGTGAAAATTTCTTAAGCGAACCCTCCCTATTTATAGGAAAATCAAGGTGAGGGCATTTTAGTCTTTTTCCTAAATTTTCTTGGTTTATTACTCTTATACCCTTGGTATATTCTTTTAATATACTTTATACCATAGTATATTCTTAGAATATGCTTTCACTTAGGTTTTTAACCCTAAGGTAAAATAAAAACTGAATTAACTATTTACTAACGGTAATTACTATTGAATGACATGTGGGTCCCACGAAAAAAATAAAATCTGAACAAATTATTCTGCGAAAATAATTTGTGGGTCCCACCGATCAAATAGTTATGGGTCCCACAGAAATATAAGTTAACTTACAACCAACGCTTCACGTATTTTTAATCAATACTATTTCAGACTTTCAACAATTATTCACCGTTAATATTATAGACTTATAATATTGACAACCAGATCATTCTCAGGAAAAAGGGGGCCTTCCGTATAAACGGCGCACAATTAAATAACCTTTTTTCTTGACAGAATTTCTAGACATTGTCAATAATGCTAAAATAGCATATCAAATAATATGAGTTACAGTGTCATGACAAATAATAAAAAGTATTATGCAGATGCTACTGTAACAATTATTGAATCAAAATACTGTGCAATAGCTACTTTATCAATTATTGAATCAATAATATAAAATACTGTGCAACACCATGTGCTTGTGAAATATCGCATACTACTGTGGAAGAACACGTTTTACTGTTCTTTTTATTACCGGGTATTTCAACAGTTGCAGATGATAATACTGTTGACAAATCCTGTCGTTTTCAGTATCCGACAATCGAGGCCACTATCGTTGACAATATTGTCGTTTTGGCGCCGTCGTACGATACTGAATATAATATTCTCCGACAAAAAAAATATTCCCCGACAAAAGGAATATTCCCCGACATACACTGTTTATCACATAATTTGCATATAACACCCTTAACTATCATTTATAACAATTAAGCACTTTACTATTTAGAAAAATAATCATAAAGAAAATAATAAACTTTTATTTCATAAAGTCGGGATCTTACAATAATACATTCAAATATTTACTTAAAAATTGATTGAAAGAACCTGCAATATATAATTCAATAATTAGTTGTTTGAATAAATATTTAACTATTTAATAACTACAACTATGTTTTCGAAATTACAATTAATTTTTTTAATTATGAATATAATAAATTATTATTTATGCCACCTGACGGGGTTGGTGAACTTGTATATAATTAAAAGCACAAACTTAGTTTAGTATCACAAATTTTTTGTTCAGCTTTCATATTCATATTAACATAAGTACTATCTAAATTTCAATCAATTTAATACTACCCAAATTTAAAAATATTCATATTTCTAAAGGAAGATCTTTTTATTTCATATTCAAATTATTATAAGTACTATACAAAATGTATAATAATTAAATAGAAAAAGTAATTTCTAAAAGAATTTTTATTTTTGGTTTTACCAATTTTATTACAAATAAATTTTATCACAATTTTATGTAATTAATTAAAACAATATAACACATTATAGTGTGACATATATATAATATATAATTAGAAACACAAACTTGGTTTCACCAATTTTTGGTTTCACAAATTTTTTGTTTAACATTTTATTTTCCTATCCAAATTAATATAAGTACAATCCAAATTGTAACAATTAAATATTATCCAAATTTATAAAATATTCAAAAGAAAGCCTAACATGTTGTAAAGAGACAGATATTTTTTGTTTTATATCTCTAATAGGAAAAACAACTTCTAAATTAATTTTTATATTTAGTTCTACCACTTTTATTACAAGGTTTTTTTTCACAATTTTTTATAAGATAATATATCTTTAAAAAAATGTGTAGGATAATTCTATTATTACAATTTTATTAATATATCAAAAAAATCTCTTAACTCATCATGCGATCTATTATATAAATATTAGTCTTTAATTTCATTATTAAATTAATTTCCTAAATACATTACATTCATTTAAACTAGAAATTTTACAAAATCATACGATTAATTGTATTAATAATATGTGTGAATTTTATTAAAGTATAATAATTATAAAATTAGTTGAAAAATTGTTGTGTATTTATTCCTAACTAATTGTCATAACTAAATTATGAGGAGGAAAACAATTTCGTTTGTTAAAGTTTTGTGGAAAAATCATTCGGAACGAGAGGCAACTTGGGAGATGGAGGAGTCTATCCGGGCGGAGTATCCGCATCTTTTTGATAATTAGGCACGTTCCTTTTCTTTTGATTCCAGGGACGGAATCCTTTTTAAGGGGGAAGTAATGTAATACCCATGTTCTGCTTCCCACATCGCTCATCCACTAAAGTTCTTTCCCTTTCCTTACCTATATATATATAACTAATATTTTATTTTATTTATTAAACAATAAGAATTTTTTTATTTTAAGAAAAGACTTTTTGTGTGAAGTCCTTTTTAGTAAGGACCTCCTTAGTAAAAAAATTTCAGTAACGAGGGCATAGGCAGACTACGCACCTCATAATTTCGGGTATGTTTTCTTTATTTTTCGTGTATTTATTTAATTTAATTTTCTGTATTTCTATTTATAACTTTAGTTAATATATTTTAGTTAGTTTGTTAGTTAATATTTTAGTATTATTTTGGCTAGATATTATGTATCTCTTTAATTTATTAATTTAATAAATATTATAGAGGGTTCAATATATGCATACAAACTATTAATACTAATATTGTAGTATTTAATAAAATTTATTATTTTTGTGAATAGATTACTTTGAGCGAGTTTAACTAATTGCATCTGTAATTGTGGGTATTGCATTACGTACTCCAGGTACGGATTCCGTACTCCTTCAGCGATAGTCTTCTGAAATTTAATTCATTCGTTTTGTTCCGCATTTTGAATTTTGTTGTTGCTTGTGAAATTCATATAATTCTTTCATTGTTGAATTAATACATATGACTCGTATTTGTACTCTTTGAGTTGGATTATCATTTGGATATCTGTAGAGCGGTACATGTTGTTACCTTCTTTTGAGACATTATGATTATGATTTGATTTGGTTCACATGTACGTATAGAACCCTTTTGTTGGTATTGTGTCACATGTGTTGTGACATGGTATTTTTGTTAGAATATACCGTAGGGTATACCTGAGCTATAACCACATGTGGGGGTATCACAGGCATGTCGTCTTGGCACGAGAGACATGACACTTCCGTGGCAGTGTGATTAGTCCACGACGTCTCTGTTTTGTGCTCCGATGGGAGTTGGCCATTTGGTGATTTGTTGTGAGAGGCGTATGGATCGACCCTAGTTTTCTATTCTGTTTTGCGGATTGGTGATGTTGTGCCAAACACGCCTTCCGATTTTGCATGCATTTGGATTCGCGGTCCAATGTATGATTTGCCTATGTGGCATTATTTGATTTTCTTTTGTGGCATTATTGACTTGTCTATGTGGCAAGCTATATTTCTGAGCTCGGTATAAAATTACATCCAATCATTCGATTCAGTCTATTACTTCGTTGTGTTAATTCGTTTCAGTTCAGTTCAGTTCCTTAATTGATTTAGTTAAATTCAGTTCATAATTCTGTACTCTATATCCGTACTGGGCATTTGGCTCATGCTGTGTCTTTCTTCCGGCAGGTACTCAAGGGGATCATGGGCAAGTGTGACGAGAGCTCCTCACCTAGATGGTTTAGATATTTTGGTTATGTTATGATGTTTGGATCTCTGTTTAGAGTTGTAGTGAACCTTTATTAAGATTATGATGTACTAAACAGTATGTATTTTGAGCCGGTTGGGCGGTTGTTAATACCTCTTCAGACTAATCTTTTCTGGTTTATAATTTTGGTATTAGTTTATATTTCTGTTGTGCTTTACACGTGACCTCTCTTTTCTATTTTTCGGAAAGGGGGTGTTACACATTCATTCTTTGTTTCGATTAGTTGTGTTTGGGATATGGTAATGATTTGATGATTTGAGGTTTCCAATTAATTAGTGTGAACGGTGAAGAAGATGATCAATATAATTTGTTCCGCAACATAGTGAAATTTGAGAATAGAGGTAGGGGCTGTTGAGAGAGAGAAAAGATGGAGAAGAAAGAGAAAAAGAATAATTTTTTATTAAATTTTATCTTTGTCACGTGTGTGGGTCGCTACTAATACTCGTTTGTCTAGCTGACATGTCTATTAACGGAAGAGGGAAGAGGTGTAGTTGAGTTGAATTTTATATCGTCGAGAATACTTTTGAAAAAAAAAATTAATGGGCTAACGAGAATTTCAACCAAAATTACAGGGGCAACTTTGTACTTTTGTCTTAAATTAATTTATATGGTCATTCCACTCAATAGTAATTTAGTCATCAGTTTATAATTTTTAAGTACAAATTACATAATAATAATAATACATGTTCAAATAGAATAAACATAATCAATTAGCATGTATACATACATCCATTATTATTCACCAAAAAACATCAAATCACATGTTCAACTCTCTTTATCTAATTAATTATCATATATATATATATATATGCACCTATTATCATTCGCAAAAAATATTATCATTGATTTTTTTTTGAGTAATGTTAGATACACAAACTATTTTACAAACTGGCTGATTTGACATTGTTGTATTGGTGATAGTTAAAAAAAATATCTCCCCACTACAACATTATCACTAATACAACAGTGTCACATCAACAAGTTTGTAAAATATTTGTAAAATAGTTTGTGTCTCTAGCATTATTCTTTTTTTTATGATCATTTTAAATATAGTCCAAAAGGAATGTAGTTACATTGGTCTATAAATAACATTAGATGTCTAAATTATTACCTTTTCATTAACTAAAACTCCTTATTCAAATTGACAATAAATGTGGAAGAAGTCTTAACCTAGTGGTTAAAACTGATGTATGGTAAGTGAGTTTATTTTCTTATTTATGAAAATTTATTTCTCTTTTTCCTCTTAGTGGCGAAACCAGAACGTTTTAGAAGAGGGGCAAAATACATCAGTAAAAAAAAATTCATCATAATTTCATCAACTAACCAAATTCAATAATTTCAATTATTTCACAAACAATATATCATAAATATACCATAAATTGATAAATATACAATATCAATTCAAATACTCAATGAAAATAAGTAAATAACACATAATCTCTAATTCATGGCATAACAAACTCTAAATATCTAATTTAATGAAAAAATTAAATACAAAATTCCTTATTTGTAGACACATATAGAGATTAATTCATTAACATATATGATAATATGAAATAATGAAAAAGAAACACAAAAGGAAAATGGGCCCAACCTGGAGATTGTAGTGGAGAGAGAAAGGGAGAACTAAAAACCAATTAAATTGATGATAGCAGCTTAGCAACAGCAGATCAGTGGAAGTGTGGAACTCTAGAAATTGGAATGGATTAATGGAAAGAATAACACTAATAATGCTATAGCAGGTCGGCGGCGCCGGAAGAAAAATAAGAAGAAAATGGTTGTTCTGCTATTGAGTGTTGTTTGTATAAGAATTTTTTCTTTTAAACTTACTAAATGAAACGATGTCGTTTCATTTAGTAAGTTTAAAAAAAAAAAAATCTTCACTCATCACTGTTGGCTTCACTCATCAGAAGGTGCAACAGGGTCAAGAAAGAAGCAGGGGCAGGGCAGCATCGCCGAAAATTCCAGCCTACCAGGGGCAGTTGCCCCCCTAACCCCCTTGGTTCCGCCGTTGCCTCCTCTATAAGGTTTGATTAGTTATTGATATTATAATAGTGATCATGTATTTGATTATAAAATTATATTGTACTATCCAAAATAGGACATTAAAAAAAATTGACAATAAACTAGAAACCTGACATATAACTCAATTACTAACATTTAGAAAAATCAAAAATCTAACAATTATTTTAGAGTCCTAACTAAAATAAATATACATTACATTCAATTATTTATCTTCTTACGATATATAATTCAATTATTCATCTAGCTAGATAAAAACTTAATAAATTAATATTATTTTTTTAAAAATTCTTATATATTTTATTTATAGTGAGAATAAAGAAATTTTTGCGCATTCCGTCAAATTTCGCACAATTCAAATATAATTTTAATATATATATATGTGTATAAACTAATAATAATAAATTAAAAAAATTAATAATTAAATTAATTTAATTGATCATTAAATTAATAAATAATTATAAAAAACAATGAACCTAAATTAAAATAAATTGCCATGAAAAGAGAAAAAAAGAAAAATAACCCGCGTAATGTTTGGTAATCCAAAAGATAATAAGAACACCCAACTAAAATATGCTCCTGAATCCGAAAATAAGAAACAGAAAGAAAAAGGGAAAATGAGTGAGAGGGAGGTGCCGAGGAGAGAGAGTCCATGGGGGACGCCGGAGGGAGATCACCGTCAACCTAAGGCTCACCGTTGCAACGATCGAGCTGAAGATGTTATACAAGTACGTAATTATCCCCTCTTCTCATTTATTTAACACTTGCGCAGTTGTGCTTCTAATTAGTTACTTCCTCCATTTTTTAACATGATGCATATGGGATATAATAAATTCATATATTTCTCTGTTTATGTTCCTGTAATTACCCCTCTTCTCATTTAGTACCTTTTTTTTTGAAAATGTTTTGTGGGTAATTCTGTTTGTGCACTTATTTTTTAAGTTAAGATCAGTAGCTAGTTCTAATTGTCTTTTTACTACAATTGCTTGTCAAATTAACCTTAATATTTGTACTAGGGCTTGTTAATCAGCACTCTGTGAAATACTATTTTCCATTTCTTTTCAGTAGTTGTCTTCTTTGGTGTGAAGAAGAGATATAGGCCTGTTGGCAACCGACTTATTTTAAAATTGACTAATAAGTTAAAATTTAAAATGACTTATACTTTAAGCTGTGACTTATAAAAGTGCTGGGCACCAATTTGTCTTATAAGACAGAAATTAAGTTAAAACAATGTTTAACTAAAATTGCTTGCAGTGAAGATGAGTAAAATCGAGGATAAAAGAGTCTTTTGTCAAACTTACTTATTTTAAAATAACTTATAAGTCATTTTTTGAGAAGAAAAACAATTGTTACGTCTCAAAAATTACTTTTAAGTTAAAAAAATAAGTCACATACGACTACTCAAACAGTAAAAAATCACTTATAAGTTGTTCTGACAAACCAACTTATAAGTTGTTCCGACAAACCAACTTATAAGTTGTTCCGACAAACCAACTTATAAGTTGTTCCCTAACAAAGTTTGCTCCTTTTTTTTGTTAAACACCTTATATTACCTTTTATAAAATATTCCCGCTATTCCAAAATTAGAGATAAATTTTTTCTTTTAGTCCGTTTCAAAATTAGAGAGAGATTTCCTAATTTTGGACTATAAAGTGATACCAAGTTCCTAATGTGCCATTGCTATATTCTAGATATATTGAATACTATGTTACCACCACTACTACGTTTTTTAATAATTGTTAGGGCTATGTTTGGAAAAAATAAATTTTCTTCAAAAGTCGTCATTTTAGAAATGTATCTCTAATTTTGGAACGGAGAAAGTATTAATATTCAATAATTAGGTGAATTGTTTCTGTGTTATCTGTTAAGATGAAAGGATACTTTAGCTAGTAAAGAAATAGGCAATAATAAGACTTGCAAGAATTAGTTTTGGTCAAAAGGCGGAGATTATAGGCATTGATGAAGATCACGATGGATTATACAAAGAAGGGAAATAGTAGAATTAGTTGCTCTTGACACAAAATTATACTATTAGAGATTCTATTTTAGAGATATATTGTACACTTATTGGAAGTTTAGCACTTTAGTGGATTATAGTTCTATTGATTGCTTGTCTAACGTGATCACATATTTTCTTTTAATATGGGGTTTAAATCCTCTTGTAGTATACGGTGGATTAAAGTATTACTCATAATTGCATAAGCAATTCCAAAAATGTCTCTTCTTTTGAAAATTTTGGTAGCACTTGGGGATTACTTAAAGTTGGTGCCAAACTTCAAACAACTTTGTCAATTAAGAAAAAAATTATATGATCATCCAAAGGAAGCAGTTAAGAAAATGTTCTTAAGCTAGATAATATTTAATAGAGTAAAATTCAAAAATCAACTGTGATTTATTCAAATTTTTGAGTCACCACTTGTGGTTCGGAAACTATCTTTTCACCACTTATAGTTTGATCTCAAGTTTCGAGTTACCTCATTTCCATCCTAGTTAATAGCAAATGGAGTACACTTGCCAAAAACCCAAGTGAAGTGACTTCCAACTGTCATATTCATGCAACAACTGTCCAAAATAGCCATGAATCATCCCAATTTAGTTTTACCCTTCATATTTTATTTCATCAAATAACATTTTCTTCATTTTTTTCTTTTTAATATCTTAGATACAAAAATCAAAAAAAAAAAAAATTACAAAATTACTAGCATTAAACTAAATTAATGCAATAATTTTTTTAAAACTAAACTAAATTAAATATAAATAAGTAAATAATGAACAAAATTTTCAGTCATATATTTAGCCAAAAATAAATAAATAAATAAAAAATCGATCATACTAAACTAAGTTAACATGAATCCACCATGCACTATAATGTGTTCATCCCTTTATATTAGTAATTCTTCCAGTGTCTAGCTTCAAAGGTAAGCAGAAAATAATAACCTACTATAAGTTATAATTTGTTTACTGACTAAGCATAGCAAAAGTCCAAAAATGCTTATAATAAACAATATTGTATTATTACCAACCACATATTAGCAAAACGACAAATTTGGTCCCTGTATTCATGGTTTGGTTTCATTTTAGTCATTGTATTTTTTTTCCCCACAAACCCTCGTACTATTTTGGAGAGTATTAACATGGTCCCTAGCCTCTGCCAACTCATTAAAAAAATATGACATGGCATTAAAAAAAGATAAAAGAAAAATGATGACATGTATATTTTGAAGTTCCAGCAGTGTAAAACCAAGGGCAACATTGTCTTTGCTTCTTCCTTCTTAAATGGTTATTAATCCACCCAGGAGAAAACCTAATACGCAGAAGAAAAAAAAACAGAGACTAGCCATGACAATTGCAATCAAAGCAAGAAGAAGGAAAACTTGAGTAGCTACAATCTGAGGAGCAAAAATGGCAAGCTTTATAACTTTAAATTCATTATTAGTTTTTGAGAATTGAGAATTGAGAAAAATAAGTTGTCTTTGTCATCGTTTTTAGAGTTTATGGAATATAGTAGTAAATGCAATAGGCAATATGGCAGAAGTAGAGAGTTGAAAATTGCAAATAATTAAGAAATCATCAAAAAAATTGTTAAATTGTTGTATATATATCATTATCTTCAATATTTCAATACCTCTCAAGTAATCATCTGTCCAACATCGTTAGCTCCCTTTGCCATACTTTCCTCCACTCCATCTCCGCCACCGTCGTCCATACCCTCGTCTTTGACTCCTCCCTTCCCCTCCTCCACCTTGCTCTATGGCATCACCCTCAACATCCACCGCCGTCTTCTCCTCGTCATCGTACATTCCAACTCCTCCCTCCCTTCTCCGCCCTCGCGGCCTCGCCTCCTACGACCTCCAAATAGGCCGTCGCCTATTCCTTGCCCTTTCCTTGGGCCTACCTCTTTACCCTCTTCTATTGCAATAGCCAATCAAATTCGATTTGGGTTTTTGTTTACTTGGCAAATTTGATTTGGATTTGTTTTACCTAACAAATGGGCTAAAAGATGAGAATGCCCAAACCTTCACATGCTTGAATCTTTAAAATATACATGTCTCTATTTTTAATTTTTTTTTAAAAAAATGCCATTTCGGATTATTTAATTAGGTGGCAGCATTTGGGGACTATACTAAGGGGGTGTTTGATAAAAACTGAATGAATCTGAATCTGAATTTGAATCTGAATGAGCTGAATCTGAATCTGAATGAAAAAAGCTGTTTGATAATTGACATGTCTGATACATCTGAATGACATAATTTTATTATTTTACCTCTCTGAAAAAATTTAAAATTGTTGTAAATTTATTTAATATTACTTAATATAATAGTTAATATTTTTTTAAAATTTTTTTTAAATTTTTTAAATTTTTTTTACTCATTCAGCTGCTCATTCAGCCATTCAGCTAAAAAAATCTGACTTAGCCATTCAGCTCAATCATCTGACCGATTCAGCCATTCAGACCAAAACAAACGCACTTACCGATTCAGCCATTCAGCTCTAAACAAACACCCCCTAATACTCTCCAAAATAGTACAAGGGTTTTTGTAATAGAAAAAACATATAGGAATTAAAATGAACCTAAACCATGAGTACAGGAACCAAATGGGTCGTTTTGCCACCACATACATATTTGTAAAACATAACTTCTCTTTCCTTCACTCTTCTCCCCCTATCACCGTGCTCCATTTCATTTTCTTCCTCTCATCCTTTGCTCCCAGAACTACAACACCAAAATCAAATGAGTAAAATACCTAAAATCCCAGTCTACACAAAATCAAATGATAGAAAAATCAAATTAAATCAACAACTAATCCAAATCTCACTTTAGGAAGGAAAAAGCTCCCTTCAAAGGGGATGAATAATTAGGTTTGCACTCCGTATCTCTCAATTGCACTTCAAGGTTGCGAAATATAGGGTTTCGCACCGGTATGTATTCTTGTCATTAGCCGACCCCCCGCTAACCCAAGTGAACATTCAAATATCTATCCTACATTCATTCGTGAAGGTGCTCTTAATGGGTTGAAAACCATATCAACAGGTCTTCCATCTTGCAAATAAGGCATATCTTAACCGATATCAACCTTCAATCAAACGGATAGGTGTCGTGTAGAGACCTTGTGTTGAGAGTCTATGACCTTTCCTTCACCCTTAATAAGCACATCCCAGGATTAGAACTAGAGTCAACTTCCTGGACAATGCGGGGGCGAAAGGCGTCAGGACTTTCATTCTCAAAAGCAGGAAGCCTCTCATTCTTTTAATAGGTTGAACTAACCTATCTCATTAGAATCTACGATTGTAACTAGAGCCTGAGACAACTAGTTC
Organism: Aralia elata; assembly: GCA_034770075.1. Classification (NCBI taxonomy): domain Eukaryota; kingdom Viridiplantae; phylum Streptophyta; class Magnoliopsida; order Apiales; family Araliaceae; genus Aralia; species Aralia elata. The sequence continues at coordinate 90,628,772 of CM068385.1, forward strand.
TTATTTTTATATAAGATTAGCACAGGTAGTAGGAAAGACAGCCCAGAAGCTAGCCATCGTCTGTCTTCTCCGGCATTTTCGTTTTCAAGAAGTTCGTCGGGCGTTGGGGAGTAGGCTTTCTCTTATTTTGAAGAGGAGTTGTCAGATGAAGTACTTCGAGGGATTTGAAGCTACGTAGGTAGGAATATCCTGCGCCTAGGTAGTTGAAAGGGCCAAGTTGCATAATCGTTTTGGATTTCTGATCATACTTCGCTTGCTTGCATGACCGTCACTCCACTCCTCTTTGCTTGAAAAAAAGATTCTATTACTTCGTTACCTTTCTCTGAGCTCCTAGACAACTTTCCAGTGGAAAGAGTAGAAAAATTGTCAATGACACGTGGTTATCTGAAACCTGTTTCTCTGAATATTAAGAATCTTGTTCCTACAGCTTACAACTTTCATCGTACTGTGCTTTCCAAAGAGCAATTCTTCTCAAAAGGTGTTGAGTTGGAATCCCCATTTTAAACGTGGCTTCTTCTCTAAAAAAAGACGCTGTGCTGGCAAGTCGATCAAAGTTAGAGTGGGGAGGGAATGTTTACAGTTGTTGTAGTACGACTTTTCATTTCCTGTTCGGTCTTTCAATAAGTAGTCAGTTGCGGGTTAAGCAGCGAGGAACGACCCGCCCATACAGCCAGCCGGGAGGATGGCACTACTGGCAAAGACCGCCTGGCAAAAACGGCGCAGGCTGCGCGAAACGTGGCAGATCCTGTCTCTATAAGAGAAGATATAATTCTCTCTTACGCCTCCTTTGCTATGAGCCTAAAGTGAAATTCGTTATAGATAATCAAAGTCCTTCACTTCATCTGCAGTAATCGGTGTAATAAAGCAAGGGGAGAGGAGCATATAAGTCAGGCTGCTTCATTTTTGTATAAGACTGCACTTCTATATGGAGAAAGATAGGCTTACCATGTTCCATCAATAGCATTTAACCTATGCCGATTTTAGCGGACCGTGCTCCACTTCGGTGAACTCATGCGGTAGTTGGAGCTAGTAGCTTTTCTTACTATTGCCTCAGTACGAAAGGTTTCATTGGAAGGATGCAATTACTTGGACTGTTCTTAGCCAGTAGCTTAATCTCCAATGCGATCTTTCATCTGGTCAGATATTGAATCCCATGTGATAGAGAGGGCGGTAACCTGACATAAGGATTCTAGCTTGCCCACTTAAAGACCCTACTATCATTATGCCTTTGCAATGTTACTTGGTTCAACTCTATTTGTGACCTTTTCTCGTATGTGGGACTCTTTATCTTCTTGGGTAAATAATCGATCGTCTTTCATTTGGATAGTGAGTAGTTTTTATAATAATAAGTCAAGTCAAGAATAATAAGCGAACTGGAGGAGCTTGCCAGGCCTCTTATTTAATGGATGGGAACACATCGAATGAAAAGGATGTCGAATGAGTTGAAAGATGGCAAAAAGTGAGGTACAACAAGGCTATTTATGTCCACCGCCCTTCTCACGGAGCCGTACGTGGACGTTACCGCTCATACAACTCCCAGCCAGCAAGTAGTTAGCCTTCCTCTACAAGGAATGGAAGTGTAGATGAATCGACATCAATGATAAATTAAGTTTTTCTTTTCAGCAATAACATGATAAGAGCATCCCTTTCACAAAAACCTACAGACCCCCTATTTTGCCACTTCAGCACGTTGTGATCTTTGAGAAGATCATTACGAGCCCTCTCTTAGAATGTTTTTGTAGATTCACAAAATTCCATGGTCCTCGCTAGATTGATTGAGCCTTCATTTCTATTTATATAGAGCGTGGGCTCTGTCCTATATCTATCTCAGTGGTAGATTCCCTGGTTGAACTAATAACATTCTTCATCATACAGATGGAATTGCTCGACAGGAAAGTCTTTCGGTTAAGGGATGAGACTTCCCCAACCCCTCCCTCTGAAGTGAATACTTCTCCTTACAACGTCCTACAAACCCGAACATGTAAATAGTGTTAATAGTAACTATAAAAAGGTTTTACTTTGATTTTGTTCGAAATGCCCCTTTTTTACTCTCATGGCCTGGCCTGGTAACCTAGCTGGGACTTTTTTGTTCCAATGAATTCTAGCTAAAACAATTTATCTAATTTGAAAACAAAAGAAGTTTGCTATTAAAGCAACAACAAAAATACGAAGGAATATTTTCATTCTTATTATATAAAATCAAAGTGTCATTTCTTATTATTCTTTCTTCCTTTTTTATTTCCTTAATAACCTTATTCTTCAAGCCTTGATCTTCTTCTCTTCTTCTTTTTCTTCTTTCTGCTTTATCTTTTGTAATAATCTTTTGTGGGCATAGTTTGTGTGAAGCCACCACCACCACCATCACTAGAGGCGGCTTAGTTTTGCATATTTGGGGTTGCGCGCTTAATGGGTTGTGTGGTTAGGTTTGTGTCTAGAGTTGTTGTTTTGGACTTTTGGGAGATTTTATGTTTACCATATGTGAAACGTGATTCTAGTTCAATCGGCTGAAGCAAATTTCATAATTTCTTAATTAAGGGCTGCTTTGGATGACCTTAATTACATATGTTTACTTTATAATGATTTAATGAGATTTTTAAATTTTAATTTCTTTTTTGTTTGTTATTTTACTTTTCCGTTTCCCATTAATCTAATAATATAATTGTTAATCTCTTCTGAGGTTTATATATATATATTAGTTAATTGCACACACACTACGTGTGTGATTTAATGTAAAAGGATAAGAGAGTGGGAGGATGAAAGATATAAGAGAGTGGGAGAGAGAAAGTAGGAAGAAAAAAAGAGAATTAATAGGGATGTAAAGGATAGAAAAGGAACACAAAAAAGTTTCACAAAATTGTTAACACCAACAAGCCGTTACTTTTTTCACCCGCTTTATAATTTATATATATATATATGTGTGTGTGTGTATATATATATAGAGAGAGAGAGAGAGGGAGAGAGAGAGAGATAGATATATACAGGGTACACAAAACTAACGGTGTTAGACAAAAATCGTTATCAAGTGCCGTTTTGACATTTGAGGTCAAACTACAAGTGGAAACGAAAGTTCCCGAACAACAGGTGGTGACTTGAAATTTTGAGTAAACCACATGTCCACATGTGTTTTTTCGTTAATTTACTCTATTTAATATGATTGTAAAGCAACTTCTTGGATAAATTCCAATCACTTCCTTCCAGCTTAGAGATTTGGTGTATCTGATTGCTTTCAACATGTCCTCAGGACATCAATATAATCATTTCAGAATTTTCCTCATCTCAGAAATCAGCATGGATCGATATTGTAGTTTCAATATGAATTATGCTCTGTTGTATTATCTGAGTTTATTATATTTGTATTCTATGTAGGCATGTTTTGAAGGTAACCCGTTTAAGACAGTTCCAGGCCCTTTTAAGCTTTTCTGGCAGTGCATGCGCTCTAAACCTGGGTATGTATGATTTTTCATTCTTTTGCACATGATTTAAAGCATAGTTAACACGCCGCCACGACGAGTCATGGCGGTAGCCGACTGTCAGGACGCCTAGGCGACAAGGCAACCGCTATGGCGTCCGTATGACAACAAGTTGTTTACAATGTGCAATTTATATATTATTTATTTTACTTAACAATTATATTAGGAATAAAAAAGTTTATACATTAAAACCCAAAACATAACATCATTAAATGTATTACTTTTGGTCCATACTCCATAATTAATGAATTATACAAACAATTACCATTGTTCACTGTCTAGTCCAACACATCAAGTAGATAAAATGTTACATATCTTTTTAGTCCACAATAATGATTATCAGTGTATGTATCAGCATTGGACTTAACCTTATATCCAAAATGTAACCACTAACCACCCAAGTTAAAAAAAAACACATGTAGGTATATGTCTAAGTTAGTCAATTCCAAAAAAATTGAGAAAGAATTATGGTACTAACCCACTGTCCACAACAAATCAACAATATATTATATATACGAAGCAAAGAGTACATATATAAATATAAATATATATATATATATAAATTTATATATATATATATATATATTTATATTATTTATATAGACTTTCATTTTTAGACCTAAGGAGTAAGTAGTAGGCGAGCAGCAGAAAGCCAGAAACTAGAAAGCACTAGAGGCACTGAAGCAGAGAACGAAACAAAAAACAAAATAAAGAGAAGTAATGACGACACGAGAGAAGAAAAAAGAGGGGAAAAAAAAGAACAGCGGCAGAAGTAGCGACGACAGGAGAGAAGAAAGAGAATAAGAAAGAGGAGAATACTTGCAAAGAAGAAAGTAGCGTCGCCGGTCGGACTTTGGAGCCGTGCTGATCGGAGTAGGCTGCAAAGAAGTAGCGATCAGAGTAGTCGCGCCGATTGGACTTCGCGTCGCCAGTCTCTCTCTCTCGCTCTCGCTCGCTCTCCCCCTTCTAGTCTTCTACTGCGAATTGCGACTAAGGCCAGTTTTGTCTTCCTCTGAGCGACGGCGTCATTTTGTGTTTTTTTTAACCCAGTTGGCTCGTGGCCAAGTCGCTCGCTCAGCCAACAAGTCATCTAAGTCGTCAACGAGTCGTCCAAGGCAACAACTTCCTCTCCTAATCGCTCGACTTGCACACCTCCACCAAGTCGCCCAGACGCCTTGTCTTCCTCGGAGCGACTGGACGCTAAGGCGTCACCTAGGCGACGACTTAACAACTATAATTTAAAGTCATTTGCTGATTTTATTATATATTTATGTTTGTGTTTTCCTTGAATATATTCAGATTTTGTTTACGGCAATGTGAAACAATGCACGGCATGATGATACCCCTAATTGATATTTGGAAACTATCCAGATTTTGAATACAGTAATTTGAAAGAAAGCATGCCAGAATGATCTTTCAATGATATTACATTCAAGTTTTCCAAACTAAGGTTTTTTATTTGTAAAGAGTTCTTGAAGGTGCATGTTGAGTTGGTGTCCCCTTGATCGATGTCTAATTGTCTATTCCACTTAAAGACTAAATGTTTGTTGTAATGTCTGTAGAATCACGCTATTTAATTATTAGGCATGTGTTATTACTGAATAATTAAAACACATGTTTGGATTGCAGGGAAGAGCCAACTGAGCCATTCACTTATCTGCAATTGGATCCCCCAAAGAGAGAAGTAAAACTTGAGTAAAGCCTTGTCCTTGTCCCAGAATCCCCGACTCTTTTTTAAGTTGCTCCTTTTCATTTTCAGCATTTTGTTATTAAGGCCAAAAGTTTTAAGTGGAACCACCACTGTGGTGTTCTCGCTTTCAGAATTTGAATAGTTCCTAAGATTTTGTGGAGCAATGAACATGTTCTAGATTTGCATTTCCCCTTGCGTTAAAATATATGCTAGTTTTCACCTTTTTCAATATTATAAGTGTCAATTGATTTCAGATTCTGAATAAAATTTCCATAAATGATTAATAATGTGTTTTGTTGGAATGTGGATGGTCACTGCTTGTCTAAGTCTTCGAAGCCTTACTGATCACAGTTTAAAAGGTTATACAACAATGCAGTTCACTATTTTTTTAGCATGATTTGTTAAAAAAAAAAAACTCCTCTTTTTAGGAATACTGAGTCAAACAAACAACCAATTTCAAAGTGCTTTCGGATTTCTTTCATGGATATTTCATACTTTATGTTCTTTTTAATCTCAATTCTGTGTAGACTTGATGAAATGACAATATATTATTCTATTTACGATTCTCAAAAGAAAAAGAATACATATTTATTCATACATATTACATAGAGATGAAGTATCTGTGTCTGCTCTCCCATCCAGTATGGTAAAAAGAAACAACTCGAGTTTTCGCTAGGAGGTTGACAACTCCAAGCCAACCGGTTGACTATGACAGGTATCTCATATTTAGGCAATTTCCATATCTACATTTGCGAGAAGGGTATCCAAAGATTACTCTAGAAATCGATTATTGGCTCTCCGATAGTCAGATTGCGCTCCACAGACCAGGGTAAGTTGAAGAGCTTTGCCGTGATGAACTTGAAAATCTTATTCACATTTATGTTGTAGGTTGAACTCGAGAAGAATAGAGTTGCGTTCAGGGCCTTTGCGTAGGTTCTTGCCTGTTAAACATCAGAAAGATAATAACTTTTTCAGTTCTCTCAGGATTTGTAAACAAGTCCTTTAGGAAAATTAACTGTGTCATGCTTTATGCTACTTGCTATAATGTTTGTTACTTGTGCTCAACTACACATATCATTGACAGTGTTTCTTCCTATAGGATCGGATGAGTGTGCTAATGTTTGTGCAAAGTACAGTAACTTTCGATTTACTGGAGTTTGTGCATGCCTGCAAGGAGTGATACATTTCTAAAATGACAATTTTCAAGGATATTTCAATATCCTCAATGTACACTTGATATAGTGATGAATTTTGTTGTGGTTGTGTGATCTTAGAAATGATAGTGAAAAAATAACGACATAATGGAAACATCTTGTAACTTTAATGTTTTAAGACTTGGATCGGTCATCGAACCGAAAAAGGTACCGGGTAGATGAGTCACTGGTCCAACCAATGGTCGAACTGTTATTGACCTAGTGATGTCATTAATATGTAATAAATAATTAAATATATTAATTATTATTATATATTATATATAATATTTAGTAAATATGTAAAATTAATTAATTTATCTACAAAAAAAAAATTAAACCTATTTGTACAATGTTTACTTTATACAATTTAAATAAATACTAAATTTATATATATAAAAAAGATATTAAATTATGATCATAACTCAAAACTCAAGAGTGATAAAATCAAACACAAATGAACATAAACATCTCTAGAGTGCATTCAATCAAATTCGTTTAAAAAAAAAGTAAATTTATTTTGTACAATGTTTACTTTATACAATTCAAATAAATACTAAATCTATATGAAAAGAAAGATATTAAATCACGATCATAACTCAAAACTCAATCTAGGATACATTCAATTAAATTCAAAGGCATAAATTAGATAAAAAAAATTTAAAAAAATGGTAGGGAACCGGTAAAACCGGTGACCCAATTACAAGTTCACTGGGTCGACCGGTTCAACTGTCGGATTTGAGCGGATTTTAGTCTAAACTGGTTAATTGGTTCAAACCGGATCAGAGTGTGAACCGATTTCGATTTTTATCGGTCCGACCGACGGTCCGATTCGAGTGTAATAACCGATTTTAATATAGAAATGTATCTTAATTTTGGAGAGCATACACCTAATTTTGGGACGGGAGTAGTATATTGCAAGTTTGTAACATACCATGTGTCTATGGATATAACATAACTGTCTGCATGTCAGATGCAACATATATTATCCATGTTTAAATCTTGCTTTTAGGTCCCTTTTCAATAATGGAGGACAGGCAGTATTTGGCAATCGAACGGCTCACAATAATTCTCCAAGGGTCAAGGTTAAGGTTCTTTTCAATACTTTTCCATGTAGTAGCATATCAGTATGAGCTGACTAATCAATCATACGGAAATTAGGTTTCCCTAACTGACCCCATAACTATGCTAATGAATTCATTTCTTGAGATCTTGCAATTCACAAGCCTTCATCTAATATCCAAATATTAAGCTTTCTAGTTTGATTAATCAATGATATTGGGACTATGCAAAAAATAAGCCTTTTTTTTTTGGGTGTGTGTGGGGGTGGGGGGGGGGGGGGGGAGGAAGCAAAGAAAGTAGTCCTTACTCATTACCTGACTAGCAATTGTCCATTGCAAATCTATTGGTAACTGGACGAAATCGTCGAACTTGGTTCCCACTAGGACCGGAATTGCAGTCTGCAATTATCATCACCATATGAAATAAATGTAGAGCAAGTGTTTGGAAAACAAGAAGAAACAAAATATTAGACCAAAAATTCAAAATTTATTCACCTGGTTCCATTTCCGGGCTTCTTTGTACCAGCTGATCACACTGTAAAAATATAAAAACTAAAATGATCAAGATTATGAAAAATTCCTCCCCTCTCCCTTTAGTAAAATGATTTTAATTCTTATATATTTGATCAAACACAAACGATCATACCTATTTAAAGTACACCGGCTTGTTAGATCAAACATAAACAACATTGCTACGGAGTCTTTGCAAGCAACTGGAAGGTTATTCTGAGAATTATCATTTCCTGCACCATTGGAATATGGTAGCAACAGAATTATATCATATATCTCAACGAAAAGACAAAAGGAAAGAAAAGAAAAGAAAATTTCAAAAAAAATAAAAATAAAAATTCATTAAATATAGATAGGTGTAATGAAAGAAAATAGCATACAGATTCAACCTTTTCCTATACATTAATATGAAAAATTTTGCCTCTCTTTTTTTCGCAGATGAAATATTTTCTTGTAATTTCACCATCAAGAGAGAATGTATATGCGTATTACCTTCAACTTCCCAGATACTATACGCAATCCGGGCTCCACTAACACACAATGTTTTACCCATTTGGTTTAATCCTGTAGCCTCTAGCCCTGCTTCTTTTTCTCTTCCTACATATGTTGTCTTCAAACAAATGAAAAACAATAAGGCTTTGTTTGGTTCCCGACAAAACAAATAACAAAAAACACTTGATACATTGGTGTACGTGGAGTAATAGCACTAACCAAGAAGCTTGTTTTCCCAATCTGGCAATCACCCAATAGACTTATTTTCAGAGCAACCAAATCGGAAGGATCCTTATCAAGCTCCGAGCACCCTGACGCAGCCGATTCTCTTGCGGGATAAGCGCTCGGCACGGATATGGACGAAAGAGAAGCAGAGATGGCAGGAGGCTGCAGCTGCCGATAACGAACAGATTTTCCGATCCAACAAGCAAGAACCCTGTTCCAAAAAGAGCCAACACATTGCCGGAAAACGGCCACCCGCCAGAGGATTGCTCGTTTGGCATTGAAACGGAGCATTCTCCTGCAAATTCGAGTCATTTTCTGGGGTAAAAAGAAAAAAGGATACAAATGATGGCCTCAAGAACAAGTAGTAGTACTATTGTTTTTTGTTTTTCTTTTTGGCCATGAAGGAAAAGGCTGGCCTATGCAGCTCTCTCATATTTCTCTACAAGTGCTGGGGTATTTTTAGAATTCAAAAAACTATTTGCTAACGACCATTTGATGGTGACCGCATAATGGGGACAGTTGACTGATATTTGTGGGGACAAAAATCCAAATTAATCAAAGAGGCCGGCTGCTTTTTGGTTTGTCTTTGGAAAATTGAGGGACATTTGTCTACCTCTGCCTTCTTCCTTTTTGCTCTTGTTATAGATATATATATCTTATTTACGTGAAAACAGGATCTTTAGTCTTTTATTCGTTGAGTGTAGGAACTTGGGATTCCACTTTATAACAAATCAAAAAAAATATAATTTGATCATATATAGAAAAAGATGGAACACCAAGGAACTAGTGATAATGAAAGAAAAAATAAATAAATTAGGAGTAAATAATTGTGTGTGTAGACGAGTGGTGCGCGCTTGTCTTGTTTGAATTCAAGCTTGTTTTATTTCTAGCTGAGCACCAACCAGTTTCAAATTGTAAAAATAATATCAGATTATTTTTATTTATGAAACAATTATGGAGCATTACTCAATATTATAAGTTAAATAACCAGTATTGATTTTAATTATACTGTATTAAGTGAAATTGAAGGAATTGTATAATGGATGAGAGTCAAATCTCTATTTTGGGTCGGGTGAATTTAAATTTGACAATTTTTTATTTTATTCGATGAACTGTACTAGGTTTTTAGTATCGTGCAGTCATGATTCATAATAAGAGTTCCACTAAGAATAGAGAATCAAATTAATACATTTTAATATGGTGTATATCATATGATAATCATGAGAATATATTTTAATTCATTTGTGGTCCATGTCATTGAAAATGTGACACATGGCATAGTCTACACTCCTAAAAAAATCTAAAAAATTACAAGACTGATTAATTAAGTATGCATAAGGGCAGATCTTGTTAGTTAGGGATGTTGGCAAATATCTACAATAATAGACAAAATTGCTGGTACTCTACCAAATAACTAAAAAAGACGTGGCCTAATCTGTTTGGTCAATGGACATGTGTGATTATAATTACCAATTTTTTAATCCATTTAGTTACTTAGGTGGTCCTAATTACTTGCACGATTAGGATTAGACTTTTTGTTACTAAATTAAATTTAATGATTGATTACAAAGCATGCCATCTGCATGGATTTGGTGAAGATGCCATTTCATAATTGGATTTAACGGAATTATATCGTTAAGTCAAAAACAAAACTATTTTTATGATACTGACAATTACATTCATAATTCATAATGCTATAGGAAGGGCCTACTTTGAGTTGAGGAGCCAAACTTGGACAACTTTTAGATTCTTATATATAAGTAAATATATTGAGTTGAAATTGATACTGCTTCGGTCATAAATAAAGTATAATATATATATTTTTTAGTTATTTATCCTATGAATCAATTTTTATATAAATTTTTTATACCTAAAATTAAGTATTGCTGTTAATTTAGAATGTTAAATTTAAAGACTGAATTTTTTTTCTTCTAAATTCTATGATTTTTAGAAACTATACAAAAAGAAAAAAAAAACTGAAGGACGGAAGAAGTATAAATTAGACAAGTAATAATTGTCTAATTGGTGAGCAAATCTATGGTTTTAGCATTACATTGGCCCAGTCCATCCCTTCCCTTCCCTTCCCTTCCCATACTCCCAACTTATTAAATTGCAATTAAAAATCTTGTTCACGTTTATATGTTGTGGGTTGAACTTCAGAAGAATAGAGTTGTGTGGTGTGGTATTGTGAGATAAAGTATTTTTAGACGTAGAGTTTCTGATAAACGTGTTTTATAACAAAATTAAAATAATATTTGATTACATAATTATGAAGTGCTTTTGAAAGATAAATTTAAAGTAAGTGTATGGTATGAGATTTTATTTCTTTTAATAATTTTAAGATGATTTTGTACTTTTGTGTCTTTTTTTTTATAAAAAAAATGCTGGAATCAAAAGTTTACGTTTTCTGCTTTAGCTAAAACTGCTTTTAAAATCAAATATCTACTTTTTTAAAAATACTTTTAAAAAGTTGTTAAAACTAAAATATTTTCATATTTTATTTAAAAGGGTTTTTAGTACACTCGTAAGCTCCTCCAAACGGACTCTGACTATTAGATTCAAATGCTATAGGGTTTACTTTGGGTTAAGTTGAAATTGATACTACTTTGGTCATAAATAAAATATTATATTATTTTAGTTATTTATGCTAAATATACTTTTGTTAAAAAATAGCAAATTAAGTTCTATTTTTTTTGTTAATTTAGAATGCTAATTCTAAAAACTACCACTGTCTCTAAATTTTATGATTTTTAGAAATTTATACAACAACAAAAAATCAAGAACCGAAAAGAGTATAAATTTAACTAGTAATTGGTAAGCAAAATGATGATGACCTTGCCCTCGGGGGTGGTCTCCAATTTGTGGGCCCTTGCTTGCTCGGACTTGCTCACAACATTCACACTTTGGTGCACGTTAAGCAGCTTCCGGTGTATAAATGATCAGTGAATAAGGTCAAGAGATAAATTATTAATAGTGTGTGAGTTTCAAGTGTAAAATTGTATCTTTTCTTTTTCTTTTTTTTTAAAAATCATTTTGGACCTCCTTTTATAGTTTATGTACCCCCGTCCTTTCAACCTGTTCAATCAAGTACATGAGTAAGGATTTTAGCGGGAGGTGTCTCATCGCTTGTCACTGCGCGCGGCTAGAGAAGCGGCATGTAGAGTCCTCGATCAAAGAGTACACTTGACATTCTCAACATATTTCGTCCTTAACTTTCTCAACACGTCTCGCTCGAGCGAGTAATAACTCGGCGTTATTTGGGTTTTGGCTTAACTAGGTCCGTGTACTTGAACTTATATCCCAACAATTATTCTCTTTTTTTGAGTTTTTTTTTGTTTGTTTTTATTGTTAAATTTTACATGTGATATCTTATTTAATATTGAACTTTAGAAACCACATTAAACACATGGGGGTATGATCCCACATCCAAAGATTGCGTAAAGCTTGATTGCTCCAATACTAACACGAATTCAATTCTTCAAATAGTGCACAGGATAATAATACTACCAAAAGGATATACAAAGATTAATAATGTTTTGTGACAAAATATTGGATAGAAAAAGAAAATATAAAATGATATATATTGTACTAGTAATTAGTACTCTCTCCGTCCTAAATTAATTGCTCAGTTTTGACTTTTTTAAGTCAAATTGACTATTTTTAGAATTAATAATTAAGCATATATAAATATATTTCTAAAATTATAAAAATTGGGGTTAGTAATAAATTGTATATACTTTCTTTTGGTTATAATCTCTTCACCTATATTTTAGAAAAAATAGTAAAAAGATTAGTTTTAAAAATGGTCAATTTGATTTTAAAAAGTCAAAATTGAGCAATTAATTTAAGACGGAAGGAATAATAATTATTAAATCTACCCATGTATAATGAAATATCAATAAATTATAATTTGAGATATTATTTTGTATCTAATTTTTGTAACCGTCTTTTGTCACTATAACATTACTTGATAGAAGATTGATCGATCCACTTTTAACGATACAAATTTAATTTTGAAAGTTTACATAATCACATTCTAATGGTATGGTTACAGGTTGAGCACTATTAGAAAAACACAAATCATAAAAAAATTCACTCTCTCTTTCTCTTTTTTTCCCTCTTTTCTCTAGTCAAGAACCCTAACCTCCATCTTAAATATGAGGAAAGACTCTCCTTTTAGAGATACTCTCCCCTAAATCTCTTTTATTTTGTTCTAATAAATTATTCTTCATTCTTATGGAGTTTATTTTCTCCTTTTGTAGAATTTGTTTTCACTATGAGATGGCTAATTTCTTTCTCTTTTGTAAGGAGATTTTATTATCATCTCCTGCGAGATTTTGCTTCTCTATTTGGGAGATTTTGTTTTCTTCGTTTGAGAATTTTTTTTTTGTTCATGAATTGTTGAAGATGGATTATTTAGATTTGAATTTAGCGCTTTCATTGCAGCTTGTTCTTCCGTTGTCACGCTGAAAAACGGTCCTAATCTGCATATTCTATCATTATTTTGAGAATTTGACTGTATTTTAAAAGTTTAGTTGGTGTCCACTAACGTTATTGTTACAATTAATCTTTTTTTCCTGATTATCTGCTTTTTTATTTAAAAGAATTACTATTTGAGTTTATTTTTTATAATTTTTTTATCTTTTATAACATATTACAGCCTTAATATATTTCAGTCTTTTGGACTGTTTGATAAAAAAAAGAAGAAGAAGTAAAACACGTATCATCGTTTTAAACCATATTAAACTACTCCCTTTTCTTCACTCATTCCCAACAAGTTTTTAAGTTCTTTCCAATGACATTCAATATGCAATGACAGGAAAGGGCTTCAAAATTCAACACAAATATAATACGACCAGCACCAAAATCACTTCATATTCCGGGGTTCCCAAAAATTGAACAAAAATATAACCCAACCAGCACCAAAGTCACTTCCTATTCCGGTGACAATGACATTCTTTGTTGTTAAAAAAATGAAGAGGAAAATAAAACTGTCTATAATACTCCACAAAATATCATTCTACCATAACTGTATGCATATATTCTCATTCTAATTTCTCTGAACTTTGGCATAATAGTGAGGAGGAATTAAAAGCATATGAGATTGTGTTCATCATAGACAAATGCAGCAGCATTGGACCAAAGCACCATCCAAAACAAAAAATTTACTTATGAAGGTGAATTGGGTTGCCCATCTGAGATTTGGCTGCCTGGCCGCTTGTTATCACTACTCTTTCTATCACTACTCTTTCGCTTAAGCATCTCCTTGACCACGGCTTCTTTCTTATCAACAAATTCCTTGAAGCTAGTGGCACGAGAAGGACGTCTAGAAGACCTTAAAGCTCCAGGGTCTTCAATCCCATCTTCCTCATCTTCTGGAATAAATCTGCGGTATTGGCAGTAAACCCTACAGAAAAACACAGTAAGAGCAAGGAAGCATGCAATGCCACAGATGAGGAATAAACCCCAGAAGCTGGCGAGAGAGAGCCGGCTATCATCAACTTGGTTATTTTGTACAGAGCACGCAGCATTTTTTGAAAGCCATTTGTCATGGATTCTTTGTAGGTCTCCATTTTCAGAAAGTTGAAGAATGGCAGTCGATAAGTCAACTGCAAGAGGAGAGTCCCTCTGGAATGCCTGAGTAGAGGGAAATGTTGACTCAGAACTTGCGAAAAATTTAACAAAACTATTACTACAACATAAAAACAGTTCAACTATATATTGTCAATTTGATCTCTGTGTACGGGGAAGGGGAAAAAAAACTTAATAAGTAATTCTCTTTCTGCCGTTCTGGCCATCCATCAAAGTAAGTTATCTGAATAAGAGAATCTACTAGACTTAATCTGATATAAAATCATTATGCTATTTAGCTTTAAAAAAATTGGCAGCATCCAGCAAGTTTCATATATACTAGTTTTTGTAGCTATCTATGCGCAATCTCGGTAACGAAAGGTTTGGATTAGCCCCAATTACTAGTTTTTAAGATGAAGGTACTTACAAATCCCCATCCACTTCTTGTGAACTCCTGTCCCACTGTCTTAAATTCACAGTTGACCTTGGACAAGAAGAGCTCGATATAAGGAAGCTCGTCAACAATTGCCGCTACGCCACCATTTTTTGGACCTTTATGAAGGGCATTGACATAATCATCCTGGGTTTTCAAAACTCTGAGCCTCGACTCAGCTATGCTGAGTTCATTAACCAGATAATTATATGCAAATGATCCATCCTGAACTCCTATTGGTACGTTAGTTGAGATCAAGCTGTCTATCCCTTCAATCTGTGATGACAACTTCTGCACTGTGAGGATTGATGTCAAACTAGCTGTGTAGCTTGAATTGATAATTAACACCACAAAGAGCCATAAGATCAGCACCAAGCGTCCTAGAGTGCTAACAGTGTTCTCTCCTGCATTGATTCCAAGCAAGGAAGAAGTTTAGAAACTTCAAGCAATATTTCCTCAATATCACAGACATTCACAGGAAAATCCATGAGAAAAAAATAGGAAAATAAGGAAGATTAAAGATGTAAGAAAAAGATTAACAGACGGGGCATGAGCTACGTACTGTGTGCAAAAAACATTGTTGAGAAACTAAACCTGCAAGATTGAATCCCAAATTAGTATATATGTCCCAACACCTAAAGCAAAGTAGGTGTCATGCAGTATCTACCAACACCAATGGATATCAAATCAGGACAGATACTAACCAAAAGACTGTAATTAGTTGTTGCCTAGGTGGACCACGGAATTCTTGATTCATCCGATGCTCAAGAATCCAAACGACGACTCCCACAAAAAGAAAGAAAACACCAGTGATGCCCCACATTTCCCAAGTAAATGGTTTGAGGAAAGCCCAAGCAGTAGATTTTTGTTTTTTAACAGGAACAACTACAACAAGTCCAGATTCCATGTAAGGCTGTGTGAAGTCCACAATTCTTGTCCTATTTGTGACAATGGTAATGTCCCCAACAGCTGCATCATAATTCTGAAGAATGACATGAATCAAGATACTTACAATAGCAAATGCCTCGGCATAACTCTTAGACGGTAAAGCAATTATAACAATATATCAAAAAGCCTGTCCCGAACAAGCCTAAAAAATTGTATTTATATATATGTACATTAATTTTAGAACATAAATAGCTGATCATAGAGGATATTCAATGTTCATACAATTGTTCAAGGTCTTCTATACTAAACTCAACAACACCTTTTATCCCAAACTAGTTGGGATAGGATAAAAATGAATCCCATATGAAAGCGTAAAAGACTAAGCGTAGAAATATAAGAAGAAAAACAAAATAGATAGAAGATAAAAAGGATAAAACAAAAAAAATAAATAAATAAGAAAGAGAAATAGATAAATAATTTAATATAAGAAAATAATATAAAATTCCAGAAAAAAATTGATTAAAAATTATATATATTAAAGTATATATATCCATAACTTAACTCAACTTGATAACGCCTTTCATACAAATGCTCAATTTCTTCTCTCTTTTCACTTAGCTTTCTCCTTTTTTGTCGGGGGCCTGGGGTTGCAGTAATTTGTACAGATGTCATTAGACTTTTTACAGGGTAACTTGCAATACCCTGAGTCCCCAACCATCAATAAAGAATTCAAAAAAGTTTTGTTTCCCATTTTTGGAAATTTAAATTTGAAGTTCGATACTCACATTTTGGGCAACTTCATACACAAGATTGCTGAAGCTAGGGTTTCTCAAACCATCTCCATATAGTATGTATGTGCGAGGGACAGGATAAGGCAACAGTTCCACTGCAGCTTCAAAGACATCAATACAGTATCCTCTCACCCCAGTGGGGCCCTTGTCTTTAGTTAAAAATTCTATGTAACTTACTCGATAAGGTACTGCAATTCGCAAAGGCTTCCCATTGTTGGGGAACACCCATCCCCGAGGAGCTGTGGTAGTTTCACCGGGCCATATTGCACTGTAAAGCTGTTGATCCCTGGCAGAAGTGTTTGAAGGCTTCATATATAAAATTTCAGGAGTCACGACCGAGAGACCAGAATAATTTGACCAATAACCTATTCTGCGTGACCCTGTTCCACCTATGTTAAGAATCTCATATGCTGGATGAATCAAATTCCTCTCTTGATCAAATTTAATCTGACCAGATAGACCTGTGAAGTTCATTGAAGCAAGTATCTCAAGTAATTTCTCGCCTTGATCAAAGATACGTAGTGTTGATAAATGTAGTGTACTTCCTTTTGTGTCTTTCAACTTGGGGTCATAGGAGAAGGAGATATTTCCACCTTCATTGATGTGAACATCAAGAGCACGAGCAAGTAACCACACAGTATCGTAAGCATAGAGTGCATAAGAATTGAATCTTAATGTTTCCTTCTCTTTTATGTGTTTCCACCGAGTATAAAAGTTTTTTTTAAAATAAGAATCTGGGGTGTGATGGCGAAATGCAACAACTCCCTGTAAGAGATCCATTGTCTCAGGATCAACTGATTCTGACGAATCCAAAACAGAAGGAAGCCAATCTGTAGCAATCCAAACATAGCCACTAGTCATCATCCCAAGATGCTTTGCTACAGAGAATATTGTGAGACCAGAGTCGGGATTTACATGTACAACATAAACCCGAGACTCCATCAGGTTTACTCCAACTAACAAATCATTGATGTCACTTCTTTGAGCTCCAAAAGTAAAGGCAGCCTTGTAAGAAATTGTGGCACGTTTCTTTGCAAGTGCATCACCCAATGCAGAAATTCCATTCCTACCATATTCATCATCAACAAAGATGGCTATTACCTCTCTCCATTTATAATATTCGACCAGATCAGCTATTGCATTCATCTGAAAATAATCACTCTGTGTGGTACGAAGGAAATATGGAAACTGCAAAGCAGAAAGAGTGGGGTCTGTCGCTCCAAATGACAGGAGAGGTACATGAAGTTCGTTCACAACATGGGAGATAACATGAGCTATTCCAGAGGACTGCGGGCCGATTGCAGCAACTACATCATTCACCATCAACTGCAAAGCTACATGAGTAAGAATGGCTTGTCAAAATTTCCTCCTCTATTTCATTTTGATGAGAGCTAGAGAGTTAGAGTGAGGAAGAGAGAGAGAGAGAGAGGTCAGTGGAGCATTTCTCATTCTTGTTCATGGCAATGGGTTGTTAATCAGAGATAAGTTGCGAATCAATGATATAAAGTTGTCAAAATAGATAAATTTGGACTTTGAAGGTGAGTGCCAGAGTAATGGAAAAACTTAATATAATTGACAAATTACTATCCTTCACCCCAGCTCTTTTGTTAATGCAAGCTAATTATCAACTCAATCCACAGTCATGCAGATCACTACAAGTCAATGAAGTCGTTATATAGAAACTGTTTCTGCTTCGAACAATACTTTTAGAATCCTGCTGCGATAGATTTATTCAGGGAAGAAAAAAAAACTATAATGCCAATTTTTTTTTCCTTTCTCCCTCTACTTTTAGTTTGTTCGGCATGGGACTTAATGCAACAGATGGTAAAACCTTTAGAAGTCCAGACACGGAGCTGAGACTCGGATATGAACAGACATATACAGGACACTTGGATTATAAAAATTAGAGCATCAACATCCCAGGTCACATTGAATACCATATACCTTTTAAATTTTAGTGAAATAACATGTTGGTTCTAAATTATCCAAAGAAGCCATTTCACTAAGTGTGTCAAGCAATGTGTCTGAGCATGTCCTTAAATTTTTCTGAGCTTGTCCAAGGAAAAAAATTTGGGAAAAATTCTAGTACATGTCTTTATTCAGCATCTGACACATCACCCAGCGAGTCTGTATCCAATTTGTCTCATACACTCATGCATTGGCCTCTAAAGAGTGTTCATGCTGCCTAAGTAACGTAGGTAGCAATAGATAATATGAGGCAAATAATACTAGCAGGTGACTATGCGAAGGAGTAGGACAATAATCATAAATCAAATCTGTGGTATTTGACAATGTGAGCAACTTTAGCACAGTGCCATTCTAGGACTAAAGATGAGAAAACCTAAATTAATATGCTATTACGCTAATAAATCATGAAAAAAATTTGTCAGAAATAGAAAACTACTATTGATCAATTGAATTAAATGTGCATCGAAGTACATGCTATTCACACCCCAAAAAAAAATGTATATGCTGCTTCATAGTAAGAATGAGAAGGCTTTTGAAATGCAAAAATGCAACTCATGGGGAATTGGGCTTTTCAATTCTTTACTAAGGGGATTACCCAATATCAAAAGCATTAAATGTTAAAGCCTAAGGGAAGATAACTGTGCATTGTTGTGAATTTGATACAGAATAAATACCTTCTACGGTGCCAATAAATCCGCTGCAATTCGTATCATGCAAAATCAGGTTCAGCTTTGTTCCTTTGAGAATGGTTGGATCAGAATTGACATCATTTACGGCAGCTGCAATTGCCGGCTTCGCTGATCTTCCAATTACTGAATTTAGTGTGAAAAGAGCTCCAAAATTGACAACAGTTGGTCTTGAAGAAGAACTATTGGCCTTTCCGGTGATACCCATAACTTCCATGGGAACCCACATACAGAGAACCAATATATACACTGCTGACCTCATAAGTACATGGCCCTCCATTTTAGAGAAAGCCATCAATTGATTAACTAATCCTTCAGCTCAGACTAGCATTTCTTCAAGAAATTAGACACCTGTTTCCAGAAGTTGGCATGAAAATTAAGCAGATAATTGTATAGAACAAAGTTTAAAGAGATAGGCATCAGGATTTTCAACATGGGTCCTGTAGATTACAATTCCCAATATCAAAACAAAGATTAAACCTAAGATATGAAGCTTTATACCCCCAAAGACACCATATTACAAGAAACTGACCCTAAAATCCAGAATAAACCAACTTGGGTGCTTAGATAATGATACCCACGTGGGAAACCAGCAATAGTTCCACAAAAACAATAGAAAACAATAATAAGTCCCAAATCCCAAGTACCCATTAGTTTATTCTACTTTCAACTAAGCAACCCCACAAATAGATTGTTTACACAGAATTGTTTTATATTCATGATAAGAAGTACAGAAGAATCCCTAGTTGAAGAAGCCATATTTTCAAAAAACTAGTAAGAACCAAGAACCCTCATGAATGAACTAATAAATGAATTACAATTGACCAACTAATTACAACAAATGAGAGTAAAACATAGCAAATGATATACCTGAAACTCATCTAAAGATGGAATTTTGAACTGTTTTGAGTGACTTATGGATTACTATGTAAAACAGACTTATTCTTTCTCTCTCCCAAATCAAATATAGCAAATAAAAAAGAGAGAACAGTCTTGCTAACTCGGTTAAGAATATTCTTGCCACTCTTTTTTCCCATTTATAATTTAGCTTTATTATACTATAGTACTTACTTTATATAAAAGTGAGATTTACATGTTGTTGTAATAGTAGTAAAAAAGAAATAGGTGAGAGTGATTCGTCTGTCATGAGTCCACGCCCAAGAGAATAGGGATAGTAGATTAGAAATCCAGCTGGATGGGTCAGCCGTCAGCCCTCAGCCCTCAGCCCATTGTTACGTGGGGCCTAGAGGTCGAATATTAAAATGAGTATTCTGAACGTGTACAACGTGCCATGTAAAATAAATTTGACTGCTGCACATATTCACATATTGAATTACAAGCTTAGAAGAAAGATCTTAGGAGTTGTACTCCAACTATTATCCATAAGACCTTATTTGATTTATTGTACATCAATTTTTAAATCAAATTTTATTATCAAAAAAACTAAATTTAGAAAATATCCCATGAAAATTAATGTGTAAAATTGTAGGGTCCATCACTGGTGGAGTAAATTTAAAGTCCAGGACCATCTCACCCAGGGATGGAGCCACTAAATTTAAAGCCTAGGATCCTCTCACGGAGGCCTGGGGGGTCGAGCTACACTGAATTTATTATTTTAAATTTATAAAATTTTGATATTTTTCCTTTAATTTTTCTAAAATTTATGAAAAAAATAAAAAATATATAATACTCTTTGTAAATAAAATAAGAAAGTACTTCTTCTATTTTAAATATTTGAGTTTTTTTTTAAGTCAATTCAAAATATGTATACATTCATAAATATCACTATTTTCATTCTTTGAATATTGCTACGTTAATATCAGATTTTATGGCCTCTCTAATTTATTTTGTGTATTGTAAAGGGTTTATATTATAATACAAAAAAACTATGTCACATAAATTATTTATAAAATTTAAATTATAACAATATTTTAAAATTGTACTAAATTATTTATGAACTTACATTACTCTATCTTGATCCTCCCGAAATATTATTTTAGCTTAGTCCCTGCTCTCACTGTCAAGATGCCAAGAGGGTCAATAAACATGAATAGAAGTATAAAACCCCCAAGTTTAATAGAGACTAGACTAGAATGGAATGAATAATTTAATTTGTACACCATAGATGTGACATGACTCAATTGGTAAGATACGAAGGCGAGAAATTTGGACCGGAATGTAAAAATGATTCTCCAATTTGTATTATTTTTTGTAAAATAGTTCTTTCAACTTTTATTTTTATAAAAAAAATTATTTACGGTGCATTAGTTGTGCAAAAAGAACCTCGGCCTTTTAGTTAGGGTATTGTTATTATTTTTATAAATTATTATTTTCTTTTAAGATTTTGAACTATCCATTCTTCCTCTCCCTCATGCTCTAATTTCTATTTTCTTTGTCCAAATCTTCAACCCCTCCGCTATCACCATCATCATTATTTGTTAGGGTATACCACTCATGAAATTCCGTATAAACACACACTTAGAGGGAGGGTGAATAGGTGTCTAAACTAGAAGTGATTGACAATGACAAATTTTTATTGTTTGCTTAAAGCAGACAGGTGATGCTTATAACTTTTAGTGTCTGCTTTAGACTAAAATTTCACTTTAGTTATAATGCAGACAAGAAAAATCAGTAAGAGGAGTTGGTGTCTGGATTAGGACACTACGAGACCCAACAAAACAATATTATGCAGAATACTTTAAACAGAATGCAAACTTAAATGATCAAATCACACAAATTAGCAAACTATAAACACCAAGATTTTTACGTAGTTCGACCTTTAACCTCTAAACTAATGGCTTAATCCACGTCCAATATCAATTGGTAGTGAAGACTTTTTTTATTAAAATTAATTAATACTCAATTAATTACAAAGAAAACTCTCTGTTCAAAGTAGTTTTGCACTGAGATGGACACGACTGCCCCCTTGCACCTCTGTCACCTTTCTCACCACTGAGACCTTTGCACATCTGCAACCTTGAAAGCTCCATTTGAACAGATCCTATCCACTACTGGATCGATCAAGCCAAACAAGGCTAGAACTCAGAATTTAATACAAGGAATTTTAACTACAATAGACTCTTATTTTCCAGCCACAAGGAATTAAAATCAGTATAGTAAATTTCTGGCAAATAAACTTTGAAGGATCTTGATCAAATTTTCTCTGTATAACCACTGATATAAGCTTCGAGTCTTCTGCTTCTTTTTGTCGTGAAGAACGAGCATATAATAATGAAGGAACAACGACTATAAAAATTTATTAGCAATAAAGTCCCATGATATCAACAAACAATTACGTCCAACGGATATAAGATCAGCTATCAAGGATACTATCACGGATATGATTTCCAAGTCAAACTGAAACAGCTTAAATAAAGGAATAAATAAGATATTTGATAAAGTTTGTTTCGAACCAATCACTAAACAGTTTGGTATATCAAGGTCAGTTACCTTATATAGACTCCTTTTTCAAATTGGATTGCATATTATTATTTTAATACATGACATGATATACTAAAGATCTTTCCAACAATAACAATGACTTGAATTTAAAACTTGTGGGCTAGAGAAACTTTCATGCAATCGTAATTGACTTAGATCTAGTAGGAAGATTCTAATGGACTATAATTCCAATATTGGACCAACAAAAAAAATCAATCCATACCATATAAAACCAGCCCAAGCAAATTAAAATAGACTAAATACATAAGTATATTGTCATCATTAAAATTCAAAAATATATAAACCAACAACTCAGACTTCGGTTATAAATCTAATGTCAAATATCCAAATACTTCGGACACGTATCATCGGCTATAACAAAAGACCAGAACCCAAATGGTCGATCAAAATTTATCATGCATTAAATGCCCAACAGAAGTATAGAGCCTTACATCTATCACGTTAAAATATGGTAACAACTATCTCACCAGTCACCTCTCACCAACCAACACGTGGCACAACGCACATAACAACATCGAAAATCCTTAGGCGCTAAAAAATCTTAGGCACCAACCTTTGGCGCCAATCCCTCCATATATAAACTTCTTCTGTATTAGGTACAAAGGTAAGTCACTATTCATCCATCTCCTAACTCTAAGGACTTCCATTGTTAGCCTTTTTCTCATAAAGACCTAATATTTACTCTTATGCCAGAGAGCACCCCCTCAGCGGCAACATCGAGTTATCGATTTGTTTTCCTTGTGCAAGTCCGAAGCCAGCTGGACGAAGAGAAACGTTAACATTGGCGCTAGAAGGAGGACCTTCTAAAGCTAACCCAACCTTCATCTCTATCTTGGAAACCACCTGTTGCGACACCATTCAAAATTTCAGCCACTAAGAACACATAGAACCCACATACCAACCTCCCAAATGGCTAGCAAAGGCCAACTTAAAACTACAAATCCCTCCCCACAAAAATTAAATCTCGCAACCCTAGCCTCCAAAAACAAATGGCCGACAAAAGCTATACAAGACAGACCCCAAATCGAAATAGAGCCACAAACTAACCTCCATAAACAACTGGATCTGAGGGAGATCATATCCAGATCTGCCCACTCTCACACCATCAGATCCGACGAGAGATTCAAGGACAAATCTCTCCCCATCCCCCCCTCCCGAAGACAAAGTTATACATTTCATATACTCTCCCATCCCACTAAAGTGGAATAAGGGTGTGGGAGGGGGGTAATGTTAGGATATACTACACTTAGACTTCGGTTATAAGTCTAATGCCAAAAATTCAAATACTTCAGACATATACCATCAACTATAACAAAAGACCACAACCTAAATAGCCGACCAAAGTCTGTCACGCATTAAATACACAACAGGATTGTAGAGCCTTGCATCTGTCACGTCAAAATTTGGTGACAACTATCTCACCAGTCACCTCTCACCAACCAGCACATGGCACGACGCACATAATAAGGTCGGACATCCTTAGGCGCCAACCTTTGGCACCAATCCCTCCATATATAAACTTCTTCTGTACAAGGTACAAGTGCAAGTCACTATTCATCCCGCTCCTAACTTTAAAGACCTCCATTGTTAACCTCTTTCTCACAAAGACCTGATACTTATTCTTACACCGGAGAGCATCCTTTGATGACAACGTTAAGTCGCCGATTTGTTTTCCTTGCGCAAGTTTGAAACTAACTGGAGGAAGAGAAACATTAATATTACTATTTTTCATATTATCCTCTCACTTCATATTGATCTCAAATGCATATCATTAACTCTCAAGTTATGAGTTATTTCCTCGGTTCCATATTAAGTGTCGTTTTAACTTCATGCACATGAATTAAGAAAGTTATTTAATACTATCATTTAATAATTAAAATTTGTATGAAATTTCATCACTACCCCTTTATGGGGAGTTGAAAACTATTAATACAAGGGAGAAAATTTCTTGGGACAATGAGAGAAGTTAGGGGTGATATTGGAAAGTAAATAATTTATTCTCCTAGAAAGTTGTAAACGACAAATAAATTGGAACAAATTTTTTCTTCTAAAAAGTCACTTATTATGAAATGGAGGTAGTATAAATTTGTGATGTATCAATAGTATTTTGAATTATTAATTCAAGTTTAATTTCATTTATTGTAACAAAATATTATTGTGACTCACAAAATTCATGTCAACTTCGCTTTTGATATTTTCAATTAATTGCTCTCGTCTCAACGTACCAATTTTAATAGAGACTTCACAAGGGTAAAAGACAAGTCTTTGGAAGGGACGTCATTAAATTCTACCGAAAGAATGGACTCTATTTATCAACCTGGGGCCTTATGGAATCTTTGGTCTGATGGATGTAATGGCTGGAGTGGGTACCGATAAGGCGACAGCCCCTGGTGGTGTCCCACATTTCCAATACTCTGAATCTTTTAGTATTTCTATTTTATTCTTTTCTTTCTAAAAAATTATTCTGTTTTTTTTATTACCAGAAGTTTATTCTATTTTAATACGTGGTATTTTTTTTGTTCTATAAAAAAAAAGTTAAATTATAGAATTATTATAATCTTATTGTGATGATAAACGATTTTCTTTAAAAATAAAAAATATTAAGGAATCATTTTGATAAGTCACTTTTTGTTCATAAACACAGAAGTCAGAACTACAAACGATAGATGTGTCTAGAACACGCATGGTGATTCACAAACCAGACCCAGTGTCTCCAGAGATGGGGTAAAGTAGGGGGCCATGGCCCCTCCTAGGGTTTGAGGGATCAAGAATAATTTGGTTGATAAAATTGGGTAATAAAAATTTATATAAAATAGAGACATTTTTTAAAAGAGAGTTTAAATATAAAAAAATGTTAATAATTAATATGTATAGTATGTTTGAGTACGACATTTTGCTATTTTACTCCGATTAATTTATAAAAATTTAGGGTGAGGTAATAATATAGTACATATTAAATAATTAACTTAATAAAATCACCAATAATGTATAACTATTAACATATTTCAAATCTAATAAAACATAATAATAATTATGATAATTTTATATAATTATTATAAATATAGTGATGGTGGTGGTGAATGATGGCGTAGTGGGTGGTGGTGATGATAGTTGGTGGGGGGGGGGGGATTGAGGTGAAAATTAAAAAATAAAATATAACGAAGATAAAAGAATAACAAGAAATCTCTTTTTAAAGAGAGTTGTCTTAGTCTCTTTTATTAAGAGGAGAAAAAAAAAGTTTACAAATTTTTATCAAATAACTTTAGTCTTCGTGTGGAAAAAAAAACCAAAAGGAGGCTATTGGACAGCCCCCTTAGTATATTTTTTTATTATTGCAAGTATGAAGTCCCTAAATAATCAATGGTCCTCTCCACAATTATTGTAAGGATATAATAAAATTATGAAATTTAAAGGATAAAATTAAAAGAACTCAAGAAAATTATATTATAAAAAGATAAAATTCTATAAAATCAAATCTATAGGGATAAAAAAGAAAAAGAAAAATTGTGACACTATTGTCACCCTCCCCTTCTCCCTTTCATAAAAATATTGGTTAATATGAAATAAGAGAGTAGTGTGGTCGGATACCCACCCATATTTGACCCCGTCTAACTACATGTTCTTATCTGTGTCAGTGTCACAGACTATGAGACGGGGTATATTTGGAAATAAGCATGTGGCTGGGAAAGAAACTGAATAAAAATTATCATCATTCCATCTAGTTTCATAAACCTCTAAACAACAGCAGCAGCAGTAGCAGTAGCAGTAGCAGTATTCCGGTATACATGACAACATAAAAAGCGTAATGAGAGCAAAAAATACATGCCTGCTTATACCAGTATAATCTAATCTAATCTAATAATATACATACCCGTCTATGAAGGGAAACTAAATATATAACACAATCTTACTCGACTGATCTGCTGCTGCCCATTTGAGGGGAATTATGATCACCCCTAAACATGTTATTGATTGAGTCTTCCTTCTCATCAATGAAGTTAAAAAAGTTATATGAGGCCCGAGGAAAGCTGGTACCTGATGACGATGAAATTGAGGGAGTCCGTTTGTAGCGGATGTATTGACGAATAGTCCGCAACAAGAAAATTATAAGGGCTGTGAGAGTGACAGCACCAAATACAATATATAAGCCCACAAAGCTGCTCAGGTTTAGCTGATTAGGGTCAGACTCTTGTCGCCTACTTGCTGTACAGCCTGCTTTACAGAACCACTTTTCGTTGATCTTCTGAAGTTTTCCATTCTCAGCAAGCTTTAGGATTGCTGTGGACAAGTCAATAGCAAGAGGGGAGTCTTTTTGGAAAACCTGTTTTGTTATACAGAAGTTTAAGTGAGAATATACAAGCAAAAACCATTGCTATGATGAGATGCTCTGTATAAAATTCATTTCGATCCTGATATTTATTCCAAGGTTGACAGTTATAGTGCGACTCAAGAACCTAATCTATTTATCAACTGAAGCTTGAATGTCAACAAATTCATTCTACAAATCAGAATCTTTTACCCATTTCCTCACAAATTGGAGTTTTATTTACTACCTATTTATATCAGCAATATGAATCCAATTTCGTGATCTCATATTTATACACACACACAAACACACATATGAAAATGCAAGATAAATTTAGGTGGGAGGACCTGAACAAGTGGCATTTGCGAGGAAATGACTGCTGATTAGATTGGCACCCGGTGCTAATTTGACTTGGCTCCCAACTGGCAACAAAAAGCACTTCAAGTATGAGGGATCCTTATGTTTTTGGGTGCAGTCTAATCAGCATCAGGTGGCAGTGTAATTAGTATCGGGTGCCACTACTGTGCAAATGTCAAGTTTGGGCAACTCCCACATAAAATGAATGCATGTAAGTTTTCATGTTGCTTCTCATTTAAGAAACAAGACCATGATCAGAGAGCTTTAATGAATATAACATGCATGCATGTGTGCTTGCAGATACTGGTAAGAAAGCTACTTACAAATCCCCATCCACTCTTAGTGAACGATTGACCAATAATTCTAAAATCAGTCTGATTTGACAGGAATAATTCCACATATGGAAGCTCATCTACGATAGCTCCCACACCTCCGTTGTTCGGCCCTCGCTTTAGTGCTCTCTCATAATCTTCTGGGGTGTCTAAACGAACAAGTCTTGATCGAGGTATATTAAGACTGTCCGCCATGTAACCGTATGCAAATGAACCTACTTGATAACCAATTGGCCACTTACTTGCAATTAAGCTGTCTATCCCAGTAATAGATGATGGAAGCTGCTGGACTGTAAGGATTGATGTAAAGCTTGCTGTATAGCTAGAAATGATCACCAACAGCAAGAAAAGCCATACCAGCATTATCATCTTTCCAAGTGCACTTACTGTAACTTCTTCTGTTAAATTAATAGAGGAAAATTTTATGCAATCATATATCAACAAAAATGTTCTTATTAGTTAAGATTATAATAAGGATGGAAACCAATTAATCCTTCTTTACCCTTCCCCTGAAGGAAAATATATGATCACATTCAGAGCTAGAATATTTAATTTGGATTTTCATGTTACAACTTGCCCAGTTATTTAAAGAAGGTACTTGAAGTCCTCAACTTTTCAAGTAAGATGTGGAAAAATTCCAGTGGGCAACTTGGCATAGCAACATTTGGTTACATTGTTAAAACTCAAAAGAGAATTGAAGGCTTTAGTGATGAAATTTTTGTCTTTGGACTAAGTGTTGGCTTCAAAAACAAAGCAAGAGGGAGCTCAGGAATCTCCTGAGCTCCTTTCATCTCCACTCTACTAATATATGAACATACTAGGGATGAATCTACCAGGTTCTAAAGCTGAGTTACACTTACGGGTGGTCTTGAATATAGTTGACATGCTGAACCTGCATTAAATAATTGTCTAAAGTTAAATACTCTCTAGGTATAAAAAAAAAATATAAGTACAAATCTGAAACCTCAGAATTCAAAGCATATAAATAATTTTGAAAGTTGACAGAAACTGAAAAAGAAACTCCAGAAAGGCTTACAGGAACATTGTTATAATCTGTCTCTTTGGAGGACCACGAAACTCATGATTTACACGATGCTCAAGGATCCAAATAACAACAGCAAACATTATAAAAGAAACTGCAGTAACACACCACAGTTCCCACGTAAACGGCTTAAGAAACGCCCATGCACTTGATTTTGAATTCCGGATGGGAGCTACTATGACAAGACCAGTTGCAATGAATGGCTGAGTGAAATCAACAATCTTAGTCCTGTTTGTGACAATAGCAATATCTCCAACTGCCGCATCAAAATCCTGACACCACATTTCCAAAATTGAATAGGTCTAATAAAACTTGTTCACATAGTTATGGATCATATCACTATGTAATAAATGACAGGTAAAATCAAAAAGAGGAAAACAATATAGGTTCAAACAAATAGTTTTAGAAAAATGTTCAGTCTCATCTATTTACGTTGGCAGTCTTTAGTATGTTTTGCATTTACCAGCAGGCGATCTTAACTCTGAACCATGGGCTACCTGTAGAAAATATTCATGGAAACAAGCCTACAAGTTCTACTTACTTCATTTGCAACCATTTTTACAAGGTCATCATAATAGGGATTAACCAGCCCGTTCCCAAAAGGCACAAATCTGAAAGGAAGATCATATGGGACTAGCTTTGTTACTTCCTCAAACACATCAATACAATATCCTTGTACTGTATGGTTGTCCAACTCAGTAACAAAGTCAACAAAACTTGCTCTTTTTGGAACTCCAATTCTCAACGGTCTGTCATTATCTCCAAGCACCCACCCACGCGGCTTTGCTTTCTTGTCACCAGGCCAGGTAACATTTTCAAGTTTCTGATCCAGACGGGAATAGCTAATGTTTTCAGATTCAAGAATTTCTAATGGTAATATGGAGAAGCCTGAATAATTAGTCCAATAACCGATCCTATGAATTTTCATTTGAACAATATTAGTGACCTCATAACCACAGGGCACTAAATTCCTATCAGCATTAAATTGGACTTTGCCCGTCAAACCAGTGAAGTTTGTCTGTGATAATATCTTGAGCAGGCGATTCCCACCTTTAAAAGTCTTAATCTTCCCAAGCTGTATTTTACTTGCTTTCACATTCTGTAGCTTATCATTGAAAGAAAATGTTATCTTGTTGCCCTCATCTAAAAATTTATCAATGGAATGTGCAACTGCCCATACTGTATCATAAGCATAAAGTCCATAAAAATTTAACTCTGAAATTATTGACCCATTTTCTTGCATTTTTTTCCACTGAGATCGAAATGCCTTTTCCAAGGTTGTTTGAGGTGTATGTTGACGAAGGCCAATTACCCCTTCAAGCATTTTCAGAGGAACTTGATTCTCTGGGGACAATGAATCTAAAGTAGTACAGAGCCAATCTGTTGCAAGCCACACATAGTCGCTAGTCATCATATGAAGCTTTTCAGCTATGCTAAAGATTCTCAACCTTGGGTCAGGATTCATATGAACAACATAAACACGTGGACCTAGTGGTTTGGAGTTATTTAGGACATCGGTGATATCATTGAGATCAAATTGAGAAGGCAAAGCGAACTTGTAATGAATCTTTGACTTTCTCTTTTGAAGCTCATCACCTAAGACATTTATGCCATTCCTCCCATAATCGTCGTCCACAAAGATTGCCATAACCTCTTTCCACCCGTAAAATTCAATTAAATCAGCCATAGCAGCCATTTGGTATGAGTCGCTTTGTGTGGTTCTAAAGAAGTAAGGGAATTGCATGGAAGATAAAGTCGGATCAGTGGCAGAAAATGAGGTAAGAGGAACTTGGAGTGCACTAACAATATGAGAAATCATATGAGCTATTGCAGAAGACTGTGGGCCAATAATTGCAACCACTTTTCTGTCGATCACCTGAAATGCTGACAAGATAATTGCAATTACGATAATGTCATTGGTGGGGATGAATGTACATGCATATGCTGGCTTCTTACCTAGGATGAAAGCAAATGCATATTCTGGATTCTAACCCAGTAATTGATCCTTAGGAAGTTGTACAAGTGATTTATAGAAAGCACACTATTCAATTGCTTTAATTAAAGAAAGAACTAGTGCATAATAGACTCATTACTCAGAATTAGGCATATTCGTTGGGATGACTAGGTGAACTTACATTGTGGTTTCAAATAAAATATTCAATATTTTGTTATTTTAATGGCACCAAAATCAAGTACTAAAAACAACTAATAAAACTACAACAGATTGGCTGCCTAACTTATGATATCACAGGGAGGAAAACTAACACCACCAAGTCAGAAGTTACAGTCCAGACTACTAGCACCTTAATAGAAGTTATAATAAAAACAAAATTACAACAACAACAGTAATAATAGCAATACCAATGAACAAGAGAATTTACTAATACTTAAAGGAAGAAGGGTTGACGATAGACTAATAATTTGAAGCTACCTCGTAAGTGTATTTTCTTGATTACTGTCATCTTGTTTGAGGCATCTGCTTAGTCGAATTTGAACATCACAAAATAGTAACTTTTAGTGTTAACATGACATGGAATTACTAGTCCTAAGCATAGTATTCTGGCTTTGTCAAACCATATATTCATTAAATATCACTTACTTCAAAATCCTGTATCATGTTTCAGACAGGCGACAGCACACAAGTGAAATTTGGGATTAGATGAAACAAGCATCCAATGCTTTTAGTTGTGGGTCATACTGGTCATTCAAAGTTCTACGTATAAATAATGAACTAATTAAGATGGCTGAAGGAACTTCATTTAACTTTAACAGGCAGAAATTTGCTGCATACTTTTCTCTTGCCCTTTAGGCTAAAAATAAACAGAAAACAAGGAAATTGGATGTGAGGTGAATCACAAGATTTTTAAAGTTTGTAATCTCAGTTGTTACTTATTTGCAAAGCACGAATTTTATTAGGATTCAGTAACCCTCTAATTTTATTACAAAAAAATCCTTTATTTTTTTTTTAAGATAAAAATCATCTGATTAACCTTTTTTGTGGAAATTGAAGATTTTGTAATATCTAAAATTGTCAAATCTACTTTCATTACTATACTTAAATTTGTAGGAGACATCTAAACCTGTATATTCTTTAATAATGTTTCCCCAGATATCATCCTTATGGCTATAGTTATATTGCTATAATTTGGACCAGGAGACCACTATGCTGCAACTGAACTGTGTACTAAAACAAATCATTTTAGAAGAAGATACGAGGCTTTCAGTACTATCATACTACCTAACTCAAGCATAATCAGGCCCTTTTTTGCTCTTGAAGCAGATTGAAGCATTGTCCTGGATATAAGTGAAAAGTCAAGTACAATGGCGATCCAGAATTACCATCTCAATTGGCGATTGTAAAACACCATGCTTTTTTTCCTAGTAGAAATGAGTATATGCTTTTTGTTCTAGTGGAAAATGACTATCTACCGACCATTATGGTTGAGAATTCCATTAGCACCTTGGTCCTTATAGGTTATTCAACTTTGTTATATAAATATGTATCCCATTATTGAATAAACTGGATAAAAGACCCTCCTATTAATTACTCTACAAAGTGGATCAAAAAACTCAAGCAAAATCTTTTCCAGTTTCTTCCTTTATGAGAAAAGAATAAGTGGATTAAACCAATGAACTACTGCCAATATATTTTACTTGGCCCTTGAAATGAGTGAGATTGATTAAATGTTTACTTACCTTAAATTTTTTACAATAATTTGCCTATAATAGTCTTATTATTAATTGTTATATTTCTATTTTTTATGCATATTTATGGAGCATTACCGGTAATGTGCAAAAAATTATGTAATTAAATTGAGAATTTAAATATCGACAACCTTTAAAAACACATAATATTTTTATCAATTAACAGAAACTAACTTGAAATTGCAGTTTTAAATCATCAGTCTGAGTCATCCACATAAAACGTTTTCCAGAAAGTTGAGGGGTTTGGATTACCTTTCATTGACCCGATGAAGACACTGCAATTGGAGTCCTCCATAATCAACTTGAGTTTAGTCCCATGAAGAATTCTTGGATCCCTATTGATATCATCAACAGCAATTTCCATGGCTGCCTTTGCAGCCTTGCCAATGATTGAATCAAAAGTGAAAATTGCTCCAACATTTACCACAGCAGGCCTTTTAGAGTACACCAAATGGTTAACAAGGGCCAAGATCAAAAGGGTTAGTGGCACTATCCCAATTGACTTCATATCTAAAGCTTAAACTTGCAAAAATTCAAGAAGAAACTGATGACCCAAAAAGGATCAATCTTGTTGTTTTAGGGAGTAATGGAAAGACCCAAAAGAGAAATAATAATAATGAATTGCATAATTGATTCAAAAATAGCCTAAGAATCCTTTTAAGTCTAAAGTCGAGATATTTTTGGTTTGAACAAATAAAGTGAGGCAGCAGCTGAAAGTCTTGGAGGGAGAGTAAACTAATTTAATGCTAGGATCGAAAAAAGGAAACCGAGCACGAAATGGAAATGGAATGATTTTAAACTATTTTAAGTATATATTTGATCGTCGGAATTGGCGAGTGATATTATATTATTTTATTTTTTTATATAAAATAAAAAAATAAAAAAATAAAATAAAATTTTATTTTATTAAAATAATATATCTTTAAAATAATCATCAAAAATACTATTTTTATATTATTCTTTCTTTTATTTCATTCTCTCCGTCCAAAATGCAGCATAATAGGAGTGACATCAGCATAATAGGAGTGTGGGACATCAGCACAATAGGAGTGTGGGATATCTGATGTTGGTGTAAAAATATACTACCAATCATAGAAAACTCGAATAAGCCCATCAAATCAAATGTGTATATAATCGAACACTTTGGTCTCTTGGGTTGGAAAGTGAAAAAATAATAGTATAAGAGAATAAATTCTGATTATTTACTTGAATTTGGACTCCGATAATTACAATTTTACAATTTTTGGAAGACGACTAACTATGAGTTTTTTTTTTTTTTTTTGAAGGGACGCTGTTTAAAACTAAACATTACAACTATTTACATAAGGTTAATTACATTGTTTAAAATAAATCATTGCAACTATATATTCATACAAATACAATACATAAATATTGTAACTATTCAATATCATATTAAAAATTAACGAATTATTAAGATGATGTCAGCGTCTCATGAACGCTTTATTATAATATATTAAAATAATATTTAACACGTGAAATGAAAAAGTATCAGAAGCAAATGCAAGTTGCAATTGTCACCATATGGAAAGTGGAATTGTGAAAATTATGCTCCACGGAATAGGAATAGGAATAGGAATAGGAATAGGAATAGGAATAGGAATAGGAATAGGAATAGAATTATTAAAACTACCCTTTCGGAACATGGACTTTGGGTCCCAGAAGGCCAAGAACGAAACTACTACATGCATGCGGGTTTTGAATTTGAGGGTTTTAGATGAGATTTTAATATTCTGTGATTATTATATTCATTGATTACATGATTAATATTGATTATGTATAATGGAGTAGTAATCTATTTCAGTCTTTTCAAACATTTAGCGTTGCACCATCTACACTTACCCAATATTTATTACTTTAAAATTGAGTTAACCAACTTTATGAAATTTTTTACCTACACGTTGGTAAAAAATTTATTACACAGTTACTAACACTAGATGTTTTGACTAATAATAGCGTCATTTTCCTTAAAGGTGTTACTTTTACAATTTTTTCTATAATTTTACTGAATGGACCGAAAATATTATTTAAAATGTCGGAAAAAAAAAAACAATTCCTTTCTCTAAAGTGTTTGACTAAATGCTACCTGGGCAATTATACTTTCCGTTTACATAATATTCTATAGGTCCATTCTTTACATATTGATATTTTAAACATTAGTAATCCTTAATAATTAATAAAACTTTTAAAAATCATTTGCATTCCATGAATATAACTACAGTTAAATTCTTTTTAAACTAAATGTTATATTAACTAATTTAACATATAAAAATCTCTCTCTCTCTCTGTGTGTGTATACTAGTAGTTAAAGGGTAACAAGTTTTATAGGAGCACCATTTTTCGAAAAATGAATGTGGAATAGTGGAAAATTATCAAATTATCAATTTACATTTCTTATTTGTTTTTTTTTTTTTTTTTGTGGATGCAAAGTTGGAAACAAAATACTGGAGTGTGCAATCGGGTGCGCGACAAAAGCAAGTGCACAACAAAAGGTGAAAAAAAAAAGAGGAGTGGTTTAGTTAAGACTTCATTCTTCCGGAGCAAGTATAAGATCATTAGTTTGTTCGCCGTTTTTTTTTTTTTATAAACTAGGTATAAAATTCATTGATTTGATTTAGTCGATTCACGTGACTGATGAGATCTAGCTTAATGTTTAACACTGATGTCATGTTCAATTTTTATTAGTTGTGAGTTTGTATTTTCGTTAATCTTTCAAAATTCAATATAATGTCGTTATTCATTCTTTATTTATACTAATATTCTTTAAAAGTAGGCAGCGTTAAGAAAAAAAATGATATATATTGCGAATGTTTTTATCGATTTTTTGATTGTCAATTACGTGGATAAGTGGGGTTTTTCTATAATTCTTACAAATCTCATGTATTGATAAGTTTCGCAATTATAATTCAATATAAATTTGTTGCAATACATAACAAACTCCGTTAAAAATAAGTTATTTTTAAGTTCAAAATTTTTGATTTGTCAGTATTTTAGTTTAAAATGAATCATCTATATATAAATGTTACCGATTTAAAAGAGAAAAACTCAGTTTACAAAACCTACATGGAAATTTGTTAACATATATATTTTTATTAGAAGTTCTTAGTTTTTAGTAAATTTGTAAAATGAACCAAATGGTTCGAACTTGATTCATACCCGTTCGACTAAAAATTCGATTCGAGTTCGACTCAAAAAATAAACGATTCAAATATGAGCAAATTTTAAAATTTGATAAATTACTCGAACCTCTTTAAATTATAATTTTCTATTGATACTTATATTCGTTCGAAAATTTCAAACTATTCGGGCTCAATTCGAGATCGTACTCGACTTGGTAGCAAAATAAATCTTAATCAAACCTTATTTTTATATTCGATAAATTTTATGAACCAAATCTGAACAATTCAATACTCAATTTGACTCAGTTCATTTAGACCGGTTTTTACCCGATAAAAGTTTGGTACAAGTCAATTAGCTCATGAACCAAGGAAAATTAATGTGTAAAATTGTAGGGTCCATCACTGGTGAAGTAAATTTGAAGTCCGGGACCCTCTCGTTCAAGGACGGAGCCACTATAGGCCTGGCGGGCCGAGCTACAATGAAATTTTTATTTTTAATTTATAAAATTTTAATATTTTTACTTCAACCCTTCAAATATTTATGAAAAAAATAAAAAAAATACATAATACTTTTTGAAAATAAAATAAGAAAATACTTCTTCTATTTTAATAGTATAGTTACTTTACTTTAATTTTTTTAAAGTTAATTTAAAATATGTACAAATTCATAAATATCACTATTCTCATTTCTTGAATATCACTATGTGAATATTAAATTTTATGGTTTCTCTGATCTACTTTGAGTATTGTAAAGAGTTTATATATTATTATAATACAAAAAACATTATATCACTAAAAAAAATAAATTAACTATAAAATTTAAATTGAAACCATACTTAAAAATTGTACTAAATTATTTATGACTACTCTATTTTGATCATCTAGAGAGATTATTTTAGCTTAGTCCCTTCTCTCACTGCCGAGAGGGTCGATGAACATAAATAGAAACCACAAGTTTAATAGAGACTATATTATAATGGAATGAATAGCCACCACACGTGTGGCATGACTCAATTGGGGAGACACGGCCGCGAGAAATCTATTGCTAAGTTAAAAACTAGAGATGGAAGCCATGGAAGCCATGGAAGAGAGATTGAAAAAAATAGAACAATAACTAAATGACCTTTGATACACATCACAGGTGGAAGCAATATTATAGCAAAATTAATATATTTAAAAATGTAAGTCATATGTCATGTAAAAATATATTAAAAAGTTTATATGAAAAGAATTTATTATAAAAAAAAAATATGTTGAGTACAAAATACAATGTGTATCGCATTAGAAGTGGAATAAGTGATGTCATACAAAAATATATTTAAAAATTTATATGAAAATAACTTATTAAAAAATATATATATTTTGTATCATAATTTTAATAAATTATGCAATCCATTATTCCAAATAGTCTATGCATTCCACGAGCTACTGACTAGTACATTTAAATTTAAAACAACTTTTTTCTATTTACTTAAATTATACTATTTTAGTTGATTAATTGCTCCGGTCTCTACTAATCAATATCTATATTTAAAAGATTAACTTGAGTTTCATTTTTAATTAATTAAAGGATCAACTGAATTAACTCGATGGTGATTAATGTTATTCAATCTAGTTAACTAGGTAATGGTTAATATTATATTTCATTATTTGATAGAATAGTTATTTAAAATTTTAATTATTAATGACAGATGCGGAAATTTTTGTATTTGACAAGACATTCATATTTGTTCGTTTTTCAAGTTTTTTCATAATCACATTTGGTCATGAGCTCTTCTGATTTTTTATACAAATTAATTTAATACTCAACTTAATTGTGTTTATCATTATTTATATCGTAAATCTCATTAATGATTGATCTCTTTATATATATGAATTTTGTAAACATATATACCAAAGAATTTAATATATACGCTTTCATACATAAAAAATATGATTACAATATTAAATATAAATTATTTAATTACTCTGAATTAAAAACTTATTTAATAGTAAAATAACAAAAAAAATAGATAAACATGTAACATATAAATAGAACGTGCGTTGGACGGATTTCTATGCTAGTTTTGATAATGGTCCTCTTAACACGTGCCTTTATGTCACATGTTAAACACACAATTCAAATGTATATTTTCTTGAACTGTGTGCATATTCCCTTGAATTTGATGCAAATGCAGAAATCAAGTAAATATACACACAGTTCAAGAGAATATACTCTTGAACTATATGCTTAACATGTGCCCTAAGGGCACATGTTAAGAAATTCCTTTTGATAAAGACTCACGAGAGGAAAAGACAAGTTCAAACCCCTCGTAGCTCAATAGTAAAAGAACTACTCATAAGGTGTGGGTGCATGAGATCTTGTGATTCGTTTATGTCAAAGGCAATAATGTTAAAATTTTAACTAAACTAACAAAAAATAAAAATAAAAAATAAATAAAAAGACTGTTTGAAAGGTCATGACCGTACGGATGGACTCTATTTATCAACTAGTCTAGGTGCATTGTGGAATCTTTGGTCTGATTGATGTAATGACAGGAGCAGGAAGGAACCAACAACCACTAGACCCTACTGGTGTACCACATTTCCAATGTGGACTCCCAATCTTTTAGAATTTCTATTTTATTCTTTTCTTTCTGAACAAAATTATTCTTTCTTTTTATTACCAAAAGTTTATTCTATTTTAATATGTGGTGCGACAAAAACTGTAGATGTCTCCAGAACACACGCAAAATGATTCATAAACCATACCCAGATTCTGCTTAGTAGTATTTGAATATGATGCCCCCCCACCCCCTAATAATTATGATATAAAAATTTTTTATTATGAGATGTAAAGGATAAATTTAAAAGAAGCCAAGAAAATTAATTATGTTATCATAATAATTATTTGAGTCTCACTACAAGATTTATCTATCCATAATAATTATGTTATTATAGCTATAAGTTTCGTTAAAAGTTCTGACAACATAAATATTATTATAAAGAAAATGTAATTAATGGCAAAAACCAAATCCAACAAACCAATTTCTCGATCAACATTGAATTGATACTCGATTCAAGGTACTGAATAAGGGAGTAGTGTGGATACACCCGTATTTGACCATTTCAATGTCATCATCTTGTCTAAAACATGACCATCTAATAATCCAAGGTATGCATTAGTAAAACATACTCGTAAGAGCCACTAATCCATCTTATTATTGCACTTTCACCCCCACAAAAATCAGAAAGAAAAGAAAAGGAACGAAATGCAAAAAATATTTTCACAAAGCTCTAAACAGCAGCAGCAGTAGTATTCCGGTGTACATGACAACATAAAAAGCATAATGGGAGAGAAAAATACAAGGAGACCAACGCTGCTATATAATTGGAACTAAGATGTAGTGCAAGTGATTAGCAATTTAGTAGAAAGAAAAGAAAATGAGTGGGGGAGGTTATCACATTTGCAATGATATAATTACATGCCAGCTTTTGCTCATACCAGTAAGAATCTAATCTAATAATATACATACCCCTCTATGAACTGGAGCTAAATATATAACACAATCTTACTCGACTGATCTGCTGCTGCTCATTTAAGGGGA
This sequence comes from Aralia elata, assembly GCA_034770075.1. Classification (NCBI taxonomy): domain Eukaryota; kingdom Viridiplantae; phylum Streptophyta; class Magnoliopsida; order Apiales; family Araliaceae; genus Aralia; species Aralia elata. The sequence goes on from CM068385.1 coordinate 90,667,675, forward strand.
ATTATTGTTACCCCTAAAGATGTTTTTGATCGCTTCTTCCCTCTCATCAATGAAGTCAAAAAAGTTATATAAGGCCTGAGAAAAGCTGGTACCTGATGACGATGAAATTGAGGGAGTCCGGTTGTAGCGGATGTATTGACGAATAGTTCGCAACAAGAAAATTATAAGGGCTGCGAGAGTGAAAGCACCAAATAAAAAATATAAACCAACAAAGCTGCTCAAGTTTAGCTGATTAGGCTCAGACTCTCGTCGCCTACTCGTTGCACAGCCTGCTTTACAGAACCACTTTTCGTTGAGCTCCTGAAGTTTTCCATTCTCACTAAGCTTTAGGATTGCTGTGGACAAGTCAATAGCAAGAGGGGAGTCTTTTTGGAAAACCTGTTTTGTTATACAGAAGTTTAAGTGAGAGTATACAAGCAAAAATCATTGTTATGATGAGATGCCCTGTATAAAATTCATTTCGTGATATTTATTCCAAGGTTGACAATTATAGTGTGACTCAAGGACCTAATCTATTTATCAACTGAAGCTTGAATGTTAACAAATTCTACAAATCAGAATCTTTTACTCATTTTCTCACAAAAGTTTTATTTACTACCTATTTATATCAGCAATATCAATCCAATTTCATGATCTCATATTTATACACACACACAAACAGACACAAACACACCTATGAAAATACAAGAAAATTTAGGCAGGAGGACCTGAACAAGTGGCATTTGCACGGAAATGACTGTACTGATTAGATTGGCACCCAATGCTAATTTGACTTGGCTCCCAGCTGGCAACAAAAAGCACTTCAAGTACGAGGGATCCTTATGTTTTTGGGTGCAGTCTAATCAGCATCAGGTGGCAGTGTAATTAGTATCGGGTGCCACTACTGTGTAGATGTCCAGTTTGGGCAATTCCCACATAAAATGAATGCATGCATGTAAGTTTTCATGTTGCTTCTCATTTAAGAAACAAGACCATGATCAGAGAGCTTTAATGAATATAACATGCATGCATGTATGCTTGCATCTACTGGTAAGAAAGTTACTTACAAATCCCCATCCACTCTTTGTGAATGATTGACCAACAATTCTAAAGTCAGTCTGCGTTGACAGGAATAATTCCACATATGGAAGCTCATCTACGATAGCTCCCACACCTCCGTTGTTCGGCCCTTTCTTTAGTGCTCTCTCATAATCTTCTGGGGTGTCTAAACGAACAAGCCTTGATCGACGTATGTTAAGAATGTCCGCCATGTAACTGTATGCAAATGAACCTACTTGATAACCAATTGGCCACTTACTTGCGATTAAGCTGTCTATCCCTGTGATAGGTGATGGAAGCTGCTGGACTGTAAGGATTGATGTCAAGCTTGCTGTATAGCTAGAAGTGATCACCAACAACAAGAAAAGCCACACCACCATTACCATCCTTCCAAGTGCACTTACTGTATCTTCTTCTGTTAAATTGATAGACGAAAATTTTAAGGAATCATATATCAATAAAAGTGTTCTTATTAGTTAAGATTATAATAAGGATAGAAAACAATTAATCCTTCTTCACCCTACTTTTGGTTAGACAATGAAATTTATCCGGAAGGAAAATACTAAATATATGATCACGTTTAGAGCTAGAGTCTTTAATTGGATTCTCAAGTTACAACTTGCCCAGTTATTTTACAACTGGCACAAATAAAACTAGAGAACAAAAACTAATTGGGAAAGAAGGGACTTGAAGTCCACAAATTTTCAAGTAAGATATGGAAAAATTTCAGCGGGCAACTTGGCATAGCAACATTTGGTTACATTGTTAAACTCAAAAGAGATTTAAAGACTTCAGTAATGAAACTTTGTCTTTGGATTAAGTGTTGGCTTCAAAAACAAAGCAAGAGGGAGCTCAGGTGTCTCCTGAGCTCATTTCATTGCCATTCTATTAATATATGACATACTAGGGATGAATCTACCAGGTTCTAAAGCTGAGTTACACTTACGGTTGGTCTTGAATAGAGTTGACATGCTGAACCTGCATTATAAAATTGTTTAAAGTTAAATACTCTGTAGGTATAAACAAAGATATGTACAAATCTGAAGCCTAAAAAATTTTCAAAGCATAAAAATAATTTTGAAAGTTGAACTCACAGAAACTGAAAAAGAAACACCAAAGGCTTACAGGAACATTGTTATAATCTGTCTCTTTGGAGGACCACGAAAATCATCATTGACACGATGCTCAAGGATCCAAATAACCACAGCAATCGTTATAAAAGAAGCTGCAGTAACACACCACAGTTCCCATGTAAACGGCTTAAGAAAGACCCATGCACTTGATTTTGAATTCCGGATGGGAGCTACTATGACAAGACCAGTTGCAATGAATGGCAGAGTGAAATCAACAATCTTAGTCCTGTTTCTGACAATAGCAATATCTCCAACTGCCGCATCAAAATCCTGACACCACATTTCCACAATTGAATAGGTCTAGTAAAACTTGTCCACATAGATATAGATCATATCACAATGAAATTAATCGCAGGTAAAATCGAAAAGAGGAAAATAATATAGGTTCAAACAAATAGTTTTAGAAAAATGTTCAGTCTCATCTATTTATGTTGGCAGTCTTTAGTATGTTTTGCATATACCAGCAGGTGATCCTAACTCTAAACCAAGGGCACCTCTAGAATTTATTTATGGAAAATAGCCTTCAAGTTCTACTTACTTCATTTGCAACCATTTTTACAAGGTCATCATAAGAAGGATTAACCTTCCCGTTCCCAAAAGGCACAAATCTGAAAGGAAGGTCATATGGGACTAGCTTTGTTGCTTCCTTAAACACATCAATGCAATATCCTTGTACTGTATGGTTGTCCAACTCAGTAACAAAGTCAACAAAACTTGCTCTTTTTGGTACTCCAATTCTCAACGGTCTGTCAATATCTCCAAGCACCCACCCACGCGGCTTTGCTTTCTTGCCACCAGGCCAGGTAACATTTTCAAGTTTCTGATCCAGACGGGAATAGCTAATGTTTTCAGATTCAAGAATTTCTAATGGTAATATGGAGAAGCCTGAATAATTAGTCCAATAACCGACCCTATGAATTTTCTTTTGAACAATATTAGTGACCTCATAACCACAGGGCACTAAATTCCTATCAGCATTAAATTGGACTTTGCCCGTCAAACCAGTGAAGTTTGTCTGTGATAGTATCTTGAGCAGGAGATTCCCACCTTCAAAAGTCTTAAGCTTCCCAAGCTTTGTTTCACTTCCTTTCATATTCTGTAGCTTATCATTGAAAGAAAATGTTATATTGTTGCCCTCATCTAAAAATTTATCAATGGAATGTGCAACTGCCCATACTGTATCATAAGCATAAAGTCCATAAAAATTTAACTCTGAAATTATTGACCCATTTTCTTGCATTTTTTTCCACCGAGATCGAAATTCCTTTTCCAAGGTTGTCTGAGGTGTATGTTGACGAAGGCCAACTACCCCTTCAAGCATTTTCAGAGGAACTTGATTCTCTGGGGACAATGAATCTAAAGTAGTACAGAGCCAATCTGTTGCAAGCCACACATAGTCGCTAGTCATCATATGAAGCTTTTCAGCTATGCTAAAGATTCTCAACCTTGGGTCAGGATTCATATGAACAACATAAACACGTGGACCTAGTGGTTTGGAGTTATTTAGGACATCGGTGATATCATTGAGATCAAATTGAGAAGGCAAAGCGAACTTGTAATGAATCTTTGATTCTCTCTTTTGAAGCTCATCACCTAATATAGTTATGCCATTCCTCCCATAATCGTCGTCCACAAAGATTGCCATAACCTCTTTCCACCCGTAAAATTTGATTAAATCAGCCATAGCAGCCATTTGGTACGAGTCGCTTTGTGTGGTTCTGTAGAAGTAAGGGAATTGGATGGAAGATAAAGTCGGATCAGTGGCAGCAAATGAGGTAAGAGGAACTTGGAGTGCACTAACAATCGGAGAAATCATATGAGCTATTGTAGAAGACTGTGGGCCAATAACTGCAACCACTTCTCTGTCAATTACCTGAAACGCTGACAAGATAATTGCAATTACGATAATGTCGTTTGCGGGGATGAAGGTACATGCATATGCTGGTTTCTTACCTCGGATGAAAGCAAATGCATATTCTGAATTCTAACCCAGTTCTGGAAGTTGTACAAGTGATGTATAGAAAGCTGACTATTCAACTGCTTTAGTTAAAGTAAGAACTAGTGCATAAAAGACTCAGTACTCAGAATTAAGCATATTCATTGGGGTGACTCAGTAAACTTACATTGTGGTTTCAAATAAAATATTCAATATTTTGCTATTTTAATGGCATCAAGTACTAAAAACAAACACCAGCAAGTCAGAAGTTACAGTCCAGACTACTAGCACCTTAATAGAAGTTATAATAAAATCATAACCACAACAACAACAGTAATAATAGCAATACCAAGGAACAAGAAATTTTATTAATATGTAAAGGAATAAAGGTTGACAATAGACTAAGGCATCTGCTTAGTAGAATTTGAACGTCACATAATAATAATAACTTTTTAGTGTTAACAGGACATGGAATTACAAGTCATAAGCATAGGTATTCTGGCTTTGTCAAACCATATATTCATTAAAAACCACTTCCTCCAAAATCCTGTATCATGTTTTACGGACAGGCAACAGCACACAAGTGAAATTTGGGATTAGATGAAACAAGCATCCAATACTTTTAGTTGTGGGTCATACTGGTCATTCAAAGTTCTACATATAAATAATGAACTAATTAAGATGGCGGAAGGAACTTCATCTAACTTTAACAGGAAGAAATTTTCGACATACTTTTCTCTTTCCCTGTAGGCTATTAAATAAAACAGAAAACAAGGAAATTGGATGTGAGGTGAATCACAAGACTTTTAAAGTTTGTACTCTGAAGTTGTTACGTATTTGCAAAGCATGAACTTTATCAGGATTTAATAACCCTCTAATTTTATTAGATAAAAATCCTCAAATTTTTTTCAGATAAAAATCCCTCCGATTAACCTTCTTTGCGGAAATTAAAGACTTTGTAATACCTAAGATTGTCAAATCTATTTTCTTTATTATACTTAAAGTTGTAGGAGCTTTCTAAACCTATATATTTAAAGATTGCTTAACAATGTTTCCCCAGGTATCATCCTTATGGCTATAATTTGAACCAGAAGGCCATTACGCTGCAACAGAACTGCGTCCTATAAAATACATAAATAGTACTGGAACTAAGGTAGGTAACAAAAACCATGGTAAGCAATCAGAGATATGTAGGTATGCGACTTTGATTGTTTATGCTTGAGATTAATCACGAAATTTTAGTACGGAAGACATCTGAACTCCTCTTTCTTTTCAATGATCAAAGCTCATTAATAAATTAGTTAGATAATCTTTCAAGTTATAAGGAGATCACTCATGATGGCCAATTTCTAAAACAAAGCATTTTAGAAGAAGATACGAGTCTTTCAGTACTATCATACTACCTAACTCAAGCATAATCTGGCCCCTTTTTTGCTCTTGAAGCAGATTGAAGCATTGTCCTGGATATAAGTGAAAAGTCAAGTACAACCACGATCCAGAATTACCACCTCAATAGGCGATTGTAAAATACCACGCTTTTTGTTCTAGTGGAAATGACTATCTGCCGACCATTATGGTTGAGATTTCCATTAGCAACTTATAGGTTATGCAACTTTCTCATATAAATATGTTTCCCATTATTAAATAGAACTAAAAGTCTAATGTCACTACAGGACAAAAGACCCTCCTATTAATTACTAAAAAAACTCGAGCAAAAGCTTTCCCAGTTTCTTCCTTTCTGAGAAAAGAATAAGTGGATTAAACCTATGAACTACTACCAATATATTTTAGTTGGTCCCTGAAATGAGTGAAAGACATTTTATATTATTTAAGATCATGCAAAGATGCTCTAACATTTCTACAATATTAATCTAAAGCTTCATGACCACGGACCACCCATAAATTATCAATTAACAGAAACTAACATAAATTTGCAGTTTAAATCATCAGTGTGAAATATCCACATAAAACGTTTTCAACAAAGTTGAGGGGTTTGGATTACCTTTAATTGACCCGATGAAGACGCTGCAATTGGAGTCCTCCATAATCAACTTGAGTTTAGTCCCACGAAGAATTTTTGGATCCCCGTTGATATCATCAACAGCAATTTCCATGGCTGCCTTTGCAGCCTTGCCAATGATTGAATCAAAAGTGAAAATTGCTCCAACATTTACCACAGCAGGCCTTTTGCAGTACACCGAATGGTTAACAAGGGCGAAGATCAAAAGGGTTAGTGGCACTACCCAAATTGACTTCATATCCAAAGCTTAAACTTGCTAAAATTCAAGAAGAAACTGAAGACCCAAAACCCATATATATGCTTCTAAGTTTTAGGTTTCAAACTCAGTAAAAAGGATCAATCTTGCTGTGGTAGGGAGTAATGGAAAGACCCAAAAGAGAAATAGTAATAATGAGTTGCATAATTAAATAAAAAATAGCCCAAGAATCCTGCAAGAGCAAAGTTGAGAATTTTTTGGTTTGAACAAATGAAGTGAGGCAGCAACCGAAAGTCCGATGAAGAGGTGGTTGTGGAGAATAAAGGAATTTAAATGGTGTGGGAGTTGGGACACCTGCCTGAGTGGAAAAGTATAAAGAAATGCAAGTTGCAACTGTCATTTAGCCAATAAATTAAATTAATAAAATTGGAATTGTGAAAAATATGGAGGAAAATGGAATTATGAAAACTACCCTGTTGGAATTTGGATAGAGATAGACCATGGACTTTGGGACCCAGAAGGCCAGAACGATGCATGCCATCCACTTGACTTGACCTGACCAATGCTATGGTTTTTAGTTTTTAAATGTGGGGTGGGTTTTGAATTTTTGAGGGTTTTAGATGAGATTTTAATAAGTATTATGTGATTGGAGTACTATTTTATTTCATTAATTAAGTACATTATTAATACTAATTAATATGCGTAACAAAATTTTAAAACATGTAACATATGATTTGATAATCTATTTCAGACCCTAATTAATTTAAAATATTTAGCATTGCACCCTCTACAACTGGCCGAATATTACCTCAAAATTAAATATGAAATTTTGTGTAGTATTTACTAAGTTTCACCTGAATTCAAGAATCTTGTTTTGCTTAGAGAGAGGGCCATTTGAAAGCGGCTTTATTTATACAATATGCGTGCCGACTGCATAACAAAATAAAATTCAATGATTTGATTTAGTTAATTCAGGTTGCTGACTGAATTACGACCACAGCTTGCTTAACGCTGCCAAAAATCAACTACTCCTACTATACCCCCAGCAGCATAAGGGATTAATTACATTTCTCATTTAAAATCAATTTTCTTAATCAGTTGATCATGTCACATATTGCCTGCCTCCCTCCCTGCCATATTTGACAATAAAATCTATAAATCTTTTTTTCTATAAATTTGATTTTATTATAATTTTGTCCTTTTTAATTTTTTTATTTTATTTTCACAACTTGATAAAATTTCTATTATATTTTTATGCGTACCAATTACGTGTGTCACCGATACCAGTAATAATAAATACTAATATTATTAGAGGTCAACAGTAATATTCATTACTCTGTGTGGGAATATATTCTCACTAATTAAAAAGAAAAAAGAAGAATAAAACACCTATTCACTAGTCACTGTCCACCCTATCAGTACTGTGACTAAATAAAATAATCTTTTATTTCTCTTGATGCAACTTCGTTTATATTGAAGTGAAATTCCTAAAAGCTAACTACTAAAGCATCATGATTGGATTCTCCTTTTTCATAAACATGAGACTCACATGTAACCACAGCTTCATTACTTGTTGGGCGAAAGAGTTTTCTACTCCTACCCTACCCGCATTATCCTCGTCCCTTCCCTTATGTGTGGAGTTTCAAATCTTGATTAAACTTACGTGTGTATTTAAATTATGTCATCGAAGTCAAAAATAAAAATAAAATTTTTTACAAAAGTTTAAAAATTGAAAATTATATTCTTTCTGTAATGACTAAACCGATAAAAAAAATTATCCTAAAAAAGATGAGTAAAGTTAACAAATCAACTACATAAATTCTTGCATGGCTAATTTACTCTTTGATTATACATCACTTATATTATAAATGAGTAGATCATATTAATTCTTTGTCTCTAAGCCTAAAACCAAAAAGAAAGATTGAGGAAAAAAATTTATACTCTCTCCTATTTTTTTTACTACCTTAATTTAGGTAAAATTTGTCTTTTTGTCATTCTTTTGAAGACCAAAGTATTTCTTATTATCGGACATATAAATCATTTTTCTATTTACCTGATAACAAAATTGAAACTACCCCACAAGATCAAGCCCGGTGATTATGTTTAGGATACAATAATTAATCAAACTTTGTTGGTTAGCCATTTAACAGTCCCTCGTACCTAAAAATAGACCCTCCGTCAAAAATGAAAATTTTGTTTTAAAAGTCAAACTTTTGAAAAATATTTGACTTGAATTGAATAAGCGGCTAAAGCCTAAGATCCCTACCTACATAAACAGTATGGAATTTGGTATGCAGAGCTTGAAAGTGAATTGTCGTTTTGGGACTCAAAAACAAATTGGATTCTTCTTTTGGAACTTATATTGTGTTTGTAAATTTTTATTTGAGAAAGAAGGGAAAGAAAGGAATGAAAAAATAATTAAAATTCTTCTAAATTTTATGTTTGTGAGTTTTTTTATGGAGGAAGGAAAGGAATTTGGAGGTAAAATTAATTCAATTTTAGCTCAAAATTTTCCCTTCAAAAGTGGGAGGATTTGGAGGAATAGAAAAGGATGAAAAAATATAATATTTTACATTACCAAAAATAATCTTTCAAAATAAATAATATAATAATCTTGTCCCTAATAATAAACTATATACTCATAATAATAAATTAAAGTTAATATATATTATGAAATCTTAATACTCAATTTTTTTATAAAAAATAAAATAAATAAATTCGAGTATTCCACAAAACAAAAGAATTCTTTGTTATTTTAAATAAAAATCCAGTATGGTAGATTCATTTGCAACTTTGTGCTAGTTTGGCTCTCGCCTCTCAGTATTGCCTTGCTCTGCGTGTATGCTTGTATGATTAATGGGATTAACTCAGTATTGCCTTGCTCTGCCTTGCTAGTTTGGCTCTCAGTATTGCCTTAACCCTCAGTAATGACTCTTGGTTTATATATATACAGAATCTTAATATATTAATAATATGACGAACTTTTGCTTATAATTTATTATGAGTATATATATTCTGCCTTACTAATTTATTATTATGAGTATATAGTGTATAGTAATTCTTATTGTTTATTTTTACTGTATATAATATTATTATAATAATAAACTATTATTATTATAATAATAATAACAATATGGGTATATAATAATAAAATTAATAAACTATATACTCATAATAATAAATTAGAGTTAATATATATATATGAACATAAAAAAAGACTGAACAAAATAATTCAATAGCTAGACATTGTTAAATCATACATTTATTATACTTATATATAAGGATAATATAGTAATAGTGTAGTTTAAAAATAAAATTATTTTTTCTTCCCTTCCCTCCTAAACTCACAAGCAAGGAAAATATAATAATCATCTTATCTCTTCGTTTCCTTTCTAAAACTCACAAACATGACAAGGGAAAATTATAATCACTTCCCCTCTCTTCCCTCCCTATACTTTCCCTTCCCGCCAAACTCATAAACGCAGCATTAGGATGGATAAAACAGCAGCAGAATATTGTCCTTATATGAAGGTTATCGTATTAACAAAAACGTAACTTTTCAAAAATCCTAAAAAGCATATTTATATTTTTAAACTATTTTCCAACATCATTTAGAATGAGAAAAATAAAAATAACGAAAGTTAAAAAAAATATCTAAGTTTGATCAACAATAAAACAGGTTTTTCAAGCTTTAAACCTGTATACGCGTGATCAAAGACAATTAGTCTTATAAGGCTCATCTCTAATTTCAATTTGATATATTATGGACTTCATACCTCTTCCTAAATCAAAAGTTATACTACTTTAAAAATGTACCTTATGTCTGAGTACTAATCAATAATGATACTTTGTGGTTTAAAACAATCAACTGCCTAAATTATTGCTAAACACCTGTCAGGTGCCTATTAAAGACCGATGCCTAATAGGTATAACCGTATAAGGTGGTTATTGATAATCTAATTCATAACTCGTAATTGTCGTGGACCTACAATTTGGTTTATGTATAATTGCTAATATGCGACTACTATTATACTCCACCAAGCAAGGACAGCCCTAAAGTTAGTTTAGTTCAATTTTGGGGTACAGGGCAACAATATCTGGACAAAGTACGAACAGAAGATTAAAAACCGCCGGTGCACAATAATCACAATCTAAAAACTAGTCAAAGCAAAGAAATGGAGCCAGACATTACACCCAAAAAACAAAACCCCTCCACACTGCAAAAATCACATTTATCTCATGTTTAATTCAATTCCATTCCAATATTTATGCCAGCGAAATCAAATACAGACAATAAATTTTTAAAAAATCAACTCTTTTTTTGTTGTTGAAAACATGTGATTCTCCATGTCATCATCATTAACCAACCACCACAAGCTCATGAGAAAACTTGAATTCGAAAGTCAAAAATGCAAGAAAATCAACAATTAGAAATTACTGCTCTGTTACATGGCAACATTTTCAAACTTTGACAATTAATACAAGCCAAAGTTTGAGAAAGTATATATATTGGTATCGATGCTCACAAAGTGATGATACTCGAGAGTCCATAACTCCAACTTTCTTTCATATTCTTAGTTAAGTAATTAGTCCAATAACATTTTGTCATTTAATTTGGGCTTTCAGTTTTTTTGTATGGGCTTTGGATTTTTGATACAATCAATACTAAATAACAGCAATATTAAGCAAAAACTTCCCACTGTATCCAAGTGTTCCCTCATTGGGCTGAAATGAGACCACACTAGAAGAGCCCATTGATTGATTGGGCTGCAACATTGCCACGTTACAAATAAAATGGCATCAGGAGACCCCATTCACAGTTTCATATTCCAAATAAAATGGCATCAGGAGACCAACACAACCAGCGAGTCCATCCAGCAAAAGTTAAAAAGAGCTATTTCTTATTATCAAAATATTTTGTCATATTTAAAAAAGTAAACAAATCCGAATATGTAGAAGGGGATATTTCCAAAAGAAAATATGGATAATAGAGTATGTAGAACTACAGTCTACAAATAACAACTACCAAATCAAACAGCACCATCATACTCAGCGAGCTACACAAACACACTCATCAAAACCTAAATCCAAAAGCTATCCAGAGTTTTATCTCTATTTATACAACCTTCCATAGCAAGCTCCATCTTCCTGCATGCCTCTGCACCAATAATTAACAGAACAATAAAAGTCAAAATCTAAAAACAACTGTGAAAAACTCTAATTTCAAGTATTGAAGCTAACATCTCAGCATAGCAGAACAAATTACGGTGAGAAATATAACACTTGTGGTCATTAAGATTAAGACTACATATAAACCAAATTCAGATGCATTTTTCCCATAAATCAATAATTGCACAAAGATTTTAAAATAAACACCTAAAGTAATTCAAACAATTTATATGAAGAAAAATTATACCTAAGAGCTCGCTTCGTTCTCAGCCTCATCATGTACCTCACAAGAGGACTTGCCAGAAATAGAGTCAGTGCTTCCATCACCATTCTATGCATGATAAAAAGACAAGAAAGAGATCATGATAATCAACACAACCAGAAAAAACTAAACAGAAATCAGTACAAATATATCATGATAATCAACACCAACAAGAAGATACTAAACAGAAATCATACACATATATGAAGTCAATTTCGAATAATCAGGATTAAATTAATCACTGGAAAGAGTATTACAGTATTGTTGTTGAACTCTTTCAGAGCTTTCTCATAGTCTGCCTTCTTCTTAGCAGCCTTAGCCACGTGAGGAGCTTTCTCCTAACCACAACATAAAGTAGTATAAAATATCAATTACGTACTGTGTTGCTGAAAATAGTATAATATCAACATAAAGTAGTATAGATCGGATTGACAAATTGCAACAACAATTGATATCCTCATTTCATTAACAATTGTAATAACAGTTTAATTAATTGCATTAGGAAGTAGAAGATCTTACAGACTCGGACAGTGATTTCCATTTCTCGCCACCAGCTTTTCCAACCTGAAACTCACAGAACTCAGAACACAATTTCAAATTCACAAACTCTCTCTGTTCGACACAGTTGCTAAGATATTATCCAGAGCTAATTATTAATTAATATCAATCAATCATGTAAACAGAAAGTTACTAAAGCTCAAATCAATAAAGTTGAGTTCATATTTTCAGAACCAAAACTCCGGTTCACACACTTTCTCAGCAACCAAACAAATGTAAATGAAATATTAGAAATAACCAAAACGCTTACGAAAGAAGCCTAAAAGAACTTACAGCAGCAACCGATTTGTTTTCAGGAAAATTCTCCTTGTATGTCTTCCTGAACTCCTCCCTGTCAAATCATCACCATCAGAAATTAAAAACTAGTGCTAATTATACACCAAAAACAACAAATCGCTTTGAAGAGAAGTCGAAATTAGATCTCACATGAAGACGAAGAAAGCACTGGGAGGACGCTTCGGAGCACCGGAGTTCTTCTTGCTCACCTTCTCTTTCTTCGCTTTCGAATCAGATGCAGCAGCCTTGCGTTTCTTCATCAAACTTCAAAACACAAAGTAAAAAAAATCAAATCATTAGAACACAAAAACCATGACGAAATACACAGTTCAAAGCTTAAAACGTTTTGAGAAAATCAAAACGCTTACCCTTCATCGATCTTCTTGTGAGCAATCGACGCAGTCTGTAGACCTCTCATGGTGTCTCTTCTGAAACTACTCAACTGTGTTCTAGAGAGAGAGAGGGGGGGGGGAATTCAAATTTTCAAAAACAGAAGTGAAATATGAAAGCAATGCAGACTTAGGCCTAGGGGGGGAGCTATTTATAGGATGAAGGCTCTCTCGAACAGAGAAACGGAAATGAAGCAATTCCAATTCCGGTTCATTTTTTGGCGGGAAGGAGTTACAATAGACGTGGTAATTACAGGAGAGAGAAACTACACTCGCTGATGAAGGAGGTGGATACTGTACTCGCGCTCAGTAGCTGACAACTGTTTAAAAGTGGCTTTTTTTATTTTAAGATTAGTTTCTAACGGTGATGGTGGAGAGTGGATTGCCTTCTTTGTGGTGCGAGAGTGAGTAGTATTATTTAGTTAAGTACTACTTTTGTACGCCCTATTGGTAAACCGTCTGGGAGTCCGTGAGCGTAAAGGTTCGTTAGCTAGCATGGCGTGGGTGGTGACGTGATGGCCTGATGGGAATACAGCTACTCTGCCTATCCTGTACATCATGCCCAGTTTCACCGTGTCACCTATGCTATGCGGCCAATGATAATGAGCCAAGTCAGCAACACTAAAATGTGAAAGTTCTTACTTGTGGTACTACTTACTAGAGTAGAGTACTAGTATACTCTAGTACTACTGGTACTAGACCCAGACCTTTCTTGACTTATTTTTGATTTTTGTATTTTCAGCTATTTTGATTAAATATTTTTATTATTACAATTGAATTCCATTATTTTATAAGAGGAGGTAAAATGAGCCGGAAATATATTTAGGTTCCCTAGTTTGGAAATAATTTTTCTCAAAGGACTTGATTATTTGAATTTTAAGATTTTTTTTTGGAGAGATTATTATATATAAAACACACGAGTATATTATTATATATAAAACACACGAGTATAAATATATCCAACCAAACTTCATTTCATATCATCATCATATATATAGAAGAGTCCTTTCAAGTTTTGAGATCAATCTGAAACATTTTAAATTAAAAATTTGTACAAATATATGGTGGACATGTGGTGAGGCCAGCATACCAAATATTTGGCTTCAAATTTTCTTTTACCAGATCTCAAACCCAAATCAATCGTAAAAAATCTGTCCGTAGTTAGGGTCGGAGTTGGGCCGAGCCCAACTAGATTCATCGCTACATAAACATAACGATTGCTAGGCAATAGACAATAGTGGTAGATTAACAAAGAAGGGAAGTATATTTTGAAGTTTGCCAGTTTCATTTACACAATGGATAGTCAGTACTGCACTGCTGCAGCATGACTCATAAGAACTACCTCATTGAATAAACTCCTTTAATACAAAAATTATGACATATTAACATTTAAATAAATAAATAAAAACGTATAAATCAAATGTGATAACAGAATAAAAAGATCTACATAACAATTCTTCAACGCTTTGCCTTTTTTTGTTGATTTTATCCTTTATCTTTTTGCTCTTACACTTCTGGGGAGGCTAGATTAGAAGGTGCAAATGGATTTCAACAGCACGCGCGCATGCTCAAATTAGCAACATGAGGACCAGAGAGGAAGAAAACAGCAGAGAAGTTATGTACTGCTTGACATACATACCTGCAACACATGAAAATATGACAAATTTTTTAGTTGCCTTCCTTATGAGGGGAAATGTAAGTCAACTCTAATACTTGGCTAACAATGTCGACAATATTTAGAGCTGCTAAATGAGAATTAAGCAGCTAAGACATCCAAAGAAAAATTCAGACCAACCAATTCTACCGATACTAACATGCCACTGATATATAATATTATATATCGGTATAATACATCCGAAGAATATTATATATCGGTATAATTCTACCAATATATAATATTCTGTAAAATACTTTATAAAAGTTTCGATTCTTTTAACCTAACCTAGTTTCTCCCACCGGAACTCTTTGAAAAACTTTGGTGGGAATTAGTACCTCCCAAAGGGTATGGGAGTTATGCTTCATGATTGCAGCCTCACTCTTATAAGGTAGGTATCAATCGGTTTAAGTACACTTGGACATGATTCCCACATATAAGTTCCTCCACATTATCCCTTTTATGTATTGTAAAAGAACAAGAAAGTAACATATATGGTCCCCAAATAGGACTATCTCTTAATAATTCAAATAAAATTGTCCACTTACCACTTTGTGCAGATGTTGCCTTAGGGAGAACAGGAATTTGGATAGCTGCGTGTACATTTTGTGCAGGAACAAATCAGTTTCAACATAAAATTGGAACAAAATGGAAGGGGGAGTGGAGTAAGGCAGATATACTGCAACAACAGCTATATATACGAACTGTTTTAGATTGGAAGAAAAGATGGTCTGAAAAAGAAAAGGAAAATATAACATTTGAAGCATACTTTGATTGCATGAAGAAGCAGGTACAAAGGAAGTAGAGGGCCAAGAGGCTTCAAGATTGTCATTAAGATCACATATGAAACTGATTCCTGTATTTTGGTCATACGATACGTCTGAAGGCAAGCTTGGGAAGAGGCAGCCAGAGTCTAGAGAAAAGACAGATAAAATGAGAAAAAAAATATTATAATAACAAATGCAAGTTATAATCAAAATAGGGAAGATAAACCTTAATCAATAAGACACTGGCATCCAGGATATAGAGTAAGTGCCAAGTAGTACATATACAGTTATACAATATATCAGAAGCTCTATCCAGTTCTGCCCCTTCTACAGAAAAGAAAAGGGCCAGAAGCAATTGGCATATGCACATGAAGGAACATTATAAGTGCTTATAGAAAAGAAAAACTTATATGTATATACACATATATGTATTATGTATACACATACTTAGCAGTCCTACCATTAAAGAAAACTAAAACAGACGAGCAAAAGAATAGGCAAAATACTTGTTGGAAAGTATTAAAAGCAGCTACTACGTTGCAATGAAAAAAAAATAGATGTCCTTGACCGAATAAGTAAAAGCAATACAATATGAGACAATTATATACATTACCTTGTGATCCAACTGGAGCGTGAAAGTAACGGTTCCGCCATAGCAAACAATAAAAACCATCAGTTTTATTGTCATGGGTAAAACAGAATACTTTTTCACAATTTTAAGGGGTTTAGGCAACACTAACCTTGGAGAGAGAAATCCTTAAGGTTTATATCACAAAGAGTATAAATGTTTCTGGAGATATTAGCTCTTTGCAATTTCTGTCCAAGCAATGCAGCACAATTCATGGCCTGGAAATTGGTGATGAAGCTCTGCTCTTGCATCTGAGACATATAGCTCTTCATAGCCTTGCAGCAAGCTGTCTGGTTACTTTTCTTTTCTCCACATTCTTTCGTAACATTTTTAATATCAGGGAAAATCAGAGGACAGACTGAGACGGACAATCAAAGGAACTAAGGTGAGAAATAAGAAAAGGGTTGTTAAGTATACAGCCATAGGGATGATATTTCCTAAGTTGATAGAAAACATAAACTTATTTATCAAGTGATTGCTTGTAAATAATTTTAGTGGAACCATCTAGTAATTAATTGATCAAAAAAAATGCACAAACCTCTGCTAGAGGTTGACATGTATTACTACTCCACTTGTTCTAGATCTTGTTTTAATAAGATCGACAGTTGTTTTTCAGTTACTCATAACTTATTTTTCTCTATACATGTTGCATTGCAATAGACTGGCGAAATCTTAAGAGTATAAGCCATATTTCTAGGCCTAATATTTCCATTAATCTTCATAAGCTTACCTTTGTTGACATTGCAGTTAGAAAGTCCTCTCAGAACAGCGTTTGCAGAAGAAGGGTCAAGTTTACTAGCCAGCCATCGAAGGACAATATTTTTACAATCATCTACAACACTCGACTGCGTAGGCAAGAGAACAGCCCCACTTAAACTCACTTTACCATGATCCTGTCTAGATATTTTCTCAGCAGCATCTAATATGGCATTCTAGCAAACTTGACTGCAACATTCATTGACTGAATCAATTTCTTTACAGGCAGCCGAAAGTCTAGAAAAATCTAGAATGCTCTCAATCTCATCAACATCCATAATAGGACAAGAAGCCACAGTGAGGTTGGATTGATAAATTGAGCATATGTTCTGAAGATTCGCATTGGCACCTTGACTCTCCAAAATTTGTTCAAAATCTGAGAGGCAGTGCCTGGCATGAGTCTCATTCAAAGCAAGCTTCCGAGAGTAGATACTTGACTGTCCTATAAGAGTCACTAGGGTGGCTTGAAATTGCGGACAGCATACCACATTGGCCAGATATGGGGCAAGCGAATCCCAGCAATCAGTTGCGGTTGTGCTCAATAAAGTTCCAGCAGATGAAAAGTTCAAGGCACAAAGTCCTGAAACATAAAATGCAGCATTAAGTGACTAGTTCTTGATGGGAGTTTAGTGGTTCAGTAGGCAAAATGGCAAATTGCAATGAAAAAACTTTGCACTAAAGAAGGAAATACTGAAAGGAAATTTTTGCCCGGTTATGAAAATTTCTATCATGAGTAGCTCTCATCCATTATTTACATCAAGCTCTGGTATGGCCTAAAAATACATGCAAAATATAATGTAAGAAAATAATTGAACAATTTGACTGCCATCTGAGGTGCAAGCAAATCTTATGGATTCATGGGCATGTTGTGCATTGAAAACTTCCTGCGTGTGGTTTAAAGATAAGGTCCTCAATCAACTTCAAGATTTGTTCCAGATATCAGTTAATTTCATCTATCAACCATCCATATTTTGCCTAATGATGGCAATAAGGTGGACAAGGATACAAATTTTTCACCTGATAATGCTGGAACACTGTTATTTGTGAATGGCATCAGTGGTGAAGGAGCCACAAGTGGAAGAAAGGGTTGAAGATCCTTAGCTGGAGAGCTTTCAGGGGATAATGCATCATGCTTAACTTCCAGTAATTCCGAGCCAACTATCCTAAATGGGCTACAATGTGAACCACGTAAACCTGCACCAGACAGCATATGCTAAAGAGGCTCAACAAATTTACATAATAAACATTTGAATGTACATTTCTCTGCCTCTATTCATGTAAATCAGTAAATGCATAAAGCATTGCTTACCCAAAAAAGAATGTATATAAAGCTACAATTTATAACTAAATGTACCAATATTAAGCAATAGTACAATACCAATACTATATTTGTCCCCTAAAAACATATTGAAAAGTATATGATTTTTCCAAATCTTTTTCCTCAAAAAGGTATGAAATTAGTACAATGAAGGGATTGATTCCATGGTGCTACATACTTGGTACTTCCCTGATCCACACCTAAATCCATTTAGAGCTCTACTAAGCCATAGTGTATGATTATGAACTTCACCAAACTGAGTGATCGCTATACTAACTAATTAATTCTCACACACTTTTCTATAATCTATGCAGAACTTCACATAAATAGCATATCAATCAATGAACAAAATTTTCTCTTAATCTTAGAATATTAAAACTAAAAAAACACTCATAGTTACATAACTAAGCATTGCCATAAATGTCCTATCCATGGACAATCAAACAAAGTAAAAGAAGATGGGAGAAAAATATATAACAACCCAATTAAGTGCCTTCTATAATACTGTCTCTGTCTGGACAGAACAATATGAAGCCATAAGAATCCCAATTGTCCACAAATCCATTTGTAGAAAACAATCCGACAAAATATGATAATACTTGTATCAATCCAAGAATACCCAGATCTTAATTTCACCAAAAATCATACTAACAAACTGGTAATCAATTTATGAATATGAACAGAGAAGTTGAGACTACTTACATAGAAACAAGGTTATAGCAAGTTGAAGAATGAGAGTTTTAGACATCAATTCTTCACTCATGGCTCTATTTTAGGTAATTAAAACCAAAGAAAGTGGCATACACATAAATGGAGACACATTATACATACATATATGTATATGTATATATGCATTTAGAGAGAGAGAAAATAGTTCAAATGGTGAGAAGGACTTTTGTGCAGTTTTCTTCCCACCAATATTCATATTTTCACACGGGTGAGAGGAAAACAATCACACGTGAGATACCTTTCAGCTGAAGGATGATCACGTGCGTGGCATGTGCCGGTGTTAAGGTGCAAATGGTGCAATTGCCTTGCTTGGCAAGATGAAGCAGTGTTTCCTCTGTGACGGGCATGGAGGAATTTGAGCCGTTTGATCCGCAGAAGATGGATGAAAGGAGAACAGTCAGATTTAGATTTAGATTTTTAATAGTCAAAAATTAAACTTTTGGTATAAGGAAGTTCATTAATTAATAAAAGAGGTGGATAAATAAAACTATAAAGGATCAATACAAAAATCTCATTACCTTACGCTTCACTCAGCCACCCCTGTCTTAGGGATAGTACAACTCTGCATTGACTACGAAACAGTAAAAGAATTAGTAAACTTATTTTTGAAGTGTATATATATATATATATATAAGGACGGACATGCACATGGGTTAGGGTGGGCTGTAGTCCAGGTAAATTTTTTTTTTTTATAGGTAAAAGGTAGGGCCAAATATGTAACTTAATAAACTTAAGGGAGGCTGATTAATAGAGGAACTATACTTGGAGGGAGCAAAACAAAAATTTCATAAACCAATTCTAATTACAAGACATGTCCGCCCCTCACTCATCCTCATTTTCCTTGTATGGTTGTATTCTTTTCATTATGCAAAGACACGAGGTTGAGTCACTTAAGATTATGGGGCACGATTATGGGGCACGGGGCTCAGTCACTAAACAATTAATTTAAGCTATGATAATAGGGAAGTGACCAGTGAGGATTGTAATATTAGTGCGTATGTTGAGTTATTAAATTCATCAAGGAGATGAAGTCACGAGCTGATTGGAAATTTGGGAGGGAGAATTAAAGCTAATGACAGTAAAAGAATATTGTTATATAATGTTATTACTTGTAATATTAACAATATTGTAATTAAATACATGTTTTTACATATGCTATCGGCCAAAAAATATAAAATTATCTAAAAAATTTGGCTCGGGAGCACAGCCCCCGAACCCCCGTCAAATTCTTTATAAGATCACAAATTTTAGACCACACAATAGCTTAGCCAGGAAAAAAATCCTGGCTCCGCCCTTGTGTGTGTGTGTATATATATATTTGTGTGCGTGTGAAAAAAGTATATACAATGATTTATTTTTTTTTGACAACATTACGGCACCTTTTTTTTCCTTTTCTTTTGGCACCTTTTGCATTGTGAAGGCGTATAAAGTTGTTATTGAATAAGGTTATTGGCTCCTATTTCCGGCTTATTTACCCTTTCCAGTCCCCAAAAATAAATACTAACAAATTCTTATTTTAATTTTTTGAAGTTGATTGGTAAAATTCTAACACCAAAGTGAGAATATATTTAAGTTTTGACAATAATAAATTTATAATTAGTAGTGTTTTCTATATATTCCTGAAATATAAGATTAACTTTAATTTTTTAAAGTCAATAATAAATATTTTTAAATTTAAAATTAATATGATTCATTCAACTTTTGAAAATAATAAAACTTGTCATTATTAGTATTTTCTAAATGGTTTACGATTTTCATAATTGTATTGCCTAAAATTAAATAAATTTTGAGAATTGTATATAAAAATATCTCGAATTGACTTCATTTTATATTTTGAAATAGATGTAGTAGTTTACGATATTGACAAATGTATTAACTAAAGTCAAATTAATTCACATAAATTTAAATTTTTAAATTTCAAGAATTGATATTAAAAAGTCAAAAATGAGACTCTTACTCTCAAACGGCTATAGTAATATTATGCCCAAAGATTGGAAAGATTAAGTCTAGTTGTGCCCCAAAAATCCCTTGTTAATAGTACAAAGGAAGTCATTAAATCAAGTGAACTCTCATTTGTCTGATTAAATACGCAACTAAGAGGAATGTATATGATTCAAGAAGATTAAAGTATATACTGAAGTCCGAATGTTTATGCATACTTAGAAGATTAAAGTATATACCGGTTAATCGAGACTAAATCTTTCTCCGAGCGATTTTAAGAGTATATCTCTACATCGACCTGATATATTCAAGAGATTTTTTCCTGTGTGCAGACCCAAAATTTGAACTTAAGAAGTTAAAGAAAAAGTAAACTTCCTTGACCCCAGACCAACCTTAATTTTATTGTAAAAAAATTTTACCAATAGAAAAAGTTGCATAGAGTTAGTTGCTAGTTTTAATATAGTTCGGGCTCAGAGCGGTCAGTAAAGTTCTTAACTTTTGGGCTCATTTTGTGTGTCAAAGCCCAATATCTATCAAATCCAAAATCAAAACTGCCTAAACATATCAAAAAAAATTATTAACTAAAAGCCCAGACCGTGTCATGTTTGGTTTTCAATTCGTGCTAATAATTGGACATTCACTGTATGATAATGCTCTCGCTATTTAACACTTCTCTTTTTTTGTTCTTACTTTTATCATTTTAATTAATTTAGGTAAATAAATATGAACCCCAATAAATCACAACTACATAAATATGAATTAAAAAATGTAACAATATAAGTAAGCTAATAATGCTTTGGGACATTTTAAAAAAGTGTGCATTAAAACATGCATTAATTCATGCGATTAACTGATTTTGTGTGGAGTTTACCATTATTCAATGGCATGATTTAGCGTACACTTTAATTTTTTCCATTTCAAAATTAAAGATACATCTTTAAATAATAAGTATAAAAAGTTATACTCCGTAATTTCTGAATATATCCCTAATAATTATTAAATATATAATAGTGACGGCACGATAGTATTCAATTTACTTAAAATATTCTCTTCATTCCAAAAAAAATATAAAATGTTCTATCTTGGGAACGAATTGGGGACTGAATAGAGTATAAGTAATGAAATATTGAAAACTTCATATTACTGTATAGTCTAAAATTAAAGAAATATTTTTTAATTTTTGAACAAATTAAAAAAAAATGTATCTCCAAATTTAAATGGGAGGAAAAAGTATTATTATTCAAAGTAAAGGTGAAAGATTCTATGGAACACAAAGGACACAAGGGTCAGATCTTAGAGTGGTGGTTGTAAATCTCTTGCTTATTATAGGATTTGATTCCCCTTCATTGCCTCTTCCATCTAATTTCATCTAATACACTATATTTTTATAGTGTTAAATAGTATAATTAAAATCAACACTGGTCAATTAATTTATAATATTAAGTAGTATAATTGTTCCAAAAATAAAAGTAATCTAAGCTTTTTTTTACTATTTGATGAACACATAAATTTTTTATCAAAATTTCAATGATTAAAAATTCTTTTAAACTTTTGACGGTTAAAATATTTTTTAATGATTCTAAGTTTTGATAGATTGATCTTAATATTATCAACTATCTATTAATATATTGTGATCATTATTAACAAACTTTTTAAGATTAAATAATTAATGTATTAGATGAAAATGGATGAAATTAAAGTATAATAGAGGAATCCGTTATTATAATAAACCAAGAAGAAAAGGGTTAGAGGCATCAACATCAATTGGGGCCTATGAAATAATATGAACTACTCCAATATATCATAAGAAACTTTCATTAATTAATTTTATATATATATATATATATATATATATATATATATATATATAGAGAGAGAGAGAGAGAGAGAGAGAGAGAGAGGAAAGTGACCTAAGTATACCAAACCCTCCCATGTGAAAGAATTAAAGATGCCCCTCCTCATATAAACTATTTTCACGCGCAATTGTCGAACAATTCAACGACCCTTAAGTTATGGGACTTGTAATATAACGCATGCATGCATATATGCTTCAAAAATGAACTGTTTTGAACTTGAATTCTTGAATTTAAGCCCCCATATCCACATATATATATATATATATATGCGACCCAAGCACCGTCACTCGCCGCCGTTTACGCAATTGACCGGACCAAAATAGGGGCGGCGTTCAAAAATAAACAAAATAAGAGTCCATTCTAAAAGCTCAAGCCTTAAGAAAAATAGATTTACAAGTGAACAAAATTAAGAGTTATCATGATTACATCGTACTTAAATATAATGACATCTCATTCATATGTTGAGATTTATAAATGACTGTAGTCCCCAAAACTAAGAATTCTTGACTATAACTTTGTAAATTTACCAAAACATAGAGATATTGGGCAAGCAATGTTTTTTAGCCACAAATATTGTTACAATTTAAATAATTTGTACCCTTGTTGAGTTGTTGTTATACATATATGTATTTAGTGTACAAACAATATTTTCGTCCAGATGGTCATTACTATGTATCAGCTTAATTTTGTTGACCTCTTTCATTTTGGAATATTGATTAGTTACGTTCATATTTTCAATATAATTATATTGACAATTATCATGATTTGCGGTTTAAATTGAAAAATCTATAAATTTGTCAAAAATCACATAATAAATTATATAGTTGTTTATTTTCAGAGAAAAATATGTTGACAAAACAAAAAATGTTGCTTAAAGTATTTTGTGTCACTGGAACAATTACAAAAGTGTTGGTAAATATGTATTTGCTTTAACAATTCATTTTTACTCTAATATTTTGAGCTAATTTTGTTCTCTTGGATGAAACTTACTACTCGCTAGGTTCTAAAATTAAAAATACATTTTTATTTTTTAGTATAAAGTGATATAAAATTCTTAACATGTCACTGTTTATATTTTAAGTAGAATGAATACTTTCATGTCATTACTATTACATTTTTAACTAATAATCCAGTAGGAATATGTTTGAAAAAAAATAATAATTCTCTATAAGAGTATCTTTTTATAAAATGTTTATTTAATTTTAGAACAAGGAAGTAATAAATTAATAATTAATGAGGAGTACAAGTGCAGTTGTACAACCTGATCAAATCAAATCACAAGCAAAGTTGTTACATATATACACATGCATAAATTAATGTGCCCCGGACCCAGATTAGATAGCTTTGATGATATGAATATGTATGTATGCAACTGCCCCTGCCCCTGCCATTAATGTATACGTCTTAAATGAACTAAGCTTTTTTAGCATAAGCCTTTGTTTGTGGCTAACAAACACTTATTCCCATCAAAAATATATTCACACACGATACCAAACTCATATTAATTAATTAGCTTGAAATGCCAATACTATATATATATATATATATATATATATATATATATATATATATGTGTGTGCCGGTGACAATTAAATGTTTCTTTCATTTCCATTGTTTCCTCCAAATACTCGGCGTAATAACCGGAATTTCATGTGCTTACTCCAACCTTCTCTTTATATATATTAATTCCATTAGCTCTTGAGCTCTTGAGCTCTCTCTCTCTCTCTTTTGTTTCTTATCTAAAATGGGGAATTGCATGATCACAAGAAAAAGAAATTTGGCAAAGAAGAAAAAAGATGAGGAACCACCAAAGGGATTAGCAGAAGCAAGCGATGGGACGAGATCAAAAACTAGTTCATCCAAAGAAGAATGTGATGTTGGTGATGATGAGAAAAAGAATGTGAGATTCAAATTATGTGAAAAAGATGGTATTAATGATATTGAAAGTAATGGTATGAATAAAAAAAGTAGTGGGAGGGTTGTTAGGATTAGAGTTGTGGTGACACAGAGCCAATTAAGCCAAATTTTGAAGGAGTCATCCAAGTCTTCTTCTTCTTCTTCTTCTTCTTCTTCTTCTTCTTCTTCTTCTGTGGAGCAATTGTTAAGTACTGCAATCATGTTGAGAAACAGGAAAATCTCAGAGGCTAGAACTAGTGATGGAGGAGGAGGCGGAAATGGCAAGTGGAAGCCGGCTTTGGACAGCATTCAAGAGGAACACTAAAAAATGCATGTTATTTGTACGTGGTGTTTTCAACATTAATTCTTGATCATTCATTGTGTTTATGCATGATCGACTAACGTCATGTGTGTTTTCAACATTAATTCTTGATTGTGTACTCGGTGGATGAGCACCAATGTAGTACCTGTATTTGAATTGGTACGTACTAATGTGCAGGGCTTCTGATAATGTTAAGAGGAAAAATACTTACTGAAATTTGCTATAACAAATTCACTAGTGTCTATACATATTTGTTATGGTAACATAAATATTGTTTTGCAACTACTCTGATTGATCTGTAGTTAACTAGACACAACTCGAAAATGAAATTAAATATTATATCATCTAAACAAAGTCATTTATTCTAAATTAGTTGGGTAGGCAATAAGAAAACATAATTTTTTAGCATAAACAAATAATAGTATGCACATTTGGTTGGTTTAAAAGAAGAAGAATAAATGATTTACAGAGGTTAAATTCTTGGTTGGTTCCAGGAAAAAAAAATTTAAAAAATAAATAAATAAAATCTTGAAGACCATGTTTTTCATGTTTTCTTTTCTTTTTTCTAGAGGCAATTCTTAAGGTTAGTCTCTTAACAATCATCTTGGGTACTCATTAGATCGTCTTTTTCTTTTGGAATAAACAATAAGAACTTCAAGTCTTCCTACCAAGCGAATGACTTTCGTTCCAGCTGTCTATCAACCCTACCTATCTAAATATTGCGCGTCTTTATTTTGGGTACAACTGCAATGTTACAACTTACGATACAAGGGATTGCTTATTAGCTTATATATGCATGTTATGAGTAAATATATCTATTTCATCCAATACATCATATTTTTTAAAAGTTTAGATAGTATAATTAAAATCAACACAATACATCATATTTTTTAAAAGTTTAGATAGTATAATTAAAATCAACACATGTCAATTAATTTATAACAATAAGTAGTTGCAAAAATAAAAATAATCTGACACTTTTTCATCACTTGATGAACATATGAATTTTTCATCAAAATTTTAATTGTTAAAATTTATTTTTAACTTTTAATGGTACAAATATTTTTAATGGTTCTAATTTTTGATAAAATTGATCTTAATATTATCAACTATCTATCAACATATATATTTCGATCGTTATTAACAAAAATATTAAGATCAAATAATTGGTGTATTAAATAAAATTGGAGAGAATATGTATTGGAAGGAAGCCAAATCCATCTATTCCATACTCGAAAGGGAGGGGATTGAAATTCCTGATGAAACTAGTGAGTAGCGTGACGATGAGATGCAAATTGAAGTCCTTTCAATCTTGCATTTTTACCATGATTTGTCTTTATGATTTTAGCAAGAGTCTAACGTGTGAGTCACATGCTATCGCTATTGTATTCACTCGTGGTTAAGTTCATGAGGAGCCTCCAAAACTACTTGTAATTTCGCAAGAGCCAAAGTTACGTACGTGTCCTTGTGACTCTGATTTAAGCTTCCTGAATTCAATTACATTCATCAATCATTATGAGCTAATATTTTTAGGCTAGTTGCTGGTTGGACCCATACAAACATAGACAAGAAACATGCTATTATATTTTCGGTCCTTATTTAGGCAACTTTTATCCTACTAATGTTTCCATAGATGAACACTTGTTGACTTACAAGCAAGCAACAACACTAGTTAAAAGACATACAAATTACTAAAATTAACACACAATACTGAAAACGATAAACCATTAAAACACTTCCAAACCCTGTAGGAATCAAATTCTTCATTCCAAATTCAAATAAATATACTAAGTGTCATATATGGATTATGCAGAATAGAATTCATTTCCACAGCTCCATATTCCATGCCACCAAACATGGCATCAATTCAGAGTGTTGTAATAATTATTAGCTGAGCTATACAAAATGACATTGATTACTAAATAAATATTTGGACATCAACTTTCAATCCTTAGCATGGCTGGGGTCAACAGGTCGCTAGGTTACTCAATGTGGGCAAGTTTCAGGTTACAAAAACAGGCGAACTACCGTTCCAAGTATGATATAAGCTTTCACAAAGTGTTGCACTATCTTGAGCGCTCAGATGCCGCTTAAAGAGAGAAAATTATCTTTCCTGATGTTCTCTTTTTTCCTATTTCATGATCATGGAACTACACAATGGGGTAAAACTCCAAGTATACCAAACCCACCCCATCTCACCCAGAAGCTCGCTCAAATGAAACCAAGATTTGATCCCAATAAGAATTATTAAAAAAAAAAATTGTAACTTTTACTTCTTGCCAAATGAAACTTTGCTATGATCTAGGAAGTCACCTAGAAATTCGTTCCCTTTTGAAGGGACCTTTGTATTGTTGAATACTTTTATTTTCTCAACATTTTACAACTGAAAAGGCTCATAAATAGAGCAATGCCTCAAACTAACAATGGGATTACTTACTGCTTAGTTGCCGAATAACATATGGAAGAATACCTCCATGATTGAAATAAGCCAGTTCCACCTGCAAACCATATACGATTGTGTCAAATCTAAATCCGATCTCATGTGGAACCAAAACATAGCCAAACTTAAGTACAATAACTAGAACACAATTCAAGCAGACCACACTCGCACGCGCACACACACACACATACACAATTGTATAATCTCTCTGACTTTGTTGTGTACATATATAATAATGTGCCAACCGTAAATGTTTATATAAGCATTTCCCTCTGGTCAGTGCTACTTGTTACCTTACAAATGCATTTCACAAAATATGCAACAGTATATATTAAGCAATAAGCCATATAGCTTGTATTCGGAGAATCAAAGAAAGGTTACAATTTTTCATGTTCTTGAATAATTCCTGCAAATTTCAACTAGTATTCCACCTAAACCAACATTTCCTTATAAGAACAAGACACTAGTACTTGATCATTTCCACTAGATCAAACACCATATAAAGGAAAATGGAAATGAGAAGTACCTCCGTGTCAAAGCGAACAGTGCAAGTGAAAGATTTTCCCGTGTCGGTAGTAACAGTAACATCTTGTCCAGGTCTGATATCATCAAGTTTGGTAGGTAGATTAATGGTATAACGCTCATGACCGGTGAGTCCAAGTGTGTCTGCATCTTCACCGGCCTTAAAGCAAAGTGGAACAATACCCATCCCTACCAAATTACTCCGGTGGATCCTCTCAAAGCTTTTTGCAATTACGGCTTTAACTCCCTGTTACATATATAACTAGTTACTATAACTAACAAAAATAGAGTCGAGTTAAATAACTGATGGCATGATAACTTCTTCAAGACCAATACACAAATACTCACCAACAACATTGGGCCCTTGGCAGCCCAATCTCGGGAGCTTCCACTTCCATACTCTGCCCCAGCCAAGACAACAGTATCCTGACCAGCAGCCTTGTACCTCTGAAAGTTGCGACAGATCATAAATTATAAATTAACATCTGAAAATGTAAGCATATAAAAAGTTACAAGGAAAGGAAGTACTCCAAATATGCAAAGAGGTTATCAGAATGGAACTTACAGCAGCTGCGTCAAACACATAAAGTTTCTCTCCTGTGGGAATGTGCACCGTCTTTGGGCCAACTTCCCCATTTAATAGCTTGTTAACAATGCGTATATTTGCAAAAGTTCCTCTTTCCATGATTTCATCATTACCACGACGACTTCCATAAGAATTGAAGTCCTTGCGCTCCACCCCACGCTCAAGTAGGAATTTTGCGGCAGGACTATCCTTGTGAATACTTCCTGCTGGCGAAATATGATC
This sequence comes from Aralia elata, assembly GCA_034770075.1. Classification (NCBI taxonomy): domain Eukaryota; kingdom Viridiplantae; phylum Streptophyta; class Magnoliopsida; order Apiales; family Araliaceae; genus Aralia; species Aralia elata. The sequence continues at coordinate 90,696,289 of CM068385.1, forward strand.
TGTTGTTATACTGTCACCGAAATTTAGCAAGCAATAGGCATCCTTCACTCCATGGGGTCCAGGAGGATCCATGGTCATGTTCTTAAAATATGGTGGCTCGTGAATGTAAGTAGAATTTGGATCCCATGAGTACAACTTGGACGCAGGGACTGATAGCTCATTCCACATGGGATTACCCTTTGTGATAGCCTCATAAGTACTCTTGAACATATCGGGCAGTACACTGGATTGAACAACCTAAAACGTATGCTATTCCAAGTTAATTTATTTTACAATATAACATCTTTGATTTTTGTCAAATGATCTGCAAGGTTACGATTTGGTACCTCTGTTACTTCTTCAGTAGATGGCCAGATATCCCTCAAATAGACATTCTTGCCGTCCTTACCTACTCCAATTGGATCTTTCTCAAAATCAATGTCAACCTGGAAAACAAATTCGATACACTTGTCACGTGGGCTGACGCATGGCACCAAAAGTTAATCTCAAGTTATTACAGATGAGTTGAATGTACATAAACTTGCCATACAAACAATACTCTCAATTCCTATTTTTAGTGTGTGTAAGAGAGAGAATGAGTTAGACAGAGAAATGAAGGTAATAATTCACTTTCATTACTTTTATAACTACTAACACAGATAAAAATATTAATACCACTAGCACAAATTCGCTCCGCATATGGTTAACATTAATGTGTGACGTAGTAAGATTTAGCTAAAACATTCCCTCCTTAGTACTCAACTGTAAAGACTTGTTGAATAAAACTATGTGAAGACTAAAATTTTAAATTTCTAACATAAAGGTAGGTAGATTTTTGTTCAATGTAGCCAGTGATACTACGACACTACAATTATATAGCCAGAATGAAACACCCAAAAAAAAATTAATAATTCTCCCCTAAAATTGGATTGAGAGATTTGCTTCTAATAGCTCGCCATGGAGACCATAAGGTGCATACACTTTCAAAAATCATAAAGTGACATGTCCCTTGTCATCCTACGTATCTTTCTTCCAATATTCATAGGGTAAAATGCAATATACCACCTATGGTTTAGGGGGTTTTGCAAGTCACCACCGGTGGTCTAAAAACTACCAAATTACCACCAGTGGTTTAAAAAAAGTTGCACGTTACCTATTTTCCATCCAATATGACGGCAAGTGTGCTTCACTCACCCACAAGCAAGTGATTAAGCCATCCATGAGTGGTTTTCTATATCCACAAGTCTAAACTACCATTTGCTCATATATAACTTAAAAAGGTAAATTGAATTATTTTTAACTTCTTTCTAATTTATCACCAATTAAACAATACTTAAACCAAAGTAAAAATAATTAAAAGAAACTCAACCACTTAATTAAAATTAAAAAAAATAAAAACACTATAAAATTTAAATCATCTCTCATTTACACCATCAAAATTCTAATATTAAAAATTATTAAAGATAAACATATTAATAATGTTATCAAAATACATATGAATAATGCTAGAGACACAAACTATTTTACAAACATTTTACAAATTGGCTGATGTGGCACTGTTGTATTGGTGATAGTAAAGTAGTGGGGAGGTGTTTTTTTTAACTATCACCAATACAACAGTGTCACATCAGCCAGTTTGTAAAATAGTTTGTGTCTCTAGCATTATTCAATACATATATTAAAAGGTAAACATACTAATAATGCTTGTACTTGCATTCTACTTATTTCTTTCTATAAAAAACTAGTGTGCGTGGGATTTTCTATACAACTATTTAAATTTTAATTATTCTTTTGTTTTAAAATATATAATTAATTTTAATTTATTAAATTAATTTGAATTTTCATTAAATTTCAAAATGAAATAAACACATTTAATTTTGGACGATATATATATATATATATATTTTAGACTATTCAAAAAAAATATTAATTATAAGATTTATTATTTATAAAGTTACATTAATTATATCAATTTTGAATTTGAATATTTTAAATTGATCTTATAATTTGGAATGGAAGGAATATTACTTTATTTTTTTGCATTAAAATAAATTTTTAATTAACTTTTTGAACATCTTTTGTAGTTTACATGGTGTCTTATTTCATAAGAAAAAAGTTTTAAAATTGTATTAGAATAATTATATTAAAATTTAAGAAATTTTCATGAAGTTGAAGAAGCCAAATTTGGTCTAGTATTTTGGATGAATATGTTTTATATGATTTTAAATAAATAACATTTGCATTAAGTTAGAACATAATTTTTATAGCACATGCATCGCGTGTGCCTCAATGGCGAGTATATTTTAAGAAAGGGATGCATTCGTACCAAGTCTTTACACCACTTATCTTTACCAGTTTTTATCATAAACTTTCTACACAATACTAATTACAAGGTTGGTTTTTTCAAAAAAATAATAAATCAAGTGAAAAATAAGTTTAAATTTAAATTGTTTATAAAAGTTTAAAATTGGTCTTACAAATAATATGTATAATGCATTGCAGAAGTTATATTTTAAAAAGTTATTTCTTAAGATAAATAACAAGGTAGTAGTATTACTCTATTTATTCAAAGTAGAAATATTTTTTACAAAAATAATTAATTTAAATAATAATATTTTAACAGTTATGCATTATAGAACCAATGTATTTTGTTAACAAAAGTCCTCATCTTTCCTAAAAGTGATACTATATACATTGAAGTTACTTTGGTAAAATAATTCATCATTTTTTATTTAAAAAATAGTCATCATTTAAATGTTGTTGTTCTAGATTTAATTTAGTTGATAACATTTATGTCTTCCAAAATAGTTAAATTAAGTTTTTTAATTTAATACGTTTTTGATCTTATAATTTGTTGGGTTTTAATTTTATCCGACCCTAAACCGAATAAATTATCCACCTAAGCTGCCCGGTTCAAGAAAGTCAAAATTTAAAATATAGTTAAACAATATTATAAAGAGCATAACAGACATTAGTCATCTTTTTTAACAGTGTTATGACGGAAAATGGAACAAGAGGTGGTGCAATTTTGTGTAGACCACAAGTGGTAATTTGGTGGTTTCTAGACTACAGGTTGTGACATGCAAAACTCCCTAAACCACGGGTGGTAAATTATATTTTACCCTTATTCATATTTAACTAAAGATAAAATCATCATTTGCATTAGCATAACCATCCACTAACACTCATACAACTTCCTTTATAAACTATTTATTGCCCCTTCAAAAATTCCATTGTTCCACTATCTATATAACAAAATACAAATGATTTTGAATTTCCCGCTCATCTAATAAATCATCTGAGTCGTTCAAAGTTTGGCATAAATCTGACCGTTCATTATTTCTCCTTCTTTATTTCCTCCCTTTTCTACCTTTTTCTTCCTCTTCAAACCCTATCCCCAATACCGTCTCCTTCCTCTCCAGAAAAATTTAGTGTCGAAGACACGGGTTACCGCTAGTAGTTGTATATGGGAAAAACTAGCAGTTACCCCACTATACTTGACCACTTTTGTGTACTAGGTCATTAAACTTTTAATTTATGAAATTGTCCCATTAAACTAACTAAAATTTTGTAATCGGGTTATTCTGTCAAATTAATTGGATGAACGTTAATTTATTGCTTATGTAGCAGTTTAAATAAAATAAAAATTAAAAGAAATGACTTGGATCAATAAATTAAGACACGAAATAGAATTAAATGAAAAAATAATTAGTTCCATAAGATAATTAAAAAAAAAAACTTAACTACAATTCCTAAAATCTCAAACCCTAACTAGAATTGCTCGAGCTATTAGCACTGACTCAAAAAAATTCCTAAAATCTCAAACCCTAGGCTATAAAACACATCAAATAAACCCTAAGAATTGTAACACAATTGATGTAGGACAAGGATGGAGGAAGAAAAGGAATTCAAAGAAGATAAGTAGGCTAAAAGCCACAAGCACAAGGCTTAAAATTCAATAATATCAATCATTCAATAATAATTCTAATGATGGATTACAACTGTTTATATAGGAGTAGGAAAAACCCTAATACTTGGAGGCTGGAGCTAAGTAAAATATTAAGTAACCTAATTAAATAAGGAAATAAAATCCTTGTAATTACCTACTACCCTTTGATAATTAATAATCTAGAATGTTCTACTAATATAATTAAATATATCCTAATATTACCTACTAAATAAACTAATTACATTGAAACCATCCATTAATAATAATATATAATAATGACCCAATAATATTAAATTTCTTTTGCTTCCATCCGCATCAAGAATACAAAACAAAAATAGCTAGCACCAGTGTTAGTCGGACTCTTCATTTTGCCCTAAAGTACCCGTGTCCGAAACCCGACACTTGGACCGATACTTCACTTTAGTGTAAAAAATTGGCAAAATTGAGAAGTACCCGTGTCGGATACTGTGTCCAACCAGACACTCCATCCGAGTCCGAGTAACATAGGCTAGAACTTAGATCTAACAAACCTTTGAATTGTTCGTCATTCTCCTGGAACTCCTTTTCGAGCGCTCGATCAATTATACCACGAAGATATCATCCTCAGCAGATCTCAAAAGCGAATAGTTTGAAACAGTAACATTTATGGCGATGACAACATCGAGGGGGGAGATAGAGTAGGAGGTGTGAGAAAGTAGAGAGAGAAAGTAGAACAAGATGAGAATAATCCGCGTTGTAGAATTTAGTTGTGAGGAGAAAGAAAGTGAATGGAAGGAGAAGCGGTGGAGGGAAGGGGAGTGTGGTGGCCGGAGGGAGCTAAAACCACCTCCGTTGTCTTCTTATGGGTATTTATTCATAGATCCAAGTTATTTTTTAAAAAAAAATTATTTTGTTTAAACTGCCGCACAAGCAATAAATTAACGTCCAATCCAATTAATTTGACAGAATGATCCAATTACAAAATTTTAATTAGTTTAATGGGACAGTTGCATAAATTAAAAGTTTAATGACCTAATACACAAAAATGACCAAGTACAGTGGGTTAATTGCTAGTTTTGCCATTGTATATGTGGCAGGCTCTCTTTAATGGTTTTACAAGATAAAACATATTCTTTGTTTACAACAAATAAACTTTACATCCTTATGCAAACAATTATTGCTAGTCCTGTATTACAATTCAACCAAAACCTGATCCAACACAAGATTATGTGCAACCCAACACAATATTTTTAAGTATCATTTTACTACTGGAAGGGAGTACGGGGCAACAGGGCCAGCTTTAAGAAAATGAACAACGGTTAACCTGCAGGGCACGAAAGCCAAAACTATTTTTAAACGTTTTATATCTAGGATCTGACCCAATCTGTAACAATTTTGACTGCTCATAAAAGACAACAGCTAAGATAGTTTTGTTGTGAACCTTATTATTTTTGGGAACCTTGTGCATTGAGTATGACCTAACCAAAAGGCCTGTGTTATAGTTTTGTGAGAGTATTTCACCTTAAAAATAGTCTGGAGACATATTGTAAGAGTATTACATCTTGATATAGTGGGTTTCTTTATCTTTTGGCGAGGCACATTGTCATCAAGCCGAAACACATAAAGCTCTTGTGTTTACTTTGTGTCATTATCTTAATATGTTCATTTAGATTAGCTATCAATGGTTTGTCATTCTCTGGCACAACAGAATCAGGCACCAATAGTTTGACACTCTTCTATTACTACTTTAAAGTTTGTGGTGTTACTTTTGACATTCTTTTACCAGTTTATAGTTAACATTTTTCACTTTCTAAGTTGCACCACCTAATTCTTAGATGCATTTCCCCTAGACCGTTTTCTATATTCTAATACATACATCAAGTACCAGTTTTTAGAAGATGTTGCTAGGATAATGTCTGCATGTTTCAACACTCTTGTCTAAAGCATGTGCTTCATTTCTCAAATTTACTCCATTATATTCTTAACAGGGAATAAATTTCAAAAAACAATTAAGAAATAAAACCATTATTGATTCATTACCGTGCCAGCAAGGGCATAGGCAACAACTAGAGGAGGCGAAGCAAGATAGTTTGCTCTAGTCAAAGCATGAACACGTCCCTCAAAGTTCCGATTCCCAGAAAGAACGGCAGCTGCAACAATGTCTGCAGAAAAATACCACAATTGAACAAGATTAAGAATTAATTTTGTAATCCTGCTAAATGCTTTGGAAGAACCAGCCAGGACATCATTTGAAAAATAGACATATTTCGTTCTGTACTAGATCTTTTACAAGATCAATTCTGGCTTTGCTTCATTTAGAAAATGTGGTTTGAGGAACTATATTTGGAGCACTTGGGCATAAAGTGATACCAACCACCTCAGAATTTGGTAACTTCAACTTCATTAACAACTACTTATGAATCCTTTTTTGGTTTACACCAATTATCTCAAGTTTTGAATAAAACTAACTCGTCCATTTGAAAAAAATAGTTCATGGGAGAAAATTGAGTGCTCAATTAACCAAGAAAATACTTGGTTGAAAAAAAAAAGGCAAAAAAAAAAAAGCACCAATACCATTTTCTGATATAGTAGAAGCAACTGATTCATCTAAATCCCCAGAATTTCCAATACATGTTGTGCAGCCATATCCAACAATATGGAAGCCTTGTTGATTCAAATACTTTTGTAGCCCACTGCACAAAGAAAAATACCGAACTTTCTTTTGTGAGTGACAATTACAGATAACTGATTGTTTAATTGAACTGTTTCTTATGTAAAACACTACCTCTGGAGCAAATATTTTGTAACAACGCCAGATCCTGGAGCAAGGCTCGTTTTTATCCATGGTTTGACCTGCCAAATCATCAGCATACTTAAGCATTTAGAGGAAATAGAGAAGATCTTAGTCATTATCTCATATAGCAGAAGGCAAATAGAATTGGAGCTGACAAATAAGGAAAACTTCAGGATATACAAAGTAGCGATCTAAGATTATATAACTCATTCTACTGCAACTGACCTGTAGACCCAGTTCAGAAGCCTTCTTTGCAACAAGGGCTGCCCCAAGCATAACACTGGGGTTTGATGTATTTGTGCAACTTGTGATAGCGGCAATCACAACGCTGCCGTGCTTGAGCTCTGCTGGCTGTCCGTGGAATGAGAATTTTGCAATTTTTTCTTGTGCCTCCTTTGGTACAGCAAAGCCCTGCACCATAATTACAAGTTTTGAGACAATAGAAATTTTAAGATACCTTTATAGACACAGGGCTGAAAGATTACTAAAGTATATTTAAAATCTGATAGTTTATTGAAAGTAATTTCACAAATAAAAGCTGTTAAAATAAGTCAAAAGAGATGATCAGAAAACATTGGATAAGTATTAAGTTTTAAACTCACTTTAAATCCAACTTTGTTATCAAGGCAAGAATGCCAATCAGCCTTCATTTCCTTCAAAGGAACCCGGTCATGAGGTCTGTCAAGAATTGCAAGTTATGACTGCTATATAATCAAAGATATATGTACTAAACAGTGACAAAAAAAATTAGTGCACACAAATATGCACACCTCTTTGGCCCTGAAACACAGGGTTCAACTTCTTCAAGGTCTAGATTTAGGTAAGATGAGTATGCCCTTTCTAGTTGAGGCTGCATTTTAGAAAAGTGAAGGTTGCTCTAAGATGGTACCATCCAGAAATAAACCTTACTAATGATTAGATGTCATATAGCACCTTACCTCATTATAGTCCACAAACATTTTATTAGCACGCAGGTATGCTTCTATCATTGCCACCTGAAATTAACAAAGAGAATATCCATATATTGAAAGAGAGGAAGGAAGAAAAAAATGCAACCAAGGTCTTATTATCATCATTGCCACTGGAATTCACACAAATGACAAAGAATACTTACAGTATCATCGCTTCTTCCAGTTAATTTAAGATACTGCAAAGTAACATGATCTACAGGGAAGAACCCCATTGTTGCCCCATACTCAGGAGACATGTTAGCAATGGTTGCCCTGTCAGCTAATGATAGCTCACCCATTCCATCCCCTACACACAAATCAATGTTAAACCTTCTATTCTTTACAGGTTAGAAGCAAGGAAGTTGAAGATCACAGTTTTCAGATTTAATTACCATAGAACTCAACAAATTTGCCAACAACACCATGCTTCCTAAGCATTTGTGTCACAGTTAAAACCAAGTCAGTAGCCGTAACACCATTGCGTAATTTTCCAGATAACTTGAACCCAACAACACCAGGCAGGACCATACTCATTGGCTGTCAATATGGGAGCTTTAGAATTAGACCGCATTTTCAGCAGAACTCTTCATTGTAATATTTTCAAGAGCAAGTATAAGAAAATCAATATGATTTACTGAAGAATATCATTCATGTGATCAAGATTTGTCTAAGATAGTTCAATCTGCTTTTTAAGGGTTTATAGTAGTAATTTATCACTAAAACAATCAAGTAACACAAAAAGTGCAAGACTGGATGACTGAAGTACAAAAAGATTTGATTGAATTAAATTAATTAAAAGTAAATATGTATACATGCAACGTATACATGGACCCATGGCGTTTTCAAGACTAGTACGAAAGCACAAAAGCAGACACATATACCGATCATGAAACAAAAGACTGAAGGGGAAGGGAATGTGAGTTGTGAAAACTCTAGTTACAAGTGTAGTGCATATATGATAAAAGTATGGGGTATTGTGCAAGTTCTCTTGAAATTTCAATATATAGTTGCAAAATAGAGTAGAAAATTACATATTTGAAGTGCCTGTAACAGTTTTAGGCTTTTAGGTGTGCCAATAGGATGCAAAAGAAAATACTTTTACAAAAGCTTTAGGAAGCTCATGCCTCACAAACCCTGAACCCAAAAGCCACATGGTAATGGAAAATATTCCAGATGATGTCCAAGTTCCTCATTCCTTTGGGATACAGCATGGGAAAAGTAACTTGATAGACTTAATTCCCCGGTTTCCATCCATCTAACATGATGCAGGAGGACATAACCAAGGAGCACAATCATATGACACAATATACAGATCACAGAAGGTGTTGATGTTTCCATTAAGTACAAGTAATTCAGCCATTAACATTAAACCATGATGTAGTATTTACGAATAAACTAGATGTTACTGGTGAACGCCATAAATTCATGTAGTTTCAGTCATAGTACAATAGGAAAATTTCTCTTAATTGTTCAGCAATAGTTACCTGCCCAAGCATTGCCGCCTCTGCTTCAATACCTCCAACTCCCCACCCAGCAACTCCTAAGCCATCAATCATAGTAGTATGGGAATCAGTTCCGACCACACTATCAGGGTATAGTATGCCATCAGTGTTGAAAACAACCCGTCCAAGATATTCAAGATTAACCTGAAAAAGCATCTGCTTGAGTTACTCTTGATTCCTCCTTATCAATTATAACTGAAGACTTATGCAATTGGGCAAAAGATTGCTTCATTAAATAAATAAAAGAAATATCAAAAGGTGAATCACAAGTAATATGTAAAATTTATACTGTCTCAAAACAGATGCAATTTAATATGGTGGATCTTTGCAAGTAATTAATCAATTTTGTTCTCAGACTCTGGTACCTGATGCACAATACCAGAACCCGGAGGAACAACAAGCATGTTGTGGAATGCATTTGATCCCCACTTCAAAAATGCAAATCTCTCTCTGTTTCTCTGAAATTCCAGCTCCATATTTGCTTGCACAGCATTTTCAGACCTTGTAACATCAACCTGAACTGAATGATCAATGACAAGATCTACAGGAACCTGCACCCAGGATAGTTGAATATATGTTAGTAAGATAACTTTTAATATAGAAAAAAATGAACAGAATAACAATTGTGATTGAAATCATGCACCTTTAAAGCAGAGACCAGTCAAACTAATTACTGGTGATAACAAAAACCTAAATGTTTTTCAATCAATGCTAAATAATAGGGACGTATACAAACAGAGAAATTTTCATTGTTGTGAATCTAATGCACAGTTCAAAAAACACTAATATCTCACTCTACAAAAAACTGTTGTAAATTTGTGATGCTACCAAAGGAAACTACTCATACCAAAGGATTAATCTTGTTAGAATCACTGCCAAGTTTGTTCATGGCGTCACGCATACATGCAAGGTCAACCACAGCCGGTACACCAGTAAAATCCTGCCACCAAAGCAAAAAAATTAGATACCATGTGCTCAGTGATTATAACTTTTTAATTAAAACTTTAATAGACTAATGACAATTACTTACTTGCAAGAGAACACGGGCAGGCTTGAATGGGATCTCAACTAACTTGGGAGATGTATTTTCCCAGTCAATAATTTTCTCAACATCTTCCTTGGTTACTTGAAAATTGTCACAATTACGAATTGCTGATTCAAGAAGGATTCTAATAGAGTATGGCAACTTTTCTGTTATGCATCCATAAAAACCCAAATTAACAAATGCTTATTAGTTTACAGAAAAATCGGCATTTATATGTAAATTTCTTACATGAGTTTAAGAAAATTACCTATCCTCGGATCATTCAGAGCAGGGAGGCTATAAAACTTTCCAAACTCGCCACCACCGGGCTTGGGAAGATTTGTCAGGATTCCCTTGAAAGCATGCTCAGAGGCTGAACTCATACAGATACACAGATTAGATTTGCGATTTGGATAGTAACCTCAAAAATCATTAATCATATTCTGATGATGAATTTTGATAATTTATAACCTTTTCAGATACAGAAACATACAACTTAGTATATAAAGATGAAACATTTGTTAACAAAAACAAAATGCTAGCTTTAACTCTACCATATTCTGATGATGAATTTTGATTATTTATAATCTTTCAGAAACAGAAGCATTAGAAATTAGTACAACATTTGTTCACAAACACAAAACACCAGCTATAACTCTCCAATACAAAGAGTCAGACTCCTCGATCTCAAAAATTCTAGTGAACTGAAAGAACATCGTAATTCTTCATTCCCTCCATAAAACAGATAACAAGGAGACCCCTGGAGCTTCTAAAACTACTAAATTTTCATTTTCAATTGTCGAAACACACAAACTGATTCAATTTCCAGCTTCTATATTCAGATAAACGAATGTATTCAACATCTAAGAGAGAGAAGAAAAAAAAAGTACCCATAGTAGCGAACTTTCTTTGGAGGCGTTCAAGGAGAGGAGAGACGGTCCTGATCTGAGACGTAAGACTCACCGGCGACTTCCAATCGACGCCGTGGCTCCACCGGGGGAGAGAGCGGAACAAGCTGAGCGATCGGTACTGGTTGGATACGGAGGGAGGGGATGAATGAGGAGGAATCGTAGAGATGGGTTTAGAGATAGGACGAGAAGAAGAATAAGCTCTCTTGAGGAGAGAAGAAGTAACCGAAGAGTACGACTTTTTGTACATGACGATGACGATAATTACTCACGCATACAAACAAACAATAACTGATTGGATGATGATTATGGTGATAAGATTTAGGTTTTGATTGCAGGGCAGGGATAATAATGGCGTATTCTCTGCAAATGTTTATGAGGAGAGAGAAAGAAAGGGAAGGGCGTGTGGAATGGAGAGGAAAAGGAGCTTAGGGTTGTGTGCCAATTCTGGAAATAGTATTTGAGCTTGCTAGCTGACTAGAGTAGTGAATTGGAGCTGGAAAATTGGAGGGGAAAGGAAAGGTCGCCACTTGGACTTGGCCAGTTGACTTTTTCCTTTACTTTCCGTTTCCCTTGCTTATATAAGGGTCATTTTGTTTTTATTTTACTCTAAAGTTAGGTAATGGGATTTTTATTTTTATTTTTATTTTTTTCTTTTTGGTAAAAAAAAAATGAGAGATAGACAAGGTATTCTACATTTTTGATATAACACATTATGCCTATAATAATTATACACATCTGAAAAAAGGAACCCTCCCGCATTTATGTAGGACTAAAGCTCAGGAATTCTCTGCGAATTGTGAGTAGAAATCGAACCCAAATTTTGAGAGAAGAAATTCAACGAATAGTTGGCATGGGATAGTCTTTTTAATGAATTTTATTTGCATTTTACACTAAAAAAATTATTTAAAAAATATTTTTATTTGTAAAGATATCCTTTTTTATTTTTTTCTATAGTTTTTCTTAACCGTTTATCTCTTTTATGAAATAATATCTTTTGTATAATTTGTTGTTCTCTGCATCCATAAAATGGTCAAAAAATTTATGTGGATGAAGATCAAAATACAAATAGATAAAATTTAAATATACTCATGTCTATTTTTCATGTTCATATAAATGAGCTCTAATGTAAGACCCCGACTTTTACGAAATAAAAGTTTATTTTTCTTTATGATTATTATTCTAAACAGTAAAGTGTTTAATTGATAAAATGTTATAGTTAAGGGTGATATATGCAAATTATCAGATAAACAATATGTCGAAAAATATTCTTTTTGTCGATAAATATTTTTTCTGTCGAGAAATATTATATTCGGTAAATTACGACGACGCCGAAATAACCAATCATGGGTGGGCGTCATAACGACTAATTGTCGAATACGAAAAACGACAAAAATAATATTTTATACAAATTATCAATGGTACTATCATCTGCAATTGTAGAAATACCCGGTAATAAAAAAATAATAGCACTCGTTATTCCACAGTATCGCACGGTATTCCACAGCAGTACACGGTATTGCACAGTATTTTATATTATTGATTAAATAATTGTTATAATAACAATTGCAGAGTATTTTAATTCAATAATTGTTACAGTAACATTTGCATATTATTTTATATTATTTGTCACGATACAGTAACTTATATTATTTGATATGACGTTATTAGACCAGTTAGCATTATTGACAATGTCTAAAACTTCTGTCAAGGAAATGGGTTATTTAATTGTGCGTCGTTTTTACGGAAAGTCCCCTATTTCCTGGGAATGATCTGATTGCCAATATTACGAGTTTAAAATATTAATGGTGAATAATTGTTGAAAGATTAAAAATAAGTTGATAAAAGACAAGTGATGTGTGGAAGATATTTATTCAATTTTTTTATTATAAACGAAGGGGTTTGTCACGAAGCGTTTGTTATAAGTTTAGCTTATTATTCTATGGACCCACCACTTGTTAATTTGTCAAACCGTCGACGAAAATTTTCGTTCAGTATTTGTTTTATTTTTATTATTATTATAATAGTAATAAAACAAAAAACTTTTATATTATATATAAAGTTATTTGTTTTATTATAATATAATTAGAATATATTATATTATATATAAAGTTATTTATTTTATTATAATATTTTATTGAATAATAAAAATCAGACGAAATTTTTTGAAATCGGTGGGCGAAGCATATGTGTTTGTCAAACGTGGTGTGCTAAGCATTTTCTTAGCAACGAAGCTCACACCAGAAACACAAAATTTTTCTTCTATAATATTGTGAGTATTTATTTTAAGTATAAGGATACTTTAAGTGTAACTAATAGTGCAAGATTTTCTCAAGATAATCTCCTTTATACCAGTCAGATCTAGTCTCCTGTTAAGATAAATGATATCATTTTATTTCATACTCGTAAGAGATATCATTTTATTTCATAATCATCCATTTATGGTAATAAATTTATTATTCGTTTTCATAACCTTATTATTAAATGATGAAAATTCCTGAAATTAGTATAATATCCTTAATAATTTATGCTTCATCTACTATCTTTTCACCTGAATCTTTTTATTGTGATTTACACGTTATAGTTGAATTGTGAACCTTATATATTTTATTCTTTAACTCTAATCGAATTTCTGGATGTTATGTTGATAATTTGGACATTCTTGTACTCTGTATAAATTAAATTATAAATTTCTAATATTTATTCTTGATTTTATTTTTCCTATTCATCATTTATAATCCTCAGACTTAAAATATGATGAAAGTTCTGTTTGACCTGTAGTGCAAAGATGAACTGGTGATTGACATGATTATGATCAGGAACTGTGTATTGGTATAATCATAACCTTTGGTGTTACAGACAAAGGCTTATGGCGAAAGTTCTCTTTGGCCCGCAGTGCAAAGATGTACTGGTGTTTTGCACGATCATGACCAGTGATGTTACAAATGAATATCTTTGGGCCGTAGTGCAAAGATAAACTGTTGAACAGAAACTGCTGATTGGTGTTATAGGGATAAAATATTGATGGTGAACTTTTAAATTGTAGAAAATAGTATACATTATGGTCTACTTGACTCTTATAATGAATTGTTTGTTCTACTGCAATTATCGTTGAAAACTTATATTATGTTTAAATCTCTGATTTATCACCGTTGAAGGTTAAAGATAATTTATTTTTCATTATCTTAGTCATTATATTTTTTACTGGGTTATTTGTGTTTACCCTTTTCCTTTTTGTTCCATTGTTCTCCTCAAGAAATGAGAGTATAACTGAGACTAGCCGGAGAATGGAGTAATGGTCTGAGACTGTAGAAGTATCTCAATACATTATAAAATAGTGTGACAATAATTGTATTGAGAACTTAAGTTGGGTGTAAATATTGTTGTACTAGATACGGTACAATATTTGTATTGAAACTGTATTGTCATATTTTATACGACAATTTAATAGTTGTAAATAGAAAATTTTGTATTAGTACTTAGATTTTGTAATATATATTTTGACGACTCAAAATGGGTTGTATGAACCTATTTTGGAGACATCACATCTAAAATGATTACAACGTATCAACATTTTATTTATTGCAAAAACTATTAGAATTATTAATATTATTACTGAAATAGTAGTAATCCTATTGTTTATTCATTTATTTATGGCTGGTTGAGTACTACAATTGAAATCAGAAAACATTGCATTTTCTAGTTCAAATTTTAGTAAATTAGTAGTATTCGAGCTGCAAAACTTCAATAACTGATTTGTTAGCAAATATCAAGACATCAAAACGTTAAAAAAAAAATTACGCTGATTTTTTTTAGTTTTATTATATTTACAAGATAATTATAGCACACTTTTTTTCATTGTATTTAGACCACAATTATAATCAAATTTTATTATTCTTGTCCAAGTTGAAAAAAAAGAAAGAATTTTTTTTTGAATTAAATTCATCTCGAGCTTACGGTGACCAGTACCTCAAGCTATCTCCCAAAAGGGGCCAAAACTACATCATTAGCTTATGAAAAGGAAGGGGTAAAGGTTCCCCAATTAAAGCAATGGCCAGATGAGGATATGAAGGCTCTTTATGTAAACGTAGGGCCATTTAGGTGAGGCAAATGTTCTGGTGGTTACACATGTATGGTTTTTTTATTCGATATGCGTTTACTTTTTAACGAGAATAAGCAATGCATTGGGTCTATTGGCATTTGGCAACTCCCTATTGCTAAGGTTCTATAGGCTAAACTAAAATATACTTCCTCTGTACTCAAAAAATGGTTGAATATATAATTTTTTGTTATTTTCAAAAAAATGAGATAAAATATATAAAATAAAAAAATAATATGTTATTTAGTAAGGTCCATTAACATAAAAAAAAATAAAAATATTCATTACTTTGTATAATTTTATAGGGTCACTATGAATAAAGTTGAATTTTTTTTACTCTCTTTCTTTCGTTTTTATTTTTTTAATATATACAAATTATACGTTGCTCAGTCTTTTAGAGATTACACAATGATTTAGTGAAGTCTTTCTTTTCGTCTAAATGGTGCCTAATTTTATAGTACTTTGTAATTTGTAAGTGCATATTGAGCCCCGTTGTTTTTAAGTTTATGATATTTATCATTATCATTATTATTATTATTATTATTTAAAGTGGATGAATTTTATGATATGCGTTACATATCACAACATATACAATACTTATGATGTATATGAATATTATAATTTGAATTGGCTAATGCTTGAAGTGAAAATACAAAATTAAAAAACTTATATCATTTTTAAAATACGAAAAATAATATAATTAGTTTAAACCATTAAACTATATAAAATTTAATATATGTAAATATAACATTATACTTAAGTAGTAAATAAAATATATAAGATTATGAGTGGATGAAAAAGAATAAAGGGTCATTGGATGAAAAAGAATAAAGGGTAATCGGATGAAAAAGAATAAAAGATTTTAGTGTATAAAGGTGTACACATATAAGATAAATAGTTAAAAAATAAAAATAAAATATTAATGCGCAGATAAGGTTTACGAATAAGCTCGTTTATTGGTTCGTAAATTGAGCTCGTGAAGAAAACTTGTGAAGTGTTTACGAACAAGTTCGTTTACAGACTCGTTTGCTGGTTAGTAAATTAAGTTCGTGAAGAAAACTTTCGAAGAGGTTTGTGGACAATGTAAAAACTTACAAATAATTCGGTACTTCATTTGAGTCAAGCTCGAACACAATTTTAAATTCAAACTTTGAACTATTTTAAACCTCGAGTAAGTGAAAAAAATAAATAAATAAATCGAGCTCGAACCTCCACTTATTTATCGGATAAATATACAAGTTGTCCCATATTAAATATTTTGAAAAAAATGTTTATTTAATGTCAATTGATTTTGAACTAAATATTTTAATGTCATTGTATACTAGATTCGGACCATTTATAAATCTAACATTTAGACCCTCTAAATCATCAACCAAACACAATCTAAACAAATATGCACGACTACCCCTTGTCATATTGAAACCCACTATTTTTAGTTGCAACTTGCGACTCCGTCAAATTCTAGCATATAGTTTCGGGACATAAATTTTTGAAACAAAACATCCACAGTATACTTAAGCCATCTCTTTGCAGTTATAGGTATAGAGGATCTTTAACCTTCAATAATGTTCACTCTGGAATTGCTTTGCCAAATTTTGTAGAATATTGTTTGGGTCCTTTTGTGACGTTGCTCGATGTTTCGTAGGATTTTATGTTGGATGTGTTAACGCTAAATTCTGACCGCTCGCCAAATCACTAAATAACGAGCTGAAATGACGTTTAACGGTGGAGGATATGTAGCTGTTTTAGTGCTTATATATGGAATAAAAATAATTGACACATAGAAATAAAATAATAACACCAAGATTTTTACGTGGAAACCCAAATTGGGAAAAAACCACGGGAGAAAGATCTCAGAAATCCACTATAATAATATGGAAATTACAACTCTCGACAGAGAAATAAATTATTCATTTATTTTCTCCATATACCCTCACTTTTGGTATTATTTTTACCAAATATTGCTAACTTTCTGTTATATGCTATAAGCTATATACTATAAAAGCTGAGAGGTGGAGAGGGAGAGAATATAATTATTTCAGAATACTGAGAGATGTGTTTAATTCGGAGCAATTATGCTCCTTTTACAGTAAAACCTCCCGCGCACCAACAAAGAAAATTGGCATGGTGGGTGTATCAATTTTGACATTTTAATTGGCCATGTTTTGCAATTGGGCAGCTTGTGTCAGGCGGCTAAAAAAATCACATTCACATGCCAACATCATGGGCGGTAAATCACATGCCAACATTGCCCTCCACTCTCTTATTGTAAGAAACTTAAAATAAGAGAGTACACAAATAAAAGATTTTGATGCGCACCATCCAGTTATGATCAATAATCATCCCTTATAGATCGAGACATCTTTATTGTGCAACCAGATTTATCATGATTATGGTATGGACCTTCCCATATTTTTGTCTATTGAAGACCTTTTGATCACTACTCCTTATATTG
Source organism: Aralia elata (assembly GCA_034770075.1). Taxonomy (NCBI): domain Eukaryota; kingdom Viridiplantae; phylum Streptophyta; class Magnoliopsida; order Apiales; family Araliaceae; genus Aralia; species Aralia elata. Next base: position 90,713,928 of record CM068385.1, read on the forward strand.
CCTTCCACTTCTTTATTCAATTCTCATCATCGCATGATGTAGGAGCTAAAGAGATCCATCATTCCAAGGAAATGAAATAGAACTTAACAAAACAATTCATATAATAGAGGAAACTATGTGAGCAAAACAAGAGGTGTTGTATTTCTTCGGGTGGGTAGTCGATTCTTCCGACATTCCTGACCACCGACCTTATTGGTAATACTTTCGGAGCCTTCCAGCATGCCAAGTATTTTTTATCTCTGATCCATCCATTGCTCGAAGTTGGTAAGTACCTGGCTTTGGCACTCCAATAACTTCATAAGGTCCTTCCCAGTTAGGCATAAGCTTCCCTGTGTTCAGAGGAGTAGAAGCCTGGGCTTCTCGAAGAACCAAATCACCAACCTCAAACCTTCTTTGCTTAACACCTCGATTATAATGTCGAGCCGTTCGACGTTGATAGATATCCAATCTTATTATCGCCGAATCCCGTACCTCATCCAGCAAATCCAAATTAAGCTTAAGGCCCTCATCGTTATACAATTCTTTATATTGGCTGACTCGAAGAGAAGGGGACCCAATCTCTACTGGAATAAGGGCATCGGTACCATATGCTAACCGAAAAGGAGAATCTCCTGTCGTCGTCCGAGGTGTAGTTCGATAAGCCCATAGGACACTGAGTAATTCTTCTGGCCACCGACCCTTGGCTTCATCCAATCTTCTTTTGATTCCATTGAGTAGGGTTCGATTTGTTACTTCTACTTGGCCATTCGATTGAGGATGTGCAGCTGAAGTCCTCCGATGTTGAATATTCAAATCGGTCAGAAACTCCTCAAATTTGGCACCCACAAACTGTCGACCATTGTCTGACACCAACACTATAGGGATGCCGAATCGAAATACCACAAATTCTTTAAAGAACTTTAAACATTCTTGCTCCGTGATAGTCCGAAGAGGTTTAGCCTCTACCCACTTTGTCATGTAATCAATTGCCACAATTACGAAGCTCACCTGCCCCTTAGCTTTAGGTAACGGACCCAGAATATCAACTCCCCAAATAGCAAATGGGATTGGAGACAGAACCGAAGACAACTCCTCTGGAGGCTGATGTGGAATGGGACTGCTGAGCTGACATTTGACACACTTCTTCACATAATCTTTTGCTTCTTGGAACATAGTCGGCCAATAATATCCCTGTCTGATTACCTTATACGTCAATGTCTTGGCCCCCATATGGTCTCCACAAATTCCCTCGTGAACCTCCCGAAGGACATAAGCTGTTTCGGATGGTATCAAACATTTCAACAGTGGTGAAGAATAAGCACACCGATAAAGATCCCCATCGATTAGGCAGAAGTAAGAGCTCTTGTGTTTTATCTTTTTTGCCAATACCCGATCTGAGGGCAGCTTCCCATCGCTGAGATAATCTAAATAAGGCGTAAGCCAGCAATCTGACCTCTCAATTACCAAGACCTCGGTCTTCTGAATGCTTGGAGCATCAAGAATCTCCAGATACACTGATCCACTAAATGAAGTAACTTCTGTTGTGGCCAACTTTGACAAGGCATCGGCCACAGTATTGTTTGATCGATCCACCCTTTGAAAGTTGTACGTGTTAAAGTAATGGAGCCGATCCTTGACCTCAGATAAATATTTAGTCATCCTTGCCCCCCGAGCCTCGTATTCGCCCACTATCTGCTTAACTACCAGTTGAGAGTCACTAAAGATGACCAGATGTTGAACTTCTAAACTTCGGGCCAAACGTAATCCGGCTAGAATTGCTTCATACTCCGCTTCATTATTGGTCGCCTTAAACCGAAAGCGAATGGCTTGTTGAACCTTAAATCCTTCTGCACTTGTCAAAATAACCCCAGCTCCACTGACATCCGAGGTCGAAGACCCATCCACATAAAGAGTCCACGAAGTTTGAACCGGCTGAACATCTGAGACCGAACTTACTACTGCCTCTGAAAAGTTTGGTTCAGAGAATGAACATTCCACCATGAAGTCAGCCAAAGCCTGACCTTTTATCGCCGTCCTAGGGTGATACTCCAAGACGAATTGAGTCAATTCCATAGCCCATGCAGCAAGTCGTCCCGATATGTCCGGTTTGTTCAATATCTTTTTCAAGGGCTGATCTGTGTAAATCACTATCATCCGACCTTGAAAATAATGGCGAAGTTTCCTGCTAGCTATTATTAAAGCATATGCGAACTTTTCCAGGTTCGGATACTTAGTCTCCGCATCCCGAAATGCATGACTGATATAATAGACGGGGAATTGTTTTCCTCCCGCCTCTCGTACAAAAACTGCTCCGACTGCCAACGAACTAGCCGCCAAATAAAGATACAGTGGTTCTGAAGGGATTGGCTTCATTAACATAGGTGCCGAAGATAGGTATCTTTTGATCCCTTGGAACGCGTCTTCACACTCCGAAGTCCATTGGAAAGTCTTTTCATTTTTTGGTCCCTTCAGAGTGTCAAAGAATGGAAGGCATCGCTCTGCTGACTTGGACATAAACCTTCGAAGTGCTGCAATCCGACCAGTCAAACGTTGTACATCTTTGAAAGTTTGAGGAGACCTCATATCCAGAATAGCCTTGATTTTCTCCGGATTGGCCTCAATTCCTCGTTTGCTTACCAAATATCCAAGGAATTTTCCCGCACCAAGACCGAAAGTGCACTTAGTTGGGTTTAGGCGAATGTTGTATTGTCGGACAGTCTGAAAGCAATCCTCCAAATCATCCAGATAGTCCCGAACAGACATGCTTTTAACAATCATATCATCAACATAAACCTCCATGCTTCGGCCTAACTGCCTTCTGAAAACATTGTTCATCATCCTTTGATAAGTAGCCCCGGCGTTGAGCAATCCAAATGTCATCTTCTTGTATGCATAGATGCCCCGATGGGTGATAAATGCCGTCTTCGGGATATCCTCATTGCACATTAAAATCTGATTGTATCCCGAAAAAGCGTCCAAAAAACTGAGCAGAGCGAATCCCGAAGTAGCATCTATCAGCTGATCAATATGTGGAAGGGGATAAAAATCCTTCGGACATGCCTTATTCAGATCAGTATAATCTATGCACATCCTCCACTTCCCATTCTGTTTCCTGACTAGGACCACATTAGCCAACCACTCTGGATAGTCGATCTCAAAAATAAAGTCAGCTGCCAATAACTTTTCCACTTCATCGTCAATGATCTTCTGTCGCTCCGGGGCAAAGATCCTTCTTTTCTGCCGAACAGGTTTCCAGGCAGGATCTACACATAGCTTATGAACAGCCACTGATTCATCAATTCCTGGCATGTCGCTGGGCACCCAGGCAAAAATATCAGCATATACTCGCAATAATTCTACCAAACTTGTTCGAAGGGGCTCTTGCAACCTAGACCCGATCCTTATCATCTTCTCTGAATTTCCCGGAATAAGCTCTACGTCTTCAGTCTCCTCGGCTGGAAGGGCAAGGGGTTCAGTAGCTCCTTCTGTAAATGGTTCCATCTCAATCATCATTGTCTGTTTCTGCTTGCTGACCCCAACCCCTGATGAGATTATAGTATTGCGATAGCATCTTCGGGCAATATCCAAATCTCCCTTGACTTCGCCAACCCCGTTTGGTGTAGGAAACTTTAGTTTGAAGTGGGGGATAGAAGTTACTGCCTGCAAAACTGTCAGCATCGGTCGTCCCAAAATGGCATTGTACGCCGAATCTACATGTACTACAAAGAACCTGACATTCACCTCAACCTGCTAGGGAGCTGTTCCGAAGACAACCGGTAATTCGATAGTTCCCGCTACCCGAACTGGGTCATTGCTGAATCCATACAAGGGTGACTCCTGCCCGACCTCCATCTTTTTCCCTTCTAGGTCCATCCTTTGGTAAGCGTGGGCATATAGTATGTCAACAGAAGAACCATTGTCAATCATGATTCTCCTCATATCCACTGACCCGACTTGTGCAGTGATAGCCAAAGCTCCTTCATGTGGTTCGATAGGTTCCGATGGGTAATCATCATCGGTGAAAGAAATGACCGTGCCAGGGTACTGTCGATCTTTCTTGGAAGGTTGTTCAGACACCGTTAGCACATAATCTAAAACTCCTCGTCGCTTTTTCCCAGTCACCTTTCCGATCGAGCCGCCTGTTATTACTGTAATGTCCGGAAAATTTTAAACACTGTACCAAATTTATTGTTATAAATAAATTCATTTTATATAATTTTATAAATTTAATTGGACCCATGTAAGAATGTTTATTTAATTATATAATTATAGGTCCAATAAACTTCTTGCATTAAAGGGGCTCATTATTAGTACGATTTAAATTAATGGGTTAACTCCCAAGATTTTATTTGGAGGAAATTGGAAAAAGATTAATAAACAAATTTATTCTATTACCGGATTAAAATAATTCAAATGAGGAATTATTGGTGAAATAAATTTTATTAATTAACTGAGTTACTTAATTCAAATTAAATATTAAGAGCATAATAATTTTAAGTTGGACTATATTTCTTTTTATTACTTATTTCAAATGACCTAAAACAATTGGGCTGAGCCCAAATTTTCTTTCATTTTCTTGTTGGGCCGACCAAGTGGGGAACTCCCTATTAATTAAATTAATTGGGCTGAGCCCATTTCTTTTTGGACGTTCCATGGCATTTACATCCGGGTTGGGTCATGAAAGCCGGGTCGACTGATTGGGGTGGGAGTATTAGAGCCGGCAAGTGCGATTTGGGGGAAATCATACCAGTCTAATCCCTCACGAAGCCAAACCAAGAGAGACCCAAGCTGTCAACCAAACCGTCGATCCAATCGGACGGGACAAGCGCGACTGATGGAAGGGAGCATTGCCAGGCGTGCGCCGGCGATGGTGCGAGCAACCAACGGGCAGAACGGGTGAGGCATCGACAACCGAGCGCTCAACGATCGGACCAAAGGATTCGAGAAATCGGCGATTTGACCGCTGGGAAGGCGCCGCTCGAAGATGTGATGGTCTAGCTGAGCTCGGATGGGTGGTGCAGACGCAGGCCGTTACCTCTTTCTACCGTCAGTCATTGACCCAGCAATTAGGGTATTGCCCAAATCATTTGCCTATAAATTGAACCCTTTTCCCCAACCTTGAAACTGCCGATTCCTTGATTCTGTTCTCAATTAAAAGATTAGAATTTCCAATTAGAAATTAGGGTTTCAAGTTGGTAAGGAGATACAGAGAGAAGAGGAAACAGGGGAAGTCAATTGGGGGATTGCATTTCCAGTTGCTGAGAATGTCCAGCTCCATTTCCTATTTCGGTAGACAGAGAAGAACGACCCGCCGCTCAAACCCAAGGTATAGCCATAGGTTACCGTGTGATGGTTCTTAGTAAATTTTGTATAAATTTTCCTCCATACTCGAATTGTGCAGTCAACTGTGAGTATGGAATTGGACAAAAATTTCCTTGTATTGGGTTTGTATGAATTTCTTATTGTATACTTGGTTGGGTTATTTAGGTTGGGATATGGTTGTGTTCTGGTAGTAGCCGATGGGGTTGGCCTATAATATTGTATTCAGTTTATGGTTGTTCTGTATAACATTGCTGGGTTTTGAGAAATCTGGGTATCATATTGTTGTAGCATAATTGGTTTGTGGTGTGTTTCCTTTTCTTTCCTTTCTTAGTTCGACATTTGGATCGTGTGACTCAAACTGTATAGGGCATATTGCTCTGGTATTGTGATTTTGTGGGTTTGGGTTCTTTGAAAATTTCTATAACTAGTTTGGTATTACTGACTGTATTAGCAGTGGTTAATTTGTATTACACAGTGTAATTGGTATGAATTGGAAACTTTATTATAAGTTTGGGGTTTTAAAACCTGTTACCGGTTGGTGTAAAATTTTGTTTGGATTATTTTGGAAAATCTGGTATTAGAATGCTCTGGGAATGGGGGGTTGCTGTTGTGTTGGGCTAGTTATAGGCTGTGAAATCAGTGTTGCGTACATATTGTGTTAATTACAGCTTGTGCTATGAGTTCCAACTGTAGGTAGTGGATGTGATAGTGTATGTAATTGCAGCTTGTGTGTGAGTCCCAATCGTGGGGATTGAGTGTGTTAGTGTGCGTTCGCAAGTTGAGGCAGGAGGGTGTACATTATATGGCACAAACTCTGCAAAATTTTCTTAAATTATTTGTGTGGCTGGGAATCGAACCTAGCTGTTGGGAAGGGACTCGTTAATAAAGATAATAAATATTTAATTATTATTTAATAATAATAATAATTAAACATGAATAAAGTTAATGAATAATTTTTTATTTTTAATTAATAGATAATAAATAGAGATAATAAATATTATTTAACAATAATAATGATTTAAATGTGAATAAAGTAAATAAAATAATTACTTATTTTTAATAAATAACAAATGAAGATAATAAATGTTTTAATTATTGTTTAATAATGATACTAATTGAGTATGAATAAAAATAATAAATATTTAATTATTATTTAATTAAGTAGTAATAAAGTTATTGAATAAGAAGGGAATTAGCTACTTAATCATTAAGGAAATAATGATTAAGTATAAGGGAGATTTATAAGTTAATTATTTAGCCTTGACCCTTAATAAATAATGATTATAAACACTTAATGATTAATTAAATATATTAAGTGTGTCAAGTATTAAATCGATGTTGAATAAAGAACAAGTATAATAATTACTAAGCTACCCTTGGGATAAATAGTGATTAACAAATAAAAGATTAAGTAAGATCTCAACCATCATGTAGTTGTTATTAAATCATGCTAGTAATAAGAAATGTTGACCCACCTTTAGAGGGTACTCAAATGATAGGTAACCATGATTACTGTTGTTTATTTTAAATAATAGCTAGAGGCCATTAAATTAAATTCTGTTTAACTGATGGCTAGGTAGTAATTAAATGCATTCGGTGAATTGTTTATCTGCTAAATAAATAGCATGAGTAAAGTATAGTTACGCAATGCTAATGGATAGACCAACTCTACCACCTGATAGGTTATCCAAGGTCAAGTAATTAAAGCTAAGATTTAATTGTAGCTGAGCAAACAGGCAAGTTCCTAACCCTAAACTTCTTACATTATTGCAAGTTCTTCCTTACTCAACTTTTTACCTTGAGCAATACTTCTAAAACCTTATGCAGTATTTTAATTCATGCAAAAGGTATGTATTATTGCAAGTATTCTCTAAGCTTGAATTTTATCTCCAAGCATGCTATAAGTGGTCTAATTACTTTTAAAATTATTCCACATCTGTGTATTTATTGGCATTCGCACTCATGTATTTGAATTCGAATATTGAATTAAATTCAGAAGTTTTATGAACCATTCATGGTTAAGTCTGAACCCTTGTTCGGTCAGACAACTTTGTGAGAATTTATAAAAGCTATCCGAACCAATCAATGGTAAGGATTCTTAGACTGTATGAACACCCCTTTATTTATAGGGGAGTACCCCACGTACCGTATATAAGGTACAAATAGCAGAATTAAATGTTATGCATATACATAGGGTACGCGAGGCTGATCCCCTCAAGTACGTTATTCTGTAGCCAGTAACCAGAGGGTCAACCAGCTATTGACTCCTCTGGAAGTTATCGTTCAAAGTCTATTTGACTATCAATTGTTCTAAAAGCATTTATTGTTCTTGCTTCTGATTATTCTATTGTTGAAATCCCTTTAATATCCCTTTATCATGATATATTCTTATTGTTGCACTTTAAACTTGCTGGGCAAACTCGTTGCTCATTCTTGCTATATCATGACTTTATTGCAGCTAAACCCGAGACGTCAGAGAAGAACAAAGGGAAAGAAAAGATGAAATGATAAACTTCTCGTAGCAGAATTTAGAGTCATGTGTTAGTTAATTCTTGTTAACGTAATTTTAAACCCTGATAGCCATTTAGGGTATGGATTGTGTAAATGTTTAAGGTTAATCGTATTCTGGGACTAGTAACACCTTGTAATGAACAACGTATGTTTATATATTCCGCACTTTTAGATATCATATGTTGTTAGAGGTGAATGTTTGTATTGGATCGTGATGACCAGATCCGGGTATTTGGAGACCCGAATTTGGGGGCGTCACAATTACATCCACTATGCGTCGAACTATATGTCCCTGCTCGGCCTGTGGTTGTGGTGGTGTGTTCAGATTTTGCTCTTGATTTGTGTTACTTGATTTTCTTTCTGAATCCTTTTGCACAGCAACATACTGGACTAATTCCCCATTCTGAACATTCTTCTCGATCAAATCTTTCAAATGCCAACAATATTCGGTAGAGTGTCCAGCAGTCTGATGATAGTTACAGTATCGGCTTTGATTTCCTTTATATGAACGAGTATTTGTCGGACATGGTTCAAAATAAGGTTTGTCCTTTATTTCCTCCAGTATCTTTGCCCGATTTGTATTGAGGGGGGTGAAGACCCTATTGACGTTACGATTCGGAAAAGGTGGTCGGCCTTCCCCCGAACCCCCGTTATGGAAACTCTTTTTTGTCTGGTTGTCCGACCTGTTTTGATTATTATCTGCTCTGGGATAGTTGTTCCTATCCCGATCTCTAGGCTTCTCTAAAGATTGTGAATGCGGCCTTAGGCTCCCCATAGCTTCTTCGATGACGATGAAGTTCTCCGCCCAATCATAAGCTTCGGACAAGTCCTTCGGAGGATCGAACATCATATCCTTCACCAATTTCTTTGACCTTACCACGTCCAATCTTGTTTGAAAGTATCCGAGAGCCTGAGGTCCGTTCAAATCTGTTACTTTTCCGACCGCCTCTCGGAATTTCTTCACATACTGGTTCAAGGTCTCGTTAGGGTACTGCCTTATTTGCACCAGGGAACCAGTTGGTTTACCCCTCTTTTTATTGCTCCCGAATCGACTATGAAATTTGTCGCAAAGTTCCTTCCATGATGAGATCGAATTCAGGGCAAGCGATGTCATCCACTGTCGAGCTTCTTTTTTCAGGGTTGTGATGAATATTTGACACTTGGCAGCATCCGAATAATCATAATATTTCATGAGCCGATTGTATGGTTGGGTGTGGTCATAGGGATCACCAGTGCCATCAAAACTCTCCAAGTCTGGGACCTTCTTGTTGGGGTCGGCTTTTACCCGATCAATCTCTGGAGAAAAGGGCGACGTTGGATCGATAGGAGCCTCCTTCTCCTGATTAACCGTTGCCAATTTCTTTTCTAGTTTTGCCACCCTTCGGGCAAGAGCTTCAGTCTCTTCCTTCCTGGGGGATGACTTATGTTTATCCCGATTGTTCTCTGAAGAAGCCACTCGCTGCCTTTGTCTTCTCCCATCGCTGCTACCCTCTCGAGAACGACTCCTGCGCTTATTCTTTTCACGCCGAGAGCCGTCCGGATGATGTGTCCTAGATCGGTTCAGTGGCGATGCTTCCCGACGATGATGATGGCTGGAGGAAACCTCTTCCCCACCCAACAGTAGTGCCATCTGAGCATCTAACTCATTCTGCTGAAGGCGTAGGGCCTCCATAACGTCTTTATTCTCCTGCATCTTTTTGGCTAAAATCATTTCCCTTTTATCCCGGCCATCTCGCTTTGAGTTTTGATCTTCGGCACGACTGTGGGGGACTATTGTCTTTTGTGTAGCTGAGAACAACTGTCGCCTGGTTGGTGCCGTCTTAGCCTTTGATGGGCCCACAGAGTGACTGTGGGGCCCGAGCCTGTCTGAGACATGGTTGGAAGGCCCCAACCTGTCCTTGACCGAGCCCCGAGGTTGGGAAGATGGGTCGACCGTTGATTTCTCCCGTCCATTAATCGTGTTTGCCTTGCTCGTCGCCATATCTCTGATTAAAGCTCCGATTAAAATTCTGGGTGATTGAAAAATTATCGTAGCACTAAAGCGGCCCTCTTTCTAGCGCCAATGTTAACGCCAAATTCTGACCGCTCGCCAAATCACCAAATAACGAGCTGAAATGACGTTTAACGGTGGAGGATATGTAGCTGTTTTAGTGCTTATATATGGAATAAAAATAATTGACACATAGAAATAAAATAATAACACCAAGATTTTTACGTGGAAACCCAAATTGGGAAAAAATCACGGGAGAAAGATCTCAGAAATCCACTATAATAATATGAAAATTACAAACTCTCGACTGAGAAATAAATTATTTATTTATTTTCTCCATATACCATCACTTTTGGTATTATTTTTACCAAATATTGCTAACTTTCTGTTATATGCTATAACTATATACTATAAAAGCTGAGAGGTGGAGAGGGAGAGAATATAATTATTTCAGAATACTGAGAGATGTGTTTAATTCGGAGCAATTATGCTCCTTTTATAGTAAAACCTCCCGCGCACCAACAAAGAAAATTGGCATGGTGGGTGTATCAATTTTGACATTTTAATTGGCTATGTTTTGCAATTGGGCAGCTTGTGTCAGGCGGCTAAAAAATCACATTCACATGCCAACATCATGGGCGGTAAATCACATGCCAACATGATGTATTTTATAAGAGAATTGTTATTTTTACGTGAAACTTTTGATATTTTCATAAGATCATATTCGCACGAATATAAATTCAATTTATTATTCAAGTGAAAAGAGTCTTGTAAAATTATCAATTCCCTTTTATAAAAGTTATATTCTTGAAAAAATTGGGTGCATACTCATCTTGGTGCGACTCCTGTCTATTAGTGGTACTTTTATCATATTGTCCTAGTTATGTTGAGACGTTGTTGCAACGTACAAGTTGTATTCAAATTTTAAACTCCCAATAATGAGTTATTAGTCTAGTGGTTAAGACTGAAGTATCTAAACGTTTCAGATTTGATTCTCACTTAAATAAATTTATTCTTCTATTATGAGAAGTTTATTTCCTTTTTATGAGAGGCTTGTTTTATTTATTACTTTTTTAGTGAGGTTTGATTGGTTCTGATATTGTAATAGTTATGACGTACTTAATTATAAAATTATATTGTATTTCCAAAAAAAATAAAATTATATTGTATTCCCCAAAAAATGGGGCTTAAAAAAAGAGATTTGATCGGTTCTTGATATATGTAAGAGTGATGACGTACTTGATTATAAAATTATATTATATTCTAAAAAAATGATACTTTCAAAATAAAAATAAAAATTGAGGGGATACTTACTCTATCAAAAAATGAAACTCGAATTACAAATAAAAGACCCTGGCCCTATGCATGAACTACCCTGTTTCCATAAAAAAATGAGAAAAAAATAAAATAAAGTAAAAGTAATCCATTTGTTATAACAAAATAATCCTATTTAAATTTAATCCCAATTAATCTGTCAAATATTAAAAATCAAGTCATGCGAATTTTTATTTTCAAAATAACATTCTTCTACTCAGTAATATATTTGAAGTAGTAGTTTACAACATTGTTGTTAAATTAATTAAAATTAAATAAAGGCCGTATTATAAAAGTTTCATTTTAAGTTGTCGCTCAATATTAATTTGACCCTTTAAATTGCAAAAATCTCAATTGAGCTATTAATTGACCAATTTAATTCAATTGACTCATGACATTGTCTTAGACTCGATCGGGATGTTTTCCATTAAGGACTCAATTGAAAATTAGGTATCAACTTTGAGGTATACTTTTACAATTTGACCTTAAATAAGTCTACAACGATTTTATAATTTAAAATTTTATAGTGACAATAATAAAAAAATGATATTCTATTTAGGAAACTGGGGTGGTAGTATTAATTATTAAAGAGGCATTCGTGCGACAGTGCAGAACTATTTCTCAAAATTATGGGCTGGGGTCCAAATCGTACTGGGCTTCTCAAACATTATTAATAGTAGTAGTTCTAAGAAGGAGTATTAAATACTCGCTTTGTGCACATTTACTGTTCTACTGCTATATCTTTGCCACTATCAAAAGTCTCTCTCTCTCTCTCTCCCCCCTTTTGAACACAGGTCTCTCTCAAAATCACACTCTGCTTAGCTAGCAAGCGAGCTCGATTTTCTTAAGATACTTAACAATGGCGGAACCCAAAACCAAATACGATCGTCAGCTCAGGTATTGTCACTTCTCTTTCCACTCTATTTCCATCTTAATTACGATTTGCCCTCCGTTGTTCGTACATATGTCCGTCTTTCACGCACTTTTGCCCTAACTCCATTTACTCACCTGCATCTTCCAAGTTTTTAGTTTGGAAAAGAAACGAAACTGATTTTGAGCCCCACCCTACCGAAAGTTCTAAAATTATTTGTATTACTCTACCTATTTTAAGCAACAAATTGGGACATTGTTGGAGCATAGTTATTTTGATAAGCAAGCAAATAATTAGTTCAGAATTAACTTTGAAAATTCTAGAGCTAGAAAATGAGTATGAAAAGTTGTATTTGGACTGAAAAATTGTGTATTCTAATGTGACATTGAATCAGATTATAAACCCATGGCTTGGAATTTTACTTGTTCTGATAAACTTTATTTGTTGATTTAGAATGAAAGTTTATGATATGTATATTGCAGGATCTGGGGTGAGCAAGGACAAGCTGCCCTTGAGAAAGCAAGTATATGCTTACTTAATTGTGGTCCTACTGGTTCTGAAACCCTCAAAAATCTTGTTCTTGGTGGTATTGGAAGTATTACTGTTGTTGATGGCTCTAGAGTTGAAGAGGGTGACCTTGGAAATAACTATATGGGTATGTGTCTTGATTTGTCTTGTTCTTCACATTTAAGTTTTTGGTCTCACATTTTTCCTGTGATGCTGATAGTGGATGAATCCAGCGTTGGGCAATCGAAGGCAAAATGCGTGTGTTCATTTCTTCAAGAGTTAAATGACGCTGTAAAAGCCAAATTCATTGAAGAGAATCCGGAGGAATTAATAAAGACAAACCCATCATTCTTTTCTCAGTTTACCTTGGTAGTAGCTACACAGGTATAAATTTGTTCGGTAATTTTTATCTTGCTATCTTTTTTATTATATTTTTTTTTGTGTTGTAATTACTTGCTCTCCAAGTTTAGGGTTTTATTTATTCTATATTAAACTGATGTTGGCCTTCAGTTTTATACATTGAATTGAACATTGAATTCAAGCCTTTTGCTTTTGTGGCTTTTGTCGCCATAGTATTCTTCCTTTTATCCCCTTTATTCCTTCTTCAATCTTGTTCTGCATCATTTCTGGGTCTATTATGTTAAATCATCTTAATTATCTGTCATAGTGTACTTCTCTGCATGTATCCACACTCAAATTTTCAAATCTTTAAATTTGACATCTTGGCATGCAAGCAAACACACACATCCAGACTCTTTCTCTCTCCCTCCCTCTCTCTCTCTCTCTCTCTCTCTCGCACACAAAAAAAAGAAGAAAAAAAGAAGGAAAGATTGATCTTTAAAGGGATTCAACTTATGCAAATTGATATTAATATTACATTGCTTATGCACACTTAGTGATTAGAAACTGAAAGTAAACGGTTTAGCATAAGTGATATTTCATGCAAATAACTGTGCATACATAAGAATTCATAATTTGAATTGCATAATGTGTGTGTATAATATATATATATATATATATATATATTTCATGTCAAGTATTGAACTGCATAATGTAATCCCAACTGTTCACTGGATACAAAAAATAAAAATAAAAATTTCCAACTGCTGAGTATTCTGCTTAAGGTTTTTAGTGATTGCCCATGATTATTATTCCTTTTTTCAAGATAGCTCAATCACTTCTCACCATTCATTAAACCACAAAAAAATCATATTTAAGGAGTAGAGAGCATAATATATGGAGGTCATGTATAATTTTTTATCAAAATATGATAAGGAAAAGCTTATGGAGTTCATATATAATCTAAGGAAGTGGTGATTTTTGGATTATAATGATTCACCTTTCTTTCTAAACTATATGCCAATTAGAAGTGGCCATATAAAGTTTTACCGAGGGAGTTTTTATTTTTTATTTTTATGTTCCTTACAAGTAAGGAGGGAGTTTTTTTTAAAATGATTTCAAGTGTCATATTCCAGCAATAGATCAAGTCATAGTTTATCTCTTTGTGGATGGTGTTTTTCAGGAGTTTATTGGCTCTTCGTCTTATATTATTTTGTACGAGTGAACTCCACTTATAAGAAGTTTGCTTCTCATCACTTCCTTTTTAAAAGAATAGTTACTTGGAAGTAGTGAGCTTCTTTTTTAGGTCAATTTACTGGGTGTAAATGCATATAATTGTATATTCATTTAGTCATCATCTTATGCTTCCTTGATGAAATCTCCTTCGATTATAGCTTGTCCTTCTCTATTCATTTATTTATTTAAATTTCTGTTAAACTGTTGAACCGTTGTTTCCAGCTGGTGGAAGATTCAATGGTAAAGCTGGATATTATCTGTCGTGAGGCAAATGTTATGTTGATATTTGCACGCTCTTATGGTCTGACTGGGTTTGTTCGCATCAGTGTGAAGGTAACGTGTATGGGGTTTTTGGTCGAATTTTTATCTTGCAATTAATTAGTTATCAAGATGATGATTACTAATATTTGAAAGAACTTTGGGAACAAGTACAATTTTCACATGGATTGCTCATTGGATGTATTTTGGATTGAATAATTGTGGTTATGTTACATACGTGGTTGAGAAATTATAATTATTTGGAAATTCAATTGTATTTCCCATAAGATTAGGATTATAGGTGTTATTAAGGTGTCTATATTAGAAAATCACGCAGAGTAGAAATTGAATCAAGAGAAGGTATCAGTCTTCCTAATCTTGCAAGCTAAGGGCTCTAATCTTACTTTTTGTCTTTGTGGCAGGAACATACTGTGATTGAATCAAAGCCTGATCATTTTCTAGACGATCTCCGGTTAAATAACCCATGGCCTGAGCTCAGGAGGTTTGAATTTTGCAAGTGCTACTGTTTTATTTGTTCACTCTATCCATATTTTATTCTTGTACATTGATTACTCATTTTTTGGTAAACTGTATTGATTTTTCATCTGTATCAGCCTAACAAGTAAGGATTCTTCATTTTGGTTGAGTTTTTTTAAATGATTACAACTGAATATAAAACTAATACTAAATACTATGCTAATTATTATAATGTTTTAATACTAACACAATCTTGGAGTTGGTATACAAATTAGTTAGTGTATATTTCTTAAGTTCTCATATAATATTAGTTACTATATATATATGTTTACTTTTTCTTGTTTTTTTTTTTCATTTTATCATAAATTATTTACTGGTTTCGATATTTTAATGTATATAAATGTGTGTGTGTGTGTGTGTATATATATATATGAGTATATAATAAATTTATTTTATATTTAAATATGTGCCGCATCCCCACCAAACTCGAATTTCTATTTTTTGAGTTTTGCGGAATTTCTGAATCCTAGTACGGTGAACTAAAATCCTTGAACCCGAATCCTTGCTTCTTAGGTCTCGGCTAATTTATTTATGTACAAATCTTTATCATTTGCGCAATTTTTGGTAGCTATTATTTAGCATTTCCTGTGTAGCGTATTTTTTAGATACTGATTACATGTTTTGTCAACTATAGGTTCACAGAAACAATTGATTTACACGTCCCTGATCCCGTAGTCCACAAGCATACACCATATGTTATTATTCTTGTAAAGATGACTGACGAATGGGCCAAAAGTCATGGTGGAAGTCTTCCATCAACTAGGGATGAGAAAAAGGAGTTCAAGGTTTACACATTCCCTTCTGCTTCCACACCTTATATGTTAGTATATTCCTTCTATTGCCTAAGGTTGTTTTGTTGGTGAATTGTACACCTTAGGAAATGATCAAATCCAGGATGATCGCTATGGACGAAGACAACTATAAAGAAGCTATTGATGCCTCATTCAAAGTCTTTGCTCCTCGAGGAATTAGTAAGAGCATTATTTTATGGTGGTATATCTGCACTATTTCCATGGAGTATATTTTATAAAATAACTGGTTATGTTAAGAAGGATTTGCCGAGTATTTGTTATTCCTTTGTTTGTAGTTTTAGTTAAGAGGTTACTATTAGTTATGTAGGGTGAGCACCAAGTCCATACGGAATTGTGGCTCCATCTGTAAGAGCACTCAACCCAAACTTATATGACAAAAGGAGAAGTAGCGAATAACCCATGTGTACTAGCTTTGGAGGTTTCATTAATAAATATGCAACAAGTTTTCTCACTTTCTCTAGTGTCCATATGGAGCGTAACATAAGACAGTAAATGCTGTAGGGTTGCATGTGGAGTGTAACTAATACAAAATATATTCGATAGACATGACCTTTTGAAATATGTTACTTTTGCCTAAATATAAATTTTACCTTGAGCACTTTTGATTGGCTTAGTTTTTGTTTTTTTGTTTTTTTTCTCTCTCTCAGTCTCTGCTTTTTCATCTTTTCTTTGGGATGAGTTTCAGTTGGTTCTTTGCAGCCTATCTGAGCTTAACCTTGTACAAGTTCGGTCTGTTTTACAGACGAATCTTAAAATTAAGTTGGAACTTTGCTTGTTTGATATGAACTTCATCCACCATAAGTTGTAGTAGTGACCTTATGAGCTGAATCCCAATAAAATTAGACAATGTTCCAAATGGTATAAAAATGTAATGTTATTTTTTCCGCATAAATGTTAAACAGAATTGTGAGAAAATGTAATAAAAGCTTAATAAACTTGATTTATAGGCTTAAAATTTAACAAATTGCACTGCCTCCTACTAGTTTCACGTGGCCCTTTTTTGGATGCGTTCAACATGGGTTTTGTGAAGAAACCAATTCATGTACTATATTCTCAAATACTATATATAAATTTCCTTATTTATCAATATGTATATAAGTTTTATAGTCGTGCTTTTGACATGTCTAAAATCCGTGCACACCTAGAAAACGGTAAATTAGAATGTGATGGAAGGAGTATGAAAATACGTATCAAGATGAAAATCTATGATTTAAGTGTGTAAAAATATGAAGAAGCATTTCTTTTCGTGCATGCTCATAAAAAGTTGTTTTTGAAACTTTTATCGAGTCTGAAAAAATTTGTTTTGAGTAGAGCACAAAGAGCATAGTCTAGGACCAGAAACTTACAATGTTAGTAGTTTTTCTTTTCTGGGTCAGACTTGTAAGTTTTAGTTGCTGTTAGACTTTTAAGTTATCCCATTCCTTCGTTTCTCAGGTCCAAATTTGCTGCATATAATCAATGATGCCTCTGCAGAAGTTGATTCTAATTCACCAGAATTTTGGGTGATGGTTGCAGCTCTAAAGGTAATGCCTCAGTTTTTCTCCCACAGAGTATCTATATATTCATTTATTTTTATGAAGTAGGTATTTTCAGTTTCCCTTTCCCCCCCTTTGTTTCCATTTTAGCTTTTTTATATATGCATGCGCTTGTGTACACATGCATGTTTTTATTTTAAATTTAATTTCCATCTATTTCTATTATTTTATTTATCTGTTTTATTTTTCTCGTTGCATGTCTACCTTTGCGCTTACATATAGGTTTCACTTTTTCGGCCTACCCCAACTAGTTTGGGAGTTCTTGAGTTGAAATTAGGTAGCTTGTCTCAGGTGTACTTTAAAGAACATGAAAATATACTTTCTGATTTCTATTACTGATTTACTT
Organism: Aralia elata; assembly: GCA_034770075.1. Lineage (NCBI taxonomy): Eukaryota > Viridiplantae > Streptophyta > Magnoliopsida > Apiales > Araliaceae > Aralia > Aralia elata. The sequence goes on from CM068385.1 coordinate 90,731,485, forward strand.
TTTTTCCCCAAAATTATTATTCTAGTGAACTTAGTATTAATGTTGAAAATTCCTTGTTTAGAGAAATGTATGCTCTGTGCTGCTGAGGTTCCCCTATTATATGTTATCAGTCCCTGATTTCTAAGTTCCCTAGCTGTAGGGGTTGAAACTTGAAACCAAAAAAGCTTGGCCTTTGAAATTTTGGTGGCTAATTAATTGGCATCATCATTGGTTGTCATCTTAGTGAGGCTAATTCTGCATAAATAGTCTTTTTTCTCACCCTTTTTTCTTGCTTATTCCTTGTGGATTCTGTGGTTTTTAAGTTTCTTTTTTTAATATGCCAATTCTCTATGTAATCTTCTAATCATTTATACCTTTCCTAACAAAACTCGATCATATTTATCATTTTCTGGGTCCTTTGGGAATAACTAGGAGGATTTTGTAGGGATTGGATTTGGCAAATAATTGTCGGAGATTGTTGCATCTTTGGATTCTTTCCATTATGGAGCTTTAGTATAAATTTTACCAGTGTGCAAGTGTAACTTGTTGGTCTTTATGAAGGTTTGGCATCTTTAATCTCAGATACCCTTGCAACAGTTTTGGGACCAGGTTTTACGAAATTATCTATGTAGGCTAAAATCCTCTACTCCTTGTTCCTGTTCATGGGATGCTATTACATTTAAATTAAGTATTATGTATTAGGATTCATTAGTTTTCCCCTAATTTGGCTCTTGGCCCACGTGTGGGAATCGAACGAGTGATTTTGAGATTATTTTTCAAGGCCTCTGCTGTTTCAACCATTGTTGGTGTAACTTTAAGTGTGAATCTTTTCTCACATTTCAGGAGTTCATTGCTCATGAAGGTGGCGATGAGGCACCTCTTGAGGGATCAATACCGGACATGACTTCTTCTACTGAGTTAGTTGCTACAGCATTCTGAGGACATTCTGCTGTATTTTGTCTTTTTATGTCTGAATTTTTTGACGAGGTGAAAAAATTGAATTTTGCCAACTGTGTTCTAGGTTATATGTAAACCTGCAGAAAATCTACCAAGCGAAGGCTGAGGCTGATATGCTTGTGATTGAGCAACGAGTAAGAACTATATTGAAGAAAATTGGTAGGGATCCAGAAAGCATCTCAAAAGCCAAAATAAAAAGCTTCTGTAAAAATGCAAGAAAGCTGACAGTAAGTGTGTGCAGTTTAATCTTTTTGTATTTAATTGTTGCCAACTTTTCCTGTTTAATCTATCAAACTGTATTTCTAAATGTCAATGTGAGAACATGAATTTTCTAACATGATTGATGTTGCCCCCTTAGGAGACTGTTTATTGTCTAAGCTTGAAGCTTACCGTAACTTTATTTTTAATAATATTAGTGACTGGCCCTTTTATTTTGTTCTACTTTTACCTGTACTTATACATTAGTATTCCTATAGTAATGCCAGTTTCAGTGGTACTGTTGATTCATCTCTATATTGTATCGTTTCATTTAGCTGGTTACGATGATGAATGTAATTTTTCTGGAGCTTGTCAAACTAAGAGCATGTAAGTCCTTCAGAAATACAGCACATACTTGTACACAAGCATATAGCTGGGATTTGCTGGCTTGATATTTTAACTATTCTAGTTAATTTTTTGTTGGCACAACTAACACTAATCTTCCAAACTATTGATGTGTTCCTGATTTGGAGACTTTGACTTTCAATATATTAGGTATGCAGATATCGTCTCCTTGAGGATGAGTTCAACTATCCAGCACAACCAGAGTTACAAAAGTATCTAACAGATGAGGATTACAGGTTTGTAGACCTTTTTATTTTTCTTTTCCCCTCTTTCTGTCAAATAAACAAGAAAAGGTTCTCCTTTTCAATATGGTTTGGATACTAGTGAAGTCACTTTTTAATAAAGTCTATTAGAGATGTCAGTTATGGTCTGTTGTATGGACTTCAACCGCAATGGAATTACCTGGTGTATGGAACTGCTTACTATTAGGAACAAAACCAAAAACGGTTTCTGATGTTCAGAAGGGAACTTTGAGGCTTTCTCGCTCAATGGAAATAAGTCCTTGATTGTCTGACCAATTTTCATTGTTCACAACCTTAAATCCCTAATATCATTAGAAACTCTCAGCTGTGTCAAATTGATTTGGAGTAAACCAAAACAAAATTACATTTCCCGAAATTTTGTGGAGATTCTAGGAAGTGGTAGCATTTTGTTTTCTTTTCTGATATCATTTGTGTATATATCAGTCATTTGGGCTGTCTTGATTTGAACCAGTTAAGAAAATATATTATTTGTCATGAAAATTAAAATATCTGGATTTATATTCAATTTCTTCTATGCAGTCCCCTGTCGGGTGTTCAACTTTCAGAGCTTTAAAATTTGAATGTTCATTTAATTTGATTAAAAAAGCTCTTCCTCCACGCTTAACATACTGACATCCTCAGTTTTTGGAGGCCATCTGAAAACTTGTTCAACCTTTTCTATTAATGATGTTTTTGTGATGAGTAGGTACTATTTTTAATATTTTTTTTGGGCATATTAACAATGCAGAAGTAATATTATAATATTTTACGGATCTTTTACCTTTGAAATATTTTTTGGATGAAGAGCTAAAAATTCTTTTCTTCATTTTGAATTAGAGGAGGTAAAAGATTTGGTTTGGACATGGGTAGAGTGATGATTGCTGACTCTGTTTTTATTTTAATTGTAATGGATTGTGATTGCCTGATTGGTTATTGTTCTTTTTAGTTTCCCCTCCCTGGAAAGCTCCACAGAACAAGGGTCTAACAATAACTTGCACATTATAAACATTGAAAGGCAAGAAGAAGCATTTTCTAGAAGTGATTGTTATCTTAATTTCTAGGCAACGTATCTAATATCATTAGTTCAGTCGAAGGACTGGTTGAAACTTGAAAGTGACTTGAGTGGACTTTTGCTGAAGAAAATCAAAAGTTTAGGGCTCAAGGGCAGTTCTTATTTTAATCTAGATCTATGAGTCCTGCAGTTATCTTGCTTAAAATGGGTTGAGCTGGGTACAGGAAAATAGTCAAAATACTTGAGACCCATTGGTGCAGTTGCTAGGTCACCTCCATAAAAAGCATCGTCCTTCTTGTTGTAATTTACTCTACCCATTTATAGTTTGGTATTTGAACAACTGTTGTTTCTTGTAATGATGCATGATACCCCACAATCTTGTTTATTAGTTTGACACATAGGAAATATATGCCTTGATGGCCAAGTAAACCTGATCCGCCTCCTTTGGTGTCGAGGAAGAGTAGTTCATAAATTGCTCTGTTTTCTTGTTCATATTTTTTGATCCCATTTCAGTTATACATACGGAGTAGTATGATGATTGTTACTCTTAACATCTGAATATTGCATCATGGGTTCATTCAAAATTTTAAGGGTGATAATTTGCTGAAAATCACTACTATATTTGGGTTCCTTTGCTCCTGTAAAGAACTGTCCCAGTTGACTTTCTCACTTTTAACACATTTAGTAGTAAATGTTTTGCGTGATTTGTTTTTTCTTTTTTGAATGCATTGGGAAAATTGCTTTAGTGACATTGAAATTGTTTGCTTGCTTATGGGATACATATTAATTTATACAGCAAGTAGTTCTTATTGTTGGTTTTTGTATATGTGGCAGTATTGCCGTGGGGTTCTATATTCTGCTTCGAGCTGTTGACCGATTTGCTGCTAACTATAACAGTTTTCCCGGGCAATTTAATGGGTAACACTTATTGAACTAGCAACCACTGTAATTCACTTCAACAGTTTGCTGGTGACCTGAATGCCTAAACTATATTTTCATTCTTCAGTGAGATGGATGAGGACATATCTCGATTGAAAACTACAGCTGTTAGCTTACTCAGCGACTTGGGTTGCAATGGCTCAACTTTGACAGAGGACCTTATCAATGAGATGTGCAGATATGGTGCTGCAGAGCTCCACGCGGTTGCTGCCTTCGTTGGTGGAATTGCATCACAGGAAGCAATTAAGGTTTGTATTCTCACTTCAATTTCCACCAAGTTTCATATAGGAAACTTAGTTATACTGGTGGTTCAGTCATCTGCTACAGATGCCCTCTACTTGCTTTTTCAATCCATGACTTAATAAAGGTTCTGATTGCAATTTGAAGGGCTCATTTTTTGTGGTTGCACTGCAGCTCATAACTAAACAGTTTGTTCCCATGTCTGGGACATTCATCTTCAATGGCATTGATCACAAGTCTCAATTACTGTCACTATAGTGTTCTAAAGCATAAGGTAAGGTAGGCTGATATATCTCACCTGGAGACATAATTGTGACAACTCAATCATAATCCCTCTTGAGAGATAATTTTCCAATTTAATTTTGGTTGACAGGACGAACATCAAAACTGGGGACTCTGCAGTAAGCCATTTGAATTTTTTGTAACAAGATCGAATGATCTCTGTTTAGACGCACATGCTGGCTTTTCATATTCGAAATTCGGTAACAATCCATCGGTTTATAAATGGAGAAAAACAAAGTGAGGAAGAGGCTTTACCGGATATGAGGAGGAAAGAGTCCAAGGTTTAAGAAATTAGGTGACAATGATGGAAAACAAACGTTACTAAAATGAGCAGGGTTGGTTTCATATATCGTACAGTATCTAGAAATATAGTAGTATCCTACATTTTCCCCAGGTTTTTTTGGGTTTTATCCTTCAAGCTAGATACTTGTTTCAGAAAGAAATGGGTCATATCTTGTGCACTGCGTACAATTAGATATTTCATTAATGTAAAAGGTTTTCTCGTGGGAACATTTATCTAAAAGTTTGTTAGCAAGCGATAACACATTCTGGGATATTTTGAGTAAAAATAAGGGATATGAAAGGGAAAAAAAGTGCTTATGGGTGTATCGCAGTGAAAAAAAGTGAATTCCTACTAAGATTATGGATCCTGCAGAACACCCCCCCCCCCTCCACCAACACACGCATTGAGGCGAAAGAAACAATCTGACCAAGGAATTAATCTGAGATTCAGTAGTTGTTTATTTTTCCTACAGATTGTTTGTGGTTAACAAGATAAATATGTTCAGAAAGGCCTGTTCAAATTCTCACACTTTTGGGGCAAGATTACTTATATTTTTATTTTCATTATTTGTTTTTTTTTAAATAAAAAACATAGTTTTAAAAAAAACATAGTTCATTAGCCGAAAGAGATGCAAAAATTGAAGCGAGTACAATTATTTTCTCCAAACAAATTAATTACTTCTTTTAATGAAATATATAGATTGAGATGGGAATATAGAAATTCATGTGCGAAGAAAGAGAGAGAGAGAGAGAGAGAGAGAGAGAGAGTAAAAAGGGCGAAAATAATTATAGTGTCCACCTTGCCTCAATTGCATAGCTAGTTTCTTTTTATGCACTTGTACTTTGTGTACTAATTAGAACAATAACGAGTAATTCTTACACACTGCAGACGCAGGGTTAACAGGGCATGATGTTTGGTCAAGATATCTCATACATTTTTTTACGATTAAAGCTTGATAAACATTTACGGACTAGTAAGTAACATGTCTAATGTTGTACAGGAGGAGCAAGGACACTAACAAGTAACAAATGTTACTTGCTCAAGTAGTTGAATGAATACATGAGAAAGTTTCTTCTTAACATAACATTCATAGCAAGAGTAGAAACTTATTACAAATGTTTGACGCTGGGATCTAAGGATACCATTTTACAAATGGAAGAGTCGCACAACTAACTAATGACTGAGTATCTATCATGTTTAGGCCTCAATCTCTCTCTTAAGTTAAGAAGTTGGAGAATTATGGAAAATGCAAATTGTTGGTGCAGGAGTGAATACTGAAATTGCAAATCAATTAGTATAGTACTTCTATTATCTTTTCTTAGCAAAAAAACCAATGGCCAAGCAATGAGTACATAATATTTGTCCTTCTCAATTGGTCATAACCAGTTTCAGATGGACGGTACCTATATTTAAAACGAGTAATCAGAAAAGGTAGGTTTTCCATGGAAAAGAAACTGCTACCAATGACCAAAATTATATGATTTATAGAAGTTTATATAAAACTACAGAATTATGTTCATTCAAAAAAATTTCAACCAGCCTTGATGATCAACCAATTCATAACATTCCCTATAACATCCCACATTATTCTCATCAAAATACTCTCCCATTTATTTATATGAGATAGATAGCTCATTGGTGCTAAGTCTCTTCCTCTCTAGCCTAAGTTAAGAATACCAGAACAAATAAAATAATAAACAAAACAATTAAAAATAATATCATCATGAGCTGTCCCTTGGCACTAGCCTTCTTCATAACCATAGCCACTTTTTTCTGCAATAGATATTTTGGATGGGGAAAAATTAAATTAGAAAATTGATACAACACAAATTAGAGGTATACAAATTGCACTCACAAGTTGAAAAACTAAGTTTGCAGTGGTTAAACGATGACTTAAGCATGCAATTTATTTCACAGTTACCAACTAGAGGCAATTATATAATATAATTACCTGTACAAAATCAAGACGATTTGATGTACTGTCCATCTCAGTACCCAGTTCTTCTATAATTTTCTCCTGCAGCATCATAGAAGTTTACACTTTGTTTAGTCATGATAAGATGGAACTGACAAAAAAAGGAGACAATTCACATGCTATAAATACAATCCCAAAAGCGAAGCAGATATGCAAGTGGTCAATGATAAAACAAACAGCCACGTCACTGACTTCATTTAAAGCATTGCAATAACTAAAATTAAACCTAAATAGTCACCTGTGCAAGGAGTTCTTCATGTATAGTAAGCCCAACACCTCCGATTCTTTCCACACTTGCACTGAGCTCATCCAACTCTTCATCCTGTCGCCTACAAGCACCAATTGACATGCATCCACAATTAGAAAGATCATAAACATTAGGAAACAACATAATCTCTTAAGAGCACTACAATTGGATGCTATGTTGCAAAAACTAACTTAGCACCATGTTTTCTAAAAATATCAATATCAAATTAACTACTATATGGTTCCTATTGACAGGTTAAATCCTTGTATACTGTTATAGAATGCTGCTGAACATAAAATTTTGTTAACCTCTAAGGTTTATTATTAATCATCAAACTTGCAGCTAAAAGTTATACGTAGAGAATACTGATAGTGATAAGAGACGTATATAGCAACACCTTTTCCTTTCTTCATAAAACAGTTCAGAGTAATTTGATTACTAGGCACCTATTACCAGACCCTTCCTACATGACCACTAAAAAGTGAAAAAGGGTGTTGGCACATGTATGAATGACCACTTTTATTATGTAAGCCAAAAAAAGGGCAGTTCATGACACTTGCAGCGACCAAAAAAAGATATTTCTGCAATCTCCTCAAAATAAATTCATAGATATTCTCCTTGAGAAACAAAAGATACATTTCTCTCCAAGTTTGAGAAAGAAGGCAACCAAATCTTCGAAGCTTGGAAAATTTTGCTAAATGGCAGGAAACTAAAGCATGTACTGGATAAGAGAAATAAAAACACAACCACAAGAAAAAAATGTAAGCACAAGTAAAAACTCTACTTTATGAGAAGCAACTGTCTGTCCGATTCCGATGATATGAAATCATCATTATCTGTTGCAATATACTGATTGGATCTATCAGTCTGATGAGAATTTGGCATCTTCATAAGTTCACGGCGTATCCCACTTGCATTAGAAGTGTTTGTGCCATTCACATCATTTCCAGCCACTACTGCTTTCTTAACATTGCTCACCTGATTCATGCAGTGAAATATTTCAACAAATATGAAACTAAATCAACAAAGAAAAGGTGGAGACAAATTATGATGAGTTAAGTGTTAAACAGATTTCACAACAGTACTCGTTCAAGTAAAAATGTTTAAAGGGTTAAACTCCATATATATTTTTAGCAGAACATCAAACTGACAATTAAATACTACCTGCGTACGAGCAGTGTTGGTCCATCTCCTTCGTTTTTCAAGCTCCACTTCAGTGATTCCATACCAAGAAGGATCTCTAGCTGCTACAGATATTGTCTTCTCCAATTCAACTACCTTCCTATCAGAAAGCTAGGTTTCAGAATTGACGGACAGCATAAATTGCTAGAACTTTCATATAGGCACAAGACAATCAAGTTGGAAAAAACAAACAATTTGCAATGAGTTCCAACTTCCATGTGGGAAAGGTAAGACCAACTTGCAAAATACTCCCTCCATTCCAAAATATAATATCAATAATGATTTTTTAAAAGTCATTGAAACATTTTAAAACTCAAAAATCGATATGAATCCATTTAAATTTTGTAATACAATTATGAATACCATAAACTATCTAATAAGTATTACTAACTATGAAATTTATTGTTTTCAAAACTTAATTGAATCATGTCAATTTAAAATAGGAAAATATCTCAGTTTGACTTTTAAAAAGTCAATATTGATCTAATATTTTGAAAAGAGTATCTGCATCTACATAGTGTGCCACAAAACTAGTTAAAATTTTTGTATTTCATGCGTGTAATTAGTTGCTCTAACAGCTTACACTACTAGAACTACAAATGAAACCACTCACAAGCAAAGAAACAAACTGGGATACATTAAAGAAGCAGAATCGAACATAGCTCAACTATAAAGACGCAGGGGAAGAAAAAGCGAGTGAGAAATTTGATCTGAAGATCTTGTATAAGCAGAGCCTTGATAATATGTCCAGTGATGAATTGTTTTAAAAGCTTAACTCATTATAAAAATTTTCCAACAAAAGCTTAATTCAACCGCATCTCATTACAAAGTAGAACCACATGATTGATCTCAAATGCATACAAAGAAACTGGTGAAACTTACTTGAGTGAAACATAAAAGTTGAGTAGCTGATTTACGAATTCCAAATGATCCAATTCGAGTTTGGATCGAACTCCAGAATTTAGAGAGAGAAAGCTAGAATTTGTTTAATTTCATTGATACTCTCTAATGCATACATTCAGCTCTTCTGAAGGAAGGAAAATACAATATAACTAGAGAAACTATCCAAGCCGTTGATTATTATAAGTAACTCTTAATCGTAGCCCTTCATTCTTACCCAATACCTCTTTTAACAAGGCTCGGATCATAACAATACTCTGCCCTTCAAAATTCACCTTGTCCTCAAGGTGAAAATGTTCTCTAAGCGCCACTGCAGAATAGATTGCTGCTGATCCATTTATTGCCTCTCCTTTGGCTACTCTATTAAGGCACCACACAACAGTCACCAATGTCAATAAACTCTGGCTTGAGAAAAGATTTATCAACTAGAAACCCATCAACACCAACTCGAGTACCCATACCATTGGAGTTGTCAACCTTAGCAAAGTTAATATTGACATTTTCAATTGTTGTTCCAACTAGAGAGCTAATGTTCCTTTGAAGCCAATTCCTTAATTCTGATTGTACTTTTTGAGCCTGTTTCAAACTAGCCAGCTTTCCAATTTTCATATCCCAAATTGGGTACGGAAGACTGAGGCCTTACGCAAGTGATGTTTATTTACCAACACCCCTTATAATTCTAACTAAAGAAAGTTTGGGAATGCAAAAAGAAGGAGCACAAGTTGTTGATTAGGATTTACAGAAGCTTGTAGATGTTGACTTCGGTGCTGCTAATTTGGTATCAAGACGGGATAATGTTGTTTTGGTTTATGAGCCTATTTACCATCTCTAGTTAAAGGTTTTAAACCTATTTGAACACATCCGAAATGTAAAAAACTATATTCTTTTTATATTAGAATTTAACAATCTAATTGTTTCATACATATCAGATATAGGAATAGTTCTTTCAATTGTTTTAATTATTGTAGAAGATTTTAAATCAAAAGCTCCAATATTATAAACATTGCTAGGTTTAATTTTAGGCAAAGACCAATTTTAAAGTTTCTTCTATGTTACTATAAGTAACTTGTTCTTTATTCTTTTCATAATCGTCTAGTTCATTATTTTTATTATTATAACTACCTAATGCTCTAAGTATCAAACTCTCGTATAATTAATTAAATCAATTATATCCTGGCTCAACGATTTATTTCACTATAGGCACTCAAAACCTTATACACGGGTACAAATATGCCAGTGAACACGCGATTTGGATGTTGGTCCACCAGTCTATAATTAATGAATAAATTATATGATTATCTTAATCATAGAGCTTTAAGTGAAACTTGGCTCTGATACCAAACAACAACAAAAGGATCGTATAATATAAACTAAAAAACAATAAACTAAACAACAACATAAATAAACTAAAATTTACATAGAGATTCCATGGAAGCTTTCCTTTTATTAGAACGAATATGTACATAGCAGCTTCAAACTTACAAAGAGATTCCAAGGAAGAAAGGTTTAAGGAAAAACTTGAAAGAAAAAGCTTTAATACACATGAGCATACTACCCTCCTTATATACTAAGCTATTAGCTACTATTTGTTCTAATAATTGAGAAAACTTCGTCAGCGCTTGCATCACCCCCCAATAATAGAACGAATCTACTTTTAGCTTTACTCCATCAGTCTTCTTTTTCTTATCCTTTTTCTCTTGCTTTTTAACCAAGTGTCGATTTATTCGGGCCCAGAATATCTGGTTGAGAATCTTCATCTTCATCATCTTCGTCTTTTTCATTGATTATTGCAGTGAGAGTTTTATCTTCATCTTTTTCTTCATCAGATCCGTCTTCTTTTTCAGACTGTTGTTTACTGCTTTTGTTGCTTTTAGCAAAAGTCATTGATACATCTTCTTCATCTGCTTCTAACTGTTTGGCTAAAATCTTTAAGATTTTTTTATTAATCTCTGTTTTGCTTGCTGAGGGATATTGGTCTTTTAGACTGGCTTTTAACAATTGAAGGGGATCCTCTTCCTCCTCTTCTTCCTTTTCCTGCTCTTCTTTTTTAATAAGATCTTTAAATATTTGTAAATCATTTTTAATAGACTTTATTGTATCCTTAGAGGTCCATTTTGACCACCATTTACAATAGAATTTCCTTATAAGGGATGAAAGACCAAGATTACAATCTTCCTGAGATACTTATCCAAATTTCCATGCCCAAATCCAAGGAAGACCATATTGCATAAAGAATTTAAATATTGGTAATCCTTTAGATACCTTTTTACCTTTTAGGTGAGGATGAATATCTTTATATTCTAAATAGAGATTATAAATCTCATTAAGTAAAATTACTGGTTCAACACCAAACCTTATCCACCAATGAATACACCAATTTGGAACTTTAATTTTCGCGAATTCAGGGGAAATACAGAAGAACCAAGTATGTTTATTTTGAGGATTTTCATAGTAGAAACAATAATACCAGACATCCTTATAGTCTTATTAGGATCTAGTCCCCAATCTGTGGGATTAAGCATCTTTTTTAAGTATGCCTTCGAGAATAAAAACGGAAAAGTTCTATCCTTTTCTCCTCGATAAAAGTGTTCAAAGCCTACTGAGCCAGTTTCTATTAAAATCTGCTCATAAAATCCTTTAAAATTGTTATGTCCCTTTAAGGGATAAGCAACGACAGGGTCAAGATACCTAGATGCTAAATAATTTGGGTCTTTTAGCCATTTTAGGTCAGTATTTTCAATGGTTATTACCATTTCAACAAATTCCTTTTCGTGGATATTATCCACTTCCTCTCTCTGAAGAGCTTATTTCATGGAAACGACGGTTTTACTTGTTTCCTTCGAGGACAAAGTTCCTCTAGCCACTCCTTTTAATAGTGAATGTCGGAAATCGTCCAAGGAGTTGTAGGTATTTACCTCTCCCACGGGAGGAACTCCCTCCACGAGATGAACCATCTTTTTTAGAGCTGGTTTGCCCTGCAAAAATTCTTAGAATGCCCCCTAAAGTAGATTCCCTGTCAATAGCATTCTGTAAAAGCAGATTCGTTCTATTATTGGGAGGGGGGGTGACGCAAGCACTGACGAAGTTTTCTCAATTATTAAAACAAATAGTAGCTAATAGCTTAGTATACAAGGAGAGTAGTATATCCATGTGTATAAAAGCTTTTTCTTTCAAGTTTTTCCTTAAGCCTTTCTTTCTTTGGAATATCTTTGTAAGTTTGAAACTACTCTGTACATATTCGTTCCAATAAAAGGAAAGCTTCCATAGAATCTCCATGTAAGTTTTACTTTATTTATGTTGTTTAGTTTATATTTCTTCACCAACTCGAGTACCCATACCATTGGAGTTGTCAACCTTAGCAAAGTTAATATTGACATTTTCGATTGTTGTTCCAACTAGAGAGCTAATGTTCCTTTGAAGCCAATTCCTTAATTCTGGTTGTACTTTTTGAGCCTGTTTCAAACTAGCCAGCTTTCCAATTTTCATATCCCAAATAGGCTCATAAATCAAAACAACATTATTCCCTCTTGATGCCACATTAGCGGCACCGAAGTCAATATCTACAAGCTTCTATAAATCCTGATCAACAACTTGTGCTCCTTCTTTTTGCATTCCCAAACTTCCTTCAGTTAGAATTACAAGGGGTGTTGGTGAATAAACATTACTTGCGTAAGGCCTCTTTCCTAAAGGCTTTGGTACCCAATCATCGATTGTATTCGCCAACCCCGTTTTAAGCCATCTCACTCCACGAGAAATCTTGTTAATATTTACTGTTTGAGACAGTACACACAAAACATCATGCAAGGATATTTTTGCTATATCAAGCACATGAAAGCTTGCCCTTCTTAATACGATGGTACATATCGAGCCCATTTCTGCACTACTAATCTTTATTTTCTCACATCCCAGAAACATGTTTCCCTTTGTTGCTTTTACCTCAAACACACCTCCACGTAGAGATGACAAAAATAATTCTTGCATTAATCTTCTGGCCTTTGCTGACAAAATCTGCATCATTACCTTGCCCGTTAAAACTATTCTAGCAGTTGGCTTCTTGAGAGATGAAACAGTTCTAACCTGATAACCAAACAACAGATTTCTAGCAACATAAAGCTTTAAGTACCTTGACACGCCCTTGGTTGAAGCATGGGTTCTATGTTCAATTCCAAATACATCATTAACCATGGATTTCATCCAAGCACAAGGCATTCCAAGGGAACAGAACATGGTTGGTACCACAACCACAATTTTAGGCAGCCCCACTAAAACATGAGATACCATTGCTTTCTGTTCTAAGGCTGCTAAAATATTATACCATGTCCAATACTTGATCTCTGCAGGTAATATTTCCATTTTCTCAAGAAAATTGCAGATTCCAGAAATAGATTTCTTCATTCTCAATAACTCATTAAACTTGCCCATCTTAAAAATTAGAGCCTTGTCCATATGCTTTGGTTTAAACTCCCACCATTCTTTCAAATCACCTATTAAATTCTTAAAAAATTCGTAAGGCAAGCATAAAGAATGGACAAGCAGGAGTAAATTTGAACCTAGCATGCATTTAGTTTGCCATTCTGCATGTATATAGCGATAAGCCTCAAGCACCATGAAGCAGTTGTAGCAGTAGACTCATGAGCAGCAAAATAAATTTCAACACCTTTGAAACACCCAAGTATAAATGGAAGAGAGCAGCAGCCCGGTGCCACAAAACCCAAATTATAACCATCCATGTTCAGTAAATTGGTCTCAATAAATTGTTTGGAGCACATCTCAGCGTATGAGCTGAACTTTATCCCATGAGTTGTGCCAACCACCACAATCCTATCAATGGGCACAAATTCCCCACTATCCCCGTGTTTAATCAATGCAGCTACATGACGATATATGAGCAAGCCACTAGAGTAAACCCAAATAGCAATTGTAGCTTGTGAAAGCGGGTTTTTTTGCCACCATTTAATATTCTATCACTGTGAGGAATATGCAGCTTCTCAATCAAAATTATGTCCGAGATAGCTAAAAAATCATCAATTACCTACTGCCTAGTATACCGTTGAGAAATATTAAGATGACCCTCGTGAATATGATGGCATAGACAATATGGTTTGGTGAGAAATATTTTCAAAGTTGTTTCACCAAAAAGACATTCTCTATAATAACCTTTATCAACAATTGTCAGATGCAAGCGAGAATCGAATCCAATGCAGAATGTTAGCTCAGCTTCTTTACTTCCAAGAGTTTCTGAGAGAAACACATGGTGTAAATCCATAATAAATTATGGTTCATTATAACTTTTGTCCGCCATATACGCAGTGTAAACCTTTTCAGTAAACACTTTTCCAGCTCCCAAATAAAAAAATTCTTAGTCAACAATCACCGCCCAATAAGCATAATCCGACAATTCTAGTGTCAAGAACTGGCTACTAAAAAGTTCAACTCTCAATGAAAGCAGCATTTGATACGGATATTTGAGTTTCTGTACGAACTCCAAGTGATTCAATTCGAGTTTGGATCGAACTCCAGAATTTAGAGAGAGAAGAGAAGAATTTATAGGGAGAGAAAGCTAGAATTTGTTTAATTTCATTGATACTATCTAATGCATACATTCAGCTCTTTTGAAGGAAGGAAAATACAATATAACTAGAGAAACTATCAAAGCCGTTGATTATTATAAGTAACTCTTAATCGTAGCCCGTCATTCTTACCCAATACCTCTTTTAACAAGGCTCGGATCATGGTTCGTAACAGTAGCATACCTGCCAGTGAATGCTCTCACAACCAGCAAGGAGCTCCTTCGCAAGCCGGGAGTGCTCTTTATTATCCGACAACATGTGTTCCCATTGGTGAAAAGTAGACTGCAACTTATCAATCTAAACAAGCATGCGATCCAATATTAACACACAAAACATCCAAACAGTCAATCCAGAGATGACTTGTGTCAATCAAATGTTAGCTCAAAAGCTGTAGGAATTCGTATTTAAACTTACAGAATCTTGAATCTCCTCCTTTACAATGTAGAACGGATCTTGAGCTGAAGACATTTTTCTAGCTTACATACGTCAACCTATACATGCCAAAATATTTAATTCTATTAGCAAAAAAACACATCAAATAATACACTTTTCTGGGCATCACATGCATTCACTGCAGGAATTAACTGGGGTTCGTTCAGTTCATGGCTATGATTGAATCAAAACAAATTCCTAAATACACTACTACAAAAACCCTAAAAAAATTGACAAAATATTCGAATCGTACCTGGCAGAAAGCAGTAGGAACCCAAAACTTTTTGTTGTCAGATTTGATCAGTTCGAGTCCAAGGCTCGAATTAGTGGTAAAAAGATTGGATCTTTCTCTTTGAATTGATCCTAAATCTTCTTGAACTCACGCTCCGTATACTCCTAACTCCTGATTCAGGGAAACAGAAAGAAGAGCGAGAGAGAAAACGTGACTCTCAGTTTGGCGATCTGACCCCTTCTCCAATTTGTGTTGGGCTTCGTAGATTCTCCTCCTTCAGGAATGGCAAATAAGAAAATACGAAAACTGAGATGTTAGTCGTGGTTAAAACATGGGTCCCACATGCGAAAAAATTTCCATTTTTTAACCAAACCAATATATTATTAAAAAGTGAGTCCCACGTGCAAAAATATTAAAAATTGCTACGGAAATATCAGTTCCTGATTTTAAAAATTAAGATAAACAATATACTCTCACATTTTTTAAAATATTAATATTGATTTTTTAAAATTAATTTAAAATATTTTTAAATTCAACATTAATTTAATTTTAAAGAATACAATTTTAAATTTTATAAACTATTTAAATAATACTACTACTTACAAAATTTCTCTCAAAAGTTTTAATGAATAAGATTAATTTTAAATTTAAAAATATATCAAATTAATTTAAAGTCTTTAAAATAGAGAGTTTATATTACGGGTATTTGTTTGCGAGTCTGGGATACACGTATGGACTGTTAGCACTACTTAAATAATAATGTATATTTATTTTGTCACTCAAAACTAGACTGTTAATCCAATTTTAAAAAATAGTCCCCCTTATACTAATGAGAAAAAGGCGATGAGTTTTATAATCTTCGTGTGAGGGATAATTAGTTTGAAAAATTAATACTCCCAAACTCGTATTAAGGAATATCAATGGTATATGGGATTTTAAAAATGATATATATGTCGATAAATATTTTAACGGAATTGAATTACGACCAACGTAAAAATGTATGTAATAAAAGAGTTCTTCTTAATTCTTACTTATTTCATGTGTACACATACTCGCAATCATAATTCGGCAATTTTTTTTTGTAATAAATGACAGGAAACTTTTTTTTTTCCAAGTAAAAGAAATGAAAATGAAAATAATATTTTAGTTTATGCGATATATATTATCATTAATATTTGTAAATTGTAGAAGATTGAAAGTATTTTAATGAGCCCAAAGAGGTATGTCCAAGATGGCAAGTTCGACAGGTGTTACCTTCGAATTATTTGTTGGGTACTAGTATAATATATAAACTCCTCGGAACAACCTCAATCGGGTTATAAAACTTGTATTCGACTTAAATTGAGTAATTTATCAACACATTTCCAAGTAATGGTACGAAAACATACAAATTATTTTATTGAAAAAGAAAATTTTCAAGGGTAAAAATATTGTTGAAATTGCTTTATTGGTTTTTGTGAGTTTTTATTGCTGCGGAAGCGGAATTATGTTAGAGACGTGGGAAAGTAAAGGCAGGGAAGTAGGTCTAACACATTCCATTGCATATGAACATTCTTACTCATCCCGTTAATAAGTTTATCCCCTCCCTTCACTTCAAATAATAGATAGACATTAATTTATTTTTTTTGCCAATTTACAAAATCTTAAAATTCAAAAGTAATACAATTTCCCTAAATTTTAGTAAAAACAATTATAATTGCTAAAAATAAACTAAAAAATACTACTTCATCCGTCCCAAATTAATTGCTCAATTTTGACCTTTTAAAGTCAAATTGACCATTTTTAAAACTAATCTTTTTACTATTTTTGCTAAAAATATAGGTAAAGAGATTATAACCAAAAGAAAGTATATACAATTTATTACTAGCTCCATTTTTTATAATTTTAGAAATATATTTATATACGCTTAATTATTAATTTTAAAAATAGTCAATTCAACTTAAAGAAATCAAAACTGAGCAATTAATTTGGGACGAAAGGATTATTAATTCGTATAATTGTTGTTTTTAAAACTCACGCCTATTCATATTAATTTTAAATTTTACAAATTGACCAAAAAATAAATAAATCGAAATTTATTTATAATTTTAGGACTGATATTATACAAGAACGTTCTGATTAGGAGGCTAAAAGTAATAATAATAACCTGTAAATGTGAGCAGTGAAAGAAAACTACTACATACATTATTATTCTGACAAAGACGTGTCAATCACTACAAAGCGTTCCAGCCAAATCTGGCTCCACTTCCAGAATTGACGCTACTTGTATCGAACAAATGATTGATGTGATGTTTTTACCCATTTTGTTATCAAGTGTCAAAGCTTAACACATAACAGCTAACTTGTAATATGTCTAGTGCTTATTCACTACTAAAAATGATGCATAGATGATAGAACTGACATCAAAAGTATTATGATGATTCTTAATGCCATGGGAGAATGCATGGACTCACCTATGGAATGCCAGCGCTTGTTTCCACCTTCGAACTGAAAATATCCTCTTTTCAATTGGTAACTTCCCTCTCACAAATAATTTATTATATTAGCAAGGTGGATAAGCAACTTGCAATATTTATAACTACCAATCAGATTTATATCACAAGTGGATAAAAGAAATATTTATGTAGATAGAATAAAATCGAATTGATATGGCAATTACTAACTTGATTCTCCCCAGTTAAATAAATAAGCAACCAAACAGTAAATTTTATAATTTACATACATTACATGTAATGCTTCATATATTGCTTTCAAGGTATCATGATTACTGTTCTAAATACCTGATTTCGTTCATGAAAAGTTAGTGGCAGCAGAACCTTTCTTTGTAGGATTATACACGCTGAACTCACCAAAGTCTCTCCTACCACTGGGAAAAAAAGAAGAAGAGAGCATATATATAAGCTCCTTAGCTCAAATCAACCAGATTCAGTCTTAAAACATATATCTAAACCTTAGGAGGAAAATCGAAAAGTAAAACCGTGTAGTCACCCAAAGTTTTAGTTTTATAAACAATTATATGCACAGTTAAGAAAGGAAAAACGAAGAGCACAAGCTTAACCAGGGTTCACCACACCTGTGTGTCACATC
This sequence comes from Aralia elata, assembly GCA_034770075.1. Classification (NCBI taxonomy): domain Eukaryota; kingdom Viridiplantae; phylum Streptophyta; class Magnoliopsida; order Apiales; family Araliaceae; genus Aralia; species Aralia elata. Next base: position 90,749,647 of record CM068385.1, read on the forward strand.
CCAGCCAGCAGGTAAGAAACGGGGATGAATGGTATCGACAAAAACTTTTCTCCATCTCTGGCAAAATTCAAGAATCCCATCATCCCCATATTCCTTCAGCAAATGATCCACAACTTGTTTCCCGTGTGGCCCATGTCCTAGTAATGACAACTTTGAATTACTTTTAGAAGAGACAGTTCCATTCAATGGACCTTTACATTCTGAATTAGTATCACACCCATATATAGTAACTTTCCTTTCTGAAGTAGTCTCAGAGGCTTCCATATTGTCCGAGTTCAAATACGTGCCATCATTGACAGAGGCTTCACTGCATCCGTCAGGTTTAGAATATATATTGGGCAAGCTTAAATCCATACCTGTTGTCATTATGCTACCATTTTTGCTGCCCGTCTCTCCACCAAGTGCATGTGCACCATCTACATTATTAGTGTTTAATGTATTTTCAAGGACAGACAATGGCCCGCTACCATTATTCTCTGGTTCATTGTCTAGAGCATCGCTCGCTGTAACATGTTTAAGTGACACCCCTCTCTTTTTCTCAACTCGTCTTCTCTCATGAGGACTCATTCCAACTAGCAAAGCTCTTTCCAAGTCTTCATCTGATATATCCCTGCCTCCATAATATTTCATGACAATCTGCAAACCGAAGGGAACAAAATCAATTAAAGAAAAGCTCTGAAAGTTGGTGAAATTAATATTCTGCAAATTTAACAAAATAACAAGCATTTCTTTACAACAGAGGATTCAATTGTAGTTGAAAGTCCATATAAACTACAGTTAGAAATAAAAGGGGAAAACCAAGAGTGAGTTTGTAAAAGGTTTCTGTGTATTGAAGTCGTAATGCAAGGAACAGCTAGTAGTAATATTTTTGTTATGTAAAGTAAAACTAAAAAGTACTCCAATTGCAAAGTTATGCCAATGTACCACGACTATTACGCTGCTTCCAACACTTAGATATGATGGTGATCCCATAATTGTGTGATGAGAAATTATACTGCCACTTGTTTTATAAAAATAATAAATTTATTACCACAGATGTAATCAATACAATCACGGAGGACCTCCTCAGGAAAAGAACAAGTGAGGAAAAATGCAAAAAGAAGAGGAATAACCCAAAATCGTCGTACAAGAGTCGTGTCTCCTGAGTCCAGACCTATCAATATAACTAACTGTGCCCCTCTGCAAGACAGACACAGCAAGGCCCATAACGAAGCATGAAAGATATTAGAATCTGTCCCTAAATGGAACATTATAAGAAGCAAAATGATAATCATATTTATACCTCATAGTTTAATCCTTCTCACCTGTGAACATGAATTCTAACAAAAGAACATTTACTAGTAGCATAATTTAACATGGTCCTCACATGACAAAGATTTTATATTATGTCAGGCAAAGCATATCAAGTATCAGTGATTGATAATTACTTTCATCATACTCACATCAAACAAGTTTTTGTTTTAGATATGAAATACAACAAATCAAGATGCACAATTGCTCATTGAAACAAAATTTAAATTAGTTGAACAAATCAATGTAAAAAGTAAGTGGCCTAAGTCCAAAAGCTACACCAGAGGAGAAAGAATAAAGGAACAAGTCAAAAGAAAAGAAAATCAATAATATGACCCCTGAGTTTGCAATTATAAAAAACGAGCTACAGAAAGAAGCATGAAGTGAAGAAAAATTAGGAAGTAACTAGAAAAGCAACTTAAAAACTGAGCATGAAGGCAGACACCACTCAAAGATAAAAGACAAAGAGAGGCTTAAATATAAACATAAGGCCTGCAAAATTCACAAGACTTCCTTTCTCTTGTGAGATCCACCACAAAATCATTAGCATCAGTTCGAGCATGTAAATAATTAAACATTTAAATATTTCACTATTAGCAATCTTCCAATCAAGTTAGTTAATTAATTGAGGTCTATCAACTAGATGTTTCACACCTGTGTCAGCTCTTCACGGCGCTTCGATGGCATTTTTGGTCCATGCCGCAAGAGAGCCATAGCTGCCGTTCGCAATTCTAAAGGAGACACACCTGCGTCCTCACCATGCACAACAGAGGCAGACGACCTAGATGAATCTTGTGCTTGACTAGAATCAACTACTTTACGAATAAAAAGTGGTATTCCAAATTCTGCAGCTACTCTTTTTTTATACTTCTCAGCAGCACTATGAGCAATTTCATGACAGTCCACACAGAGTAGGACAATATCATGAGAACGATGGCTTTTTAAATGTTCTGGAAAGTGCATTCTGTAGCATGACGGTATAACTCGGTATCGTAAATAGTGATTTTCTTCACCACAGCCAACACATATATTTTTCTTACTTTGAATATAGAAATCATTGTCCTCATCTTCTGGACGACCCTTGGGTTCAAAAAGAAGCATAATGGCAGGCGGATTGTCATCAACAAGTTTTGCCAGGTTTCGACGTAGATACCTGTAACAAGTAGAATTCAATATGATCAAAGATGTAACAAATTGATTCTCCATTGAAACCAAAATAGAAAACACACACAAACACAAAACGAAGCGAGGGAGAGAGGAAGAAAAAGAGGATAAAATGACAACTTCATTTACTCTTCGGAAGTCAAGGATGAAAGGTATCCACTAACCAGTCAAGCTTTCTCCGATCACAATAGCATAGTAATCGCTCATCACTTGCATATATTCTACAGTTGTCATATGCTGGAGATTTGCAAGAAAATTTTTGAACAAAAAGATCTCGAGAAGCCTTCCGAGCAACTTGTTTGGAATTATTGAATCCATTTCCTTTGGAAACTAATCTATTGATTAACAGGTTACTCTTTGACAATAAAGCATAATTATAAATAGACAGAGGACAACTTCCATTTGGACCCAGGTGCTTTCGAAGAATCAGTCGAAAGATATCATCAGGATTGCCTACATCGTCGTTGAATAAATAAGTGAAGTCCTCGACATGACTGCAAATAACAGCAGACAGAGACTGGAGGGAAGAATTAAGATCCACAGAGTCAGCATTTAGATCTGCTTGCGAGATGCTGTCATATATATCTGTTTCAGATGTTGGAGCATCATGCGCAAGAGCAATAATAGCATGATCTGATAATACGTATTTCAAGCTTTCATCGTGCATGCGAGCCTAAAAGGAAATGTCAATCAAGTAAGTAAGCTGTAGGAATAAATGCAATTTGCAATTTCTTCTCATCAGACACAGCATGAAGTGGAACATCATTAAAGAAATACTTATATGCAGAAAAGCAAGCAATCACCTCTTTCTATTGAGGAGTGGCAAAAAAAATCAGTCTAGCAAAGTACTGGAAAGCCAAAAGTAAAGGAGTAGTTTTTTCTTCTCTTTAGACTTTCCTAATCTTGTGAGAACATTAAAGGCACTAAAGAGTGACATGACTTTTGGACTATGCTTCAATAGCAGTAATCTAGATTATGCCCCTATAGATTTGATGTCGTAGAAAAAAGAAAGGCTCTCTCCTTTTTCCTCGCAAGCTCTTCTCATATTCTTGCACCTTCTTCAAGTCATTTCTTGCCAACTTCAAAGGCTTTATGATATTATTCTCATCTCACAAATAAAACGAAAAAAAAACACAGAAGCTCCAAAGGAGAAAAACCAAGTAAAGGTGTACTGGTGTAGTATACAAGACTATAAGCTCAACCTTACAACAAGGCAGAAAAAAAAGAATATCTACACTTTTAAGGCATAATTTAACGAACTCCAACCATTACAAGATATTCAAACATGATGGAGAACCAGGGAAAGAAATCTTCCAGATCATCAGATAACAAGCTTCCCCATAAGCAAGTGAAAAAATCAACATCCTGTGTTCTACCATCATAGAGGATTTCAATTATATTAAAATAAGAAGCTGGATATAAGCAAAAGGATAATTCAAGACTAACCATCAAGTCCCTCCAAGCACATAATTGTCTCACAAAATCCTGAAACTGAATTAAAAAACCACAAAAAGGTTATTCCTTTTCAATTCAGATGGCCTTTTATTCAGATGGCCTTTTTAGACACCTAAGAAACAACAAACAGAAAGAAGCAGACCTTGGTGTCACAGACAATGGATGAAACACTTCCTTTATCATTCAAATGACGGTTAAGTATAGAAGATGCGGCAGACTCCCCTGGAAAAGCTTCAATCTCTTTTGAAAAAAGTTGAAGACAAGTCGCATTGGAACGCCGACTGGCCTCGCGAACAAAATGGAATTTGTCATCTAGACAAGCTGAATTTTCTGATACACTTGTTATTTAGAAATTAGAATTGTAATAATAAGAGGAATTATTAGAAAGTATAAAGTTACAAGTTGACATTTTGTTTATGCCTATGTTGACATCAGTAATTGCATCTAAGTCTATATTGATTATAGAATCAAATTAATTTTATTTGATTTAATATTTGCTAGCTTCTGCAACATTTGTTAAATGTTATTTGAGTCAGTCGTCTATATTGATTTTAGCATAGAAATAACCCAGTTTGACGTAATAGTTATTTTTGTTCTTACATTGTTTGTTATTTTAGATTTGAATGAGGAACCTACAAGAGAGAATGGTACTTTTTGGTGAACCTCCTTCCCCCAACCCCAACAAAATGATACTAGAGAGGCTATAATTATGGCCACTAGAAAGCTTATTGGTAGCTTTAAAAGGACAATTCATTGTATTAGTTCAAAAATAGCTAGTTTTATTAGTTCACTGCATTAGTTCCAAAACAGTTAATGCTGCCTGTTTAAACGAAATAAATGTGAAAGTGTCAAATTTTCTATCTCATTCTTTCATCGAAGCTTCGCCTTTGATGTTTTCTCGCGAGAACTACAATATCTCTAAATATAGGGCCTTGGGGTGTGACATATGCTGAATGCTAAGATTGATTTAAGGACGACTATGGTCATAATATGAATCAATTTACATCTCTTCTAGTCTTGCTTGTGTGTGCAAAGACAATAAATATAAAAGAGTCTAGCTTGAATATAATTCCTTTGCCCCACTTTAGTTGCTAGTTGCTACATTCTTTTTAGTTTTTGTGGTACAGATTTTACGACACACCGAAAATACATTTACAGAATACTCCTTCAATCCTATTTTAACTGTGTTGGTTTGACTGGCAAATAGTTTTAGATGAGTGCAATAAGTGCTTTACTTTTTCTTTCAACCATTGGATGGAAGGATGAAATTATATCATGAGCATACCTATTTACTTATTTATTTTTAGTATATTTATGGTATATATATAACACTTAAACAAGATTGAATATTGAAAAATGTTTTAAAAATATTATATTTGAATGTCTTCTGCACGTCTATAGTCCGTGCCACACACACCTAAAAAAGGGTTGCAAAACAGTTGGGATAGAGTAGATTTAAGATGAAGGGCATACATGAGATATATATACATATATATATATAATATATAGAGAGAGAGAGAGACAGAGAGAGAGATAGTACCACTGTCTTGATGTTTTAGCTCAGAAGCCAGACAATTTGCGATATATAATAAATAGTGTGCATCAGTTCGAGCATATTGTACCATCTCCAATGTAAGTGGACGTTGTCTCCAATCTTCCCGCTACAATTCAGACCGAGAATAATAAGTAACATACATCTTTCAAGCGTTGCAAGCTGAATCAGCATGAAATGGGATCGATTTATGATATCATGGATTTATTCGACAGATTTACTATCTGAATAACATGTCTAGTGGAACCATCTCATCAGAAATCTAAAAATTTGAATCTGTTACGTGCTAAATTCAGTCATGACTTGTGTAAAAAGGAAGGAACATTCAAACTTTCCTTATATGTACCAACCGAATAAAAACAGGGTCAGATACTCAAAGAGGCTACCAAAATTTCAATACAACGGCTAGAGATTCGTAGTCCATACAGGGTAAGTCGACTGGTTTTATATGGTCAATGATGGAATTCAGTATTAGACTTTGGGTGCTCACATGCCATCTGAACTACATTCCGAATGTAATTGCAAATGAAGCAGAAAATATAGAATAAGAGTGACCATGCCTTTAAGGAGGAATCTCATCATCTTATGCAATTAATAATCACATATTCCAAATCTATGCACAAGAGAACGAATAAATTCCAAACCTGTAGCAGTTTGTTTGTGGTGACACCACAATATGTTTCTAGTAAGTATGCTAATGATTTCTGTGGTTTCAACAACACTTCACATGCCTGTAAATTTAAAGCATGAAAGAAAAATTAGAAGCCAAATAATAGTAAATTAACCAATGCAAAAACTAAGTTAAAACTATCATAAACCCAACTGCTCCATCCCCTCGTTTAGTGCAAATTAATTAACCAAATTAGCTATAACATTAGTATTACAAATTTGTTCCCATCCCCCAGATCTCTAACCAAAAAACAGAAAAAAATACGGATTAATCCTGAATCTCACCTTTGCAGTATCAAATAGATTGACAACATAAATATGGAAATCTCTTTGCAGCCAAAGAACATCATTATCAGCTCCATGGAACACCTACATCAAAAAATATCTTGCAGCCAATCACTGAAACAACATCCCAACAATAAGAAACAGAGAGTATTTTGAGCGCCAGCACCGCTGATTGATAGCCATCAACAGACTAGGAAGAATAAATTATTAGCAACTCTTGCTGGAACAAAGAACTCAATTTTAGGCAGCCAAACCACCTACAGTCACATTCAATGATTTCACCTTAACTCTATATTACGTGTACCAGCAGAACCAAACGTTTCACAAGGCTAGGAAATATACTGAAATATTACCTTACAAATATTAGTGTTAGCAAAAACTGGACGAAGAATTGGCATTACATCATGCAGCGCTATCGTGTCCACCAAATAATCTTCGGTTTGAGTAGATATCTACCAGAAAAATTAGATAGAAAAGATCGTTAAGTACTATGTACGTCCCCCCCCCCCCCCCCACCCACAACCAAAAAAAAAAAGAAATTCACAATTTAAATGCCAAACTTCTCAAGCAATACTTAAGTTTTGAATTTAAGTTCTAACAAAATCATCACAAGCACATGTAGCAAAGTAATTTTAATGTAGATGACAAATTTTGAACCTCCCAAGACTAAGCAGCTTAATTTCAAAGAAGAGCTCTCTTATTTGACTGTATTAAATTTTATAATGTACAAATTAGACAAAATATGCATGAAATTTTATAATGCACATATTAGACAAAATATGTATGAAATTTTATACTGCACAAGTACGAGTGCATTTGTCATATACTCTCTTCGTTCCAAAATTAGAGATGCCTCTCATATTAGAGTCTTTGACAAGTATGACTGTATGAAATTATATTACTCCCTCCGTCCCATGATAAAAGTCCTCCATTGACTTTTATGGTCAAATTGACCATTTTTCAAATCAATATATCTTATTATTCTTTTATATATATGTAAAAAGCCTATAAACATTATAAACTACATACAATTTAGTACTAATCTCAATGTTTTCTTTTTTAAAAATCTAAATATATATGTTTAATTGTTAATTTTAAAAATGGTCAATTTGACCACAAAAGTCAATGGAGGACTTTTATCTTGGGACGGAGGGAGTAATGAACATATATGTATACATGTTCCATTTGACATGTGCTCCCTTCCTTCCAAAATTAGAGATACAGTTTCCATTTTTGTCAATTTCAACATTAGAGATGCATTTCTGTTTTTAAACTACAAAGTTACATAAAATTCCTAACATGCCATCACTTTTACTTTTGGTTGATCAACTACTAACATGCAGCTACTACATTTTTAGCTGATATTATAATATGTTTGAAAAACTTAAACTTTCATTAAAACCCGTTGGTTTTACAAATGCATCTCTAATAATTTTGGAATGCAGGGAGTAACAAGGAGGTGATTAGAGTGGTTACCTGTATAAGAGCCGTGAAACCTAAAAAGGAACGTAAACTATGCTGTTCAGTATCAACAGCAAATACTCTTTCCCTACTCAACACCTCCGCAAGCTCTTTCAACTTGGACTCAGTTTCAACCCAAACATACGAATCGTTCATCTCCAATACCACATTTCCATCTATAATAAACTCGAATTCGAGTTGTGGATTCTTCAACAAAGCGGTAATCTTCGATTGATACGGATGCAAGCTCGAAGAATTCTCTGCCAAATATTTAGCTAGGGTTTTAGATAAAAATCTGAGACCAAATTTAAAAAATAGGGAGAAGCAATCTCTGAAGTTGAAAAGAATGTACCGTCATTGGAGAGATTGAGGATGAGGTGCTTGAATGGAGAGTATGAGTTATCGGCCAATACGCGCTTGAAAGAGTGCTGGGGTTTTGGTTCTGTTTTCAGGTAGCAGCTAGAGGTTGATTTTCGAGATTTTTTTCCACGTTTACGGAATTTTGTTGTGAAGAAGAAAATGGAGATTGCTGTTGCTATTAGTACGATTTGGATCTTGTATTTGTTTTCCATTTTCCAGTTTTTTACTGATTCTGAACTCTCAAGTACTACTGCAGTTTTCAAGTTTGATTGTTGAAGAAACAAGAAGAGGGAAACTAGAGACAAAGACTGGCCTTTCTGGCGGCTCGTATATGTATGTGACTTTGTGGGCGGCGCAAGCCCAGCTTCTTCTGTTTAAGGCCAGATCTCAAAAGCCCAATTGTCATTTTTGTGTGCACACTTACGTCCTTAAAAAGAACTTATTTTGTTATTGATTTTTTCTCTCTAAATATTAAGATTTTTTACAGAATATATTTTAAAAAAAAAATTTCAAATTAAATATATTATAAATTTTTCCTCCATGTCTGTTTTACACAATCCTTTATGTTTGGGAAGAAAAGTCCATAGTTACGACAAGAGGAATATTTTTTTACCAATCATTTACCTAATTGAATTAGAACAATGTGTAACATGTGTTTGTGAGATTTCTTTCGTAGAGAAGAGATGGGAAGAAAGAAAAATTTATTCTTTCCAATTTTGTTTGTTGTAAAGAATAATTTTTCTTTCTTATCCCGTCACTTCTCTTCTCCTAAAATAAAACTCACAAACAACGAGAGCTATGTTCTCATTTATTATAGTTGAAATAAAAGAAAATGAAAACTCATACGACAAAACAGTTTAGCAGATGTTTAAAAGTATAATTATATATAAATAATTTATAACTCGTAAAAACAAATTGTTGATATTCATTTGGTTACAAAATATAGATTTGGGCAATCTTTTAATTAGAATATTAAGAATTAGTGAATACTCGTAGAAATTTAAAAAAAAATGATTCAGATAATGAATATTAATTATAAACCTGTAATTTATAGTACCCTTAACAACTTGAGAATTGTGCTTATTTAAAATTAATTTGGATAATAATTCCTTGAACGAATTGGACCCAATTACATGGGACTCTTGCGTGAGAACTGAGAAGTGAGGAAGAAAAAAACACAAGCGCCTCTCCTATCTTGGTCATTTAACAGGCTTATGAATACCCAGAGGAGCGGATTGGGCCTTTGGGCCAGGATCCCATAAGCTACAGCTAAAGTAACGGCTTTTCAGTTTTTGAAAGTTAGTTGCAATTGCACCGTACTCATATTCCCTCCAGTATTTTCTTTTACATTCAATCGAGTAGTGTATGTCATACCACGTTGAAATTTCATTCCCTAAAATGAGTTTTATTCGTATAATTTATAAACTTTAAAGATATATATATATATACACACTTATTTCATATGTATTCTTAAATTTATTAAGCGTTCAACTTAATAGTGAAGACATGATAATTACATTATAATTTTAAATTGAAGATATTTTATATATAATACTATTATCAAAACAAAATAAATTGGACTTTTTTTTTTCTTTTAAATAAAATAATTATCAAATGAGATCTTTTTAGCGAAACGGATAAAGCATTAATTTAAAGAAATTTGATCACCATTCCTCATGGATCGGTCAATGGATTGGACTGGTAAAATTCTCATCAAACTTTACCCCACGACGCGTTATAGCGATGACTTCCAAAACTCGTCGACTTATATAGTTCGGTACACTAAATAATATAATTATGTGGTTTTAGTCTTCCAGATGTGAAAGTATAATTTTCAGTGGGATTTAATGTCACACCTTGAGTTTAATGGTGTTAGGTGCAATGTGTCAAACCAAACTGAGGTACAATATTAATTACTATTATGAATGTCCCAATAGAGCAAAAGGAAACAACTCTTATTCTGAAAAATGTAATTACGTAGCACAATATTATTTACTTACGTAACTAATTAACCAATGCAAATTCAGAATTTATCCCCATAGTGATTTTAGTACTAATATTTTACGTCAACATTTAAATTGTATCACACGTATCGCTGCGCCATTGCTGTAATTTCAATATCTAGAACATACATTTTATAAGGTAGATATCAAACTGGTTAAATATGTATATATAGAACCTAAACTAGACTAGTTTATACATTGATCTCAGCAATCAACATCAACGATGCCGGCCAGCCACCTTCCATTGTCGCTGCCACAACTTGACTCTCTTTTATGGTTGGTGTTTGGCTTACACCTAGTCCTTCCTTATTCCCTAATCACAAACAAAAACTAGAAGATTAAACCAAGTTAATATTTAACAGCATTTTCTAGCCAAATAGTCCTCCATGCACATTATTGTCTTTATGTATTTATCGCCTATGCTTATTAATAGACCCCACAAACGAGATGTGTGGACGGATTTGGACGGGCAGTGGGTTTGAATTTATATGACCGGATTTAAATGAGTTGAAAAGTAAGTGAATTATAAATGGACGATTATAAATGAATATGAGTTAGTCACATATCACATATCAAATGACACATAAATATAAATATATAGATTTTTCTTGTTTCTTTTATCTTTGGTGTTTTTCTCTCTATAATTTTTATCAATTCTCTCGTAATTTTGTATCACTTTCGCTCTCTAAAATTTTATTTTACTTTCTATATTTTTATATCACCCTATATCTATAATCTTGTATAATTCTCTCTATATATATCTAATACTTCTATATTTCGATCCTCTCTAACATATTCTATCATAGATATCTTTGTATGCCATATATTAGTCCAATAATTTATGAAACCCATAGCCAAGTTTTTCCTGGTGATTGCCGTGTCCAGGTTTTCCTTTGTTTGAAAATACGACGTAGCTTACCCCTATCCAGTTTTTAACTTGAATAAAAATTGACTTTGAGCTTTTTTAAACACGGTGAATTTAGAAACTTTTTTGAGATCATGTTGCATAGAGTAGTTACACGAGCCTGAGGGTAAGACCAATTAATCTGTTTTCCAAATCATTTTCCCCGGTATCGTCTCCTTATTAGCTTATACTCTTCGAGACCAATTCAATCTCTCTCTAAATGATATATATATATATATATATATATATATATATATATATTGCTGTCCATGTGAATTTAGTTGTCATAAATTTAATTGTGTGATGCGGAAATGAAAATTAAGAAAGTTCTATACGAGACAACAACAATTAGCGATAGTTCAATGGCTAAAAGAGCATGTATATAAAATTTATAGATAAATGGGTCCGGTGAGAACTCATTTAAACTCACTTAATATATGAATGGATATGAGTCCATCCATTTTTTTTTAAAAAAAATATTATAAACTCAATTTTATTTAATACAGACGGATATAGACTTTCCGTTGAATTGAAACCCAGATTGTCAGGTCTACTTATTAATTATAAATATCTACCATGAAAAAGACGTGATGATATGGAGGTATTTACATCTTTCAATTTTAAAATCCCATTTCCTTTAGAATTATAAATGTACCAACCCAACCCATTCTGATCGATCCATACATGAATATGGAGGTATTTACAACCACTGTTTGGTGCATTTGGCAGCTTTGTGTACAGAGAAAGAGAGGAGTGTGGTGCACTAAAGTAACCACCACTCCCAACAGCTACAAGCAAGGTATCTATAACCAAGAACATATAGTATTTAGAAATAAAGCCCTTGATTTCCTCCCTTTTGACCAGATCAACAATACTATACTCCTTCCTTCCCCAAGAAACATAGATTCATTCTGAAGTCAATTTATAAAATTTACAAACTTTAAAATTGATTTTGTTAAAGGCAATATTTTTATGGATTCATTTGGGATAGGTTTAAAAGACGTAAACCTTCTTCTTCAAGCAGGTTTTCTTATTATAGGTACCTGTTCACGTGTTTTGAGTTTATCTTTGACAGTGACGTGAAGTCTCCTTATTGGTTTGGGTCGTAACCTTACATGTATGGAAGGTATTTGCTTGGGAAAGAGGTAAGTAGTTTACCTTCTGACAAGTTGATAGTGATGTAAAACATTTTTTTCATGCTGCTTTTAGGGAACTACAACTAGAGGGTCAGTATTATTAAGGGGTTTCACCCTTATGCTGAAGGGGCATCGCCTTTATGCTGAGGGAGAGGTAATAAGGAAAGTCACTGCTTCCGTCGAAGGTACCATGTCGATAAAATGAGGCGATTCTTATTATCATTATTGTGGCGAAGACTTTACTTTTATGTTTAGATCGGGTGAACCCAATCCGCCGATAAATGAAAGGGGTAAATTCGTGTAACATTGCAAGTTTTGAAAAAATAAAAACAATAATTAGTCATAATTTTAAATATCATTTTGATTATATAATTTAAAAGATCATATAAACTTTGAATTTCGCAATTTAACTTTAAAAAAAAACAATATGAGACTAGTTTTTTTTTTTTTTGAAATTGAGAGAGTATTATCAATAAATCATTTTCTTTTATCTCAAGGAAAATAATTTTTTGACATGGTATGAGGATTGGCAACAATTTTTTGGTAAGGATCGAGCTACGGGAGAACATGCTGAGGCTCCTGGTGATGTAGTGGAGGAGTTAGATAAAGAGGAAGCTGAAGGTGCTTCTACGGGTGATTCTAATGCAATTGATAGAAGGAACAAAAAGCTTAAGCGCCAAGATGTGCTCCTTGAAACTGTGGAAAAAATGCATGATAGCCTTAATAGTTTGATCAACACCACTGCCCAACACCTTGGACTTATGACCCAAAGGATTGGCTATGACCAGGACTTGGCCAAATCGCGCAGAGACGTGTATGGTATCATTGATAACATTGGCACTTTCACCAACGAAGAGAAGATAATGGCTGCAGCAAAAATAGTGAGCAACCCGGCTGATGTCGACCTTTTCCTAAGTTTGCCAATTGAGATGAAGAAGCAATATGTAACAATGAAGTTGGCCGGACAAATTTAAGTCATTTTGGCACATCAATTTAAGTTCTAGATTTTATCTCAAAACAATGCTTAGATTTAGTTATTATCAAAAATATTTGTTTTTCTTTTCGGTTAATGAGTTGACCATATTTTATACTTTGGAGTTTGAATGAAGATAAATAGTTATGGACTTTAAATTTTGGTGGTTAAGTAAAATAGTTAATTCTAATCTTTCTTCTAATTTTAGTTTTAGTGATTTTTAATAAAATTTTAATATTTCACATATCATGTATTTTGCACTATTTATTTGTTAATTTATGTGCTAATTTATGATAATTTAATTCTCAAATATTTCATATCATATGTACGCATGTACTAGATAACTAGTATTATGTGTGCACTACATAGATTGTTTCGACAAATTTATTACTTTATTTAAAGTTAAATTATATAATTAATACCATTGAGCATTTGATTAAATAATATAACCACTTATTTAAAAGTTTATAATTAATTGGTCATCATTTTTTATGTATAAACAAGTTTAAATTATAGTTTAAAATATGTTATTATTGGTAAGGGTATAATAGTCCAAATAATATTTTTTTATCCAATCCTTCAATTAATCCTAAAAAAACAAACATAACATGGGATTATTTTAAGTTATCCCATGAATAATCCCATGAAAAACAAACATGTGATTAGGACTATTTAATCCTAGGATTAATAGTCTTGGGATTATAATCCCATGGATTATAATCCCGGGATTATAATCCTTGCAAACAAACATGGCCTATATGTCTTTTTTGATCACGGAAATTTAGAAAAAAGATACTACTATTCATTTAAATGAATAAATGGATTGCTACTAATGCTTCCTTGAGATTAGAGTTTGGATTAGGAAAGTTTGGATCAGGAAGACAGTTTTTTGTTGCTTAAAATAACTTGATACATCAGCATTTTACGCTAAATGCACACGACTATATACGTATTTCTTGAATCTCGAGTGAATCTTAACCTTATAAAAACTTCATCAACATTAATCTAAACCATGAATTCTCTAAAATTTTACTATAACCGTCCATTCCAAACCGACCATTCACGTGCTCTTTGCTAAGTAAGTTTATCTAACAAATTTTATACTCTTTCCATCCCAAATTAACTGCAATTTTAAATAATTGTTATTATACCAACTTAACTGCATTTTACTTTTTTCTAGACAATTAAAATAGTTGTACAAATTTACTCCTTTCATTTATTTTTATCCTCTTAAGTGTATAATTCTCAAATTGTATAATTATGGATATAATTATACTTTTAATGATAAATTTAAAATAATAATTGTATTTTTTAATAAGTGTGTAAATGATCAAAAGTGCATATAATTTGAGAGAGGGAATATATTTTTTTTAAAAAAAAATCAGATTATTTCTATATCGAGAGATTCACCATTCCATTGGAGCAAACCTAATAATTAAAAGGCAAGTCCAAAATGCATGTTCCCAATGGGTTTTTAATTATTCCAATAAATTAACTATAGTAGTAGTAAATTAACCTATTGTTGGAAAGTAAACCGTGACATAATAAATATAAATAGAATAATACTATAGGGGTCTAACACTTTCTACGTACAATCATTCAATACATTCCCTATTATTTCCGTTTACCACATTATTTTTATTGTAAATGATAAAGTCGCCCTTCAATTATTCAGCTCACCTTGACTTGTCAATTAATTAATTGTACAAGTGGAGATGAAGAAGACTTGCGAACCTGGAAAATAAAAAGTCAAGCTTTTACGGTAGAACTTACTCTCTCGATTCCTAAATAATTGACGTTATAGATCAATTTTTTTGTTCCCAAATATTTGACGTTATAGGATTTCTAGGAGAATTTATATATATCCATATAATCCTCTCTCTTCTTCCTATTGGAGTCCTAAAGAAAATTAAAGATTTGAAAATTCTCTCTCTTCTTCTTATTGGAGTTCTATAAAAAATTAAATACTTAAGAATTCTCTCTCTCCTTTCTATTGGACTATTTTATCTTTTTATGTATATCTTTGCAATTCCCTCTCCCCTTCCTATTGGATGAATAGACAAATGAATTGGAGTAATTAAGTTTCTTAATTAGTGTGTTTTGGCTGCTAACGTCAGTTATTTAGGAACCGAGGGAGTACTTCGGAATTTTGAAAATTGTTTAATTTATGAAAAGAATAAAAATAAAAAAAATAAAAAAAGAGAGGAGTGAATTATTTGTGTCTAGTTTTTAGTATTCAGTAGCGTACTCTAGTTTAAAGGGAATTAAAGAAGCTAGCGCTAATTAAGTTACTAGTAATTGAAATAATACAACCATCCCAAAGACAACAAATTAATTGAATATATATATATATATATATATATATATATATATATATATATATATGGCATCTATTAATTAATAACATCAAACCATTGGAGGAAATAAAACTTAAATAAATAACCATCTTTAGGAATTTTGAACAACATTAATTTAACAAAAGCTTAATATTTCCTTTATCTTAGTTTGTGTGTCATGATTTAAAATCATGAAAATAACATGAATTTCAAAATGTGTTTAGAATACCTTCAAATTCGTGATAATTAAACATGTAGAATTTCATATTACACTTAAAATTGGAATAAGGACACTGCACATGAGCAGTCTATTCCCTTTGTCTGTCCTGGCTTGTATAATTCATTCCATCATTTTATTAAGGAACTAGGTTGGTAGCCGTGCAAAGCACGGCCCTGTTTGATAAATTTGCATCCTGTTACTTAAAATAAATACAATCAAGTTTACCAGCTGCAAATGAAAGGCTGAGAACAAAAGATAGAGAGGAAAGAACATCATATACATGAGATTGAATACAAATAAATGATAGTAACATATTTACATAATAGTTCACAACAAAGATACATTGTAATTCCATCAAACATGTAATGTCCAAACATGATGATTTTGGGAATTTAAATAATCAATTTTGAATTGATAATTGATAGGGGATGATGGGTGTTTGGAATATGAAAAAAAAAGTACGTGAATATAAGTTGTATATGCATGTTGGTGTTTGGAATATGAAACAAAAAGCAATTAATTTATCATGGGTGTTTGGAATATGAAACAAAAGTATGTGAATATAAGTTGTAAAGGCAATTAATTTATCATGGGTGTTTGGAATATGAAACAAAAGTATGTGAATATAAGTTGTATATGAATGTTGGTGTTTGAAATATAAAACAAAAAGAAGTTAATTATGATGGGTGTTTGGAAGATAAAACAAAAGACAATTAATTTACTGTATATAAATAAATGTATTAATTGATAATTAAAAAGAAGTTAATTATGATGGGTGTTTGGAAGATAAAACAAAAGACAATTAATTTACTGTATATAAATAAATGTATTAATTGATAATTAAACCGAGTTAATTGACAATTGAACCGAGTCAATTTGTAAATTAACCGATTTAATTGGCAATTGAACCGAGTCAATTTTTAAATTGATTCCAAATTGATTTCATATTGAAAGTGGATAAGATAGCTTAAACCGAGTTAATTGACAATTGAACCGAGTCAATTTGTAAATTAACCGAGTTAATTGGCAATTGAGCCGAGTCAATTTCCAAATTGATTCCAAATTGATTTCAATTGATTTCAAATTGAAAGTGGATAAGATAGCTTGTCCTGCTTTTATATATTGTAAAGGCAATTAATTTATCATGGGTGTTTGGAATATGAAATAAAAGTATGTGAATATAAGTTGTATATGAATGTTGGTGTTTGGAATATAAAACAAAAAGAAGTTAATTATGATGGGTGTTTGGAAGATAAAACAAAAGACAATTAATTTACTGTATATAAATAAATGTATTAATTGATAATTAAACTGAGTTAATTGACAATTGAACCGAGTCAATTTGTAAATTAACCGAGTTAATTGGCAATTGAACCGAGTCAATTTTCAAATTGATTCCAAATTGATTTCAATTGATTTCAAATTGAAAGTGGATAAGATAGCTTAAACCGAGTTAATTGACAATTGAACCGAGTCAATTTGTAAATTAACCGAGTTAATTGGCAATTGAGCTGAGTCAATTTTCAAATTGATTCCAAATTGATTTCAAATTGAAAGTGGATAAGATAGCTTGTCCTGCTTTTATATATAATAGTAGATAAGGATGTGACACGTAAATTCTATGTTACCCCCTCTGCTTCATGGCTTCATCGTCATCCGTTGTTATTTTGTGTCCCTCAAATAATTTGAGGCTTAGTCCTACTTTGTTTCAGCTTTTTGTCCAAAAAGTAAAAATATAGATTTACTAGTGCGTATATATTAATATTACGATCATAAGATCATCGTGATAAATTATTATTATTATTTTGAACAAAATAAAGTAATTAGTAATTGTGGTATTAAATAAAAGAAAAGGAAAATAATAATAACCTTTTCAATTATATAAGACATTTTAGAGGAATATTTTTTTCCTCCATAATATAAGATGTTTTGCGTATATATAAGAGAATTAATGAAGGGATTACGAAAACAATGAGAGAAAAAAATGAAAAATTATATGCTGAGCTCGTAAAATTAAACAGATCAGGAGTAATTGAGAAAGAGAGAGAGAGGAAGAGTACTAGGGGGTAAAAATAAAATTTTACAACAAAATTAATTATCCAGCATTACCATTATCATTACCATTAATGAGATTTATTAATATATGAGATTGTGTCTTAAACAACTTATATAATAGAAAGGAGGGAGTATTTTCTTAAATTATTTAAAATTAACTATTAAACTATTTTTTGTCACATATTTGAACAATAAAAATAATTTAATAGGGAGTATTTTATTTCAACAATAAGATAAACAAGTAGTAAAGGGTACCCGAACCAAACGTTGTCTTCAGGCTCTTTATAGTTTTGGTTGAATTAGGAAAATGAAGATAGAAATCTCGATGGGGAGTTTAGAACCAATTGTAGACTTTTGACCAAACAAAGTCAAATGACGGTATTGCCCTGGATAGAGTAAAAACAGCAGGAAGTCCGTTTATAGTAGTTGAGAAATCATAAAAAGTAAAAGCCAAGCATCACTACATGATGACACGTGTCAGGGTAGCTCGTGAGGTGGACCCTTGGAGTTAGTGCAGACTTTTCCCAGCATCCACGTGAGACAGAATGGAGGCTGTTACTTGATTGATGAACAAGGTAAGGTGCTCTTATAGACCAACAGCCAATGCGACACTGCCACATGTCAGACTGCTTAGATCTGGCCACGTGCCATTATGTCCTCCTCGTTCCTGCCTCGCTGGGAGGCACGTGACATCACATTTTTCGGTAAATTAGCTAGGACTCCTAATTTTCTTGGTCTAACGCTATAGATTGTTTGTGTATTGGCGTTTGGCTGTTGAACTTTTGCAGTTTACGGGTTACGTTGTGTGCATGCAAGTACTAATACTAATGCAGTATATTTGGATTAAATGAATTGTACTAATTCTGGTGACACGTGTTGTAATAGGAGTATTGTCAAAGTTTGGGGGATAAAATAAAATTAAGAAGGTCGAAATTGTAATAAAATCAAAATTATAGAGACAAAAAAGAAAAAGAAGATTTATAACATAGCCCCAAAAAGTTGATTATTTTCTCCCATCTCCCTTAATAATATGGAACTATGAATTAAATAAATTATACTTAGAGTAAACTATTTTGAAATAAGTATTAGATTTTGAAAGAAGTATTAGGGTCATGTCATTGCCATTAGCCTATTGGGCTAAGGTGTGTAGCCATTATCAATTGTATGCTAATCAACCCTTATATATAAAAATTTGTCCCGATTCAACTCGCTGAGTTAACTCTAATTCTATCAATTTATATTGCCTTATAATGTCCTTGATATCACAATTTATTTAATTGGAGCTTTTACTGTCCTTTTAAATGTCAATTTAGCTTGAGAGGATGTTTGTGAAACATGTTTTCCCATAGTTCATCAATTTAGTTATGGATTATGTTAGTTCCAAGATATTTTGTTATATTTTTTATTTTTTAGTTGTTTTCACTCATAAGATATATTTTTTTCCCTTCTATTTTTTTTTGGTATGCAATGATTTCAAGAAAGATGATGGAAATTACTTTAGATGATTATTATTTATTATGTTTTGGAGAGCTCAATTTAGTTGGTGTGTTAAGTTAATAATGGTATATAGACACCCTCTTTTGAGTTGCATAAAATTTTCTACGTTGTTCAATTGCTGAGCATAGTTTAGAAGAAGGAATTGACTAAAGGTACGTTTGACATTGTCCAAGAACAAGGTCTCATCTTTAATTCCCGATGATGCCTGAAGTTTTGGTTTAAAGTATGTAACTGTAAACCATAATTCTTATATTTGAGTGCTTTGTGGGGATGGTATTGACATAAGTTTTCAATTGTTCGCATAGGTGAGATATGATTTTTATAGGCAATAGGGGGCATTTGATGATTAAATGGCAGGGAGTAATTTCAAGGATATATTTTTGAAGAATAATTATTATGAGAATTATCAAAAATATAATATGAATTAGCGTAAAGAAATCAGTGAGGTTTGCGTATCTAAGTGTTATGTAGGAGCGTTGGGAGACTAAAACTTTATATTCTTACTTTTATTCATTTATACTTGTACTAAATATAATAGCTTGAACTTTGACATAAATATATTTATATATCTGTATGTATATACACACATATATAATTCAATTTTACAAGTTCTTACAATATAAGTATCAATATGTTTATTGACGTTACAACACGTCCGTACTTCGCGCGGGCTTCTCAACTAGTAAATAAAATTGAGCGTTGATGTTACCCATTACCGATGACTAATTAACATGCATGGTTCCTAATAATTAGATGTAAAAATAACGACTTATTATGATACACCAACATAATTATACAGCATGTCAAAAAGAAACTAGGATAATTATGATTTAACTATTCTTAATTAACTATCTGGCTAAAAAAAAATAGAAAAAAAAAAGAGAAAAACATGCACATACGATAACATGCAAGGCTGCTGTAAAACGTTTTCCCAATCAATCCTTAATGCATGGAAACAAATTACAGCACGTGTACATGGAGGATTACAAGTCATCCAACTGTTATATTAAGAGGATACATAATTACCTACGTACCAAGACTTTATAGTATAATTTATTCTCTCTCTATATATAAATATACATGGCCATATATATAGCTTAGCTATAGAGCAATAATTAATATTAATGGCAGATGTAGATCGTAGAAAACTACCGCATTGGCGCCAATGATACTTTTAAGGATCTTCAATTCTTTGTAAAAAGTTTTCATCTTCCACATACTTGGCCTCATAATTTTTATAAATTTTATAGTGATTCCAAAATATAAACTCTGAAACTCTCATTCGACATGTAATATATATTTTTTCTTTTATAGATGCCCATTAAGATTAAGACTGAAAGTGTTAATTTGGCAAATAGCTAATAGACACACATCAAGAGTATGATGGGTTATCAACGTTTATAATGTTTGGTAAAGTGCGATAATTCTTATATTTGTGAGTTAAATAAATCACGCTCAGAATAAACTGTTTTTAGACGAATAAAATTCTTAAGTACATTTAAAACTTCAAATGCACTAAATACTGCATGAGATGGTAGATGAACAAACACTAAATATTCATAATATTAGAACTATTTATTGATATATATTGTATTATTTGTGTAAACTGTATGTTAAGTTGGCAAATATAGCACAATTTTTTTCTTGTCAAAATTATTTTTTTGTCTAATAACATACAGTTTGAACTAAAATATTTAGAATTATATAGGACTCATTTTGGGACCGTGGAAGTATTTTCTAATCAGAATTAACAACTCTAGGCCTAAATTAAAATTAATTTAGTGTTATATCAAAGTGAAGGCAACTGATCATTATGGTTCAAAATGAGCTTGACTTCAAGTAATTGTGTATTTACCATAACATACATCTTTACATTTTAATTAAATTACCAATAGAGGCTTACTGCCAAGTTTTTCCTTAATTTGATAAAGGATTAAACATTAATTAAACCAAGTAATCACATGTTACTGAAATTTAATAATTATCAAGTTCCCTTGTTTAATTTATCCAAAGTGTCACAGGTCACAAATAACAGGGTCAGGGGTACACATGTCAATGTATGGTGTCTAGATTCTTACATTTCCATGTGATTGGCTGTCAGTTAAGCATTGTGTCTAAAACTGCCCAGATAATTAACAATAAAAAGAGGGTAGTCGAAGGGGCATTTATGTCACTGCAGAACCACTGTTAACAGTTACACCAGAAAGGCAGAAATGGAGTATTTTAATACTCGTATATGAAAGGTCTGATAAGGACTGTTTGGTAAATCCGTAGATGTACAGGGGCAGTTAAGGGGTCCTCTCTCACTTCTGCTGGACGTCCCTTCCCTGCAAAGTGTAGTGAGAAAGAGTATATAGAGAGAGAAAGAAGAACAAAGCATCAAATAGAAAGGGTAATAAAAGGAATAA
This sequence comes from Aralia elata, assembly GCA_034770075.1. Taxonomy (NCBI): domain Eukaryota; kingdom Viridiplantae; phylum Streptophyta; class Magnoliopsida; order Apiales; family Araliaceae; genus Aralia; species Aralia elata. The sequence goes on from CM068385.1 coordinate 90,771,415, forward strand.
ATCAGAAATAAGAACAAGAGGCACCCATTTATCTTTTCTCTCTCTTTCTCTCATATTTTGTTCTCAAAGCCCAAATTTCAATGGGTGCTGTTAAATTCTGAGAGTTTGGGTTTTGTTTGCTTCTGGTTCAGTTTTATTGAGTTTGCACATGCTTTTTTGTGTTGCAAAGCTATTGGGTGAGTCGGAATAGAGAATTATTGTATAGAGAATGTCTGTGAAGAGCAGAGAGCAAACTTCAAGAAGTGTTATATCCCAAAAATGGACTCTCTTGCTCTGTCTTGGCAGCTTCTGTGCTGGGTTGCTCTTCACCAATAGGTATTTTTCAAAGTTTATTCTTTTTCTTGAATTGCTCTTTATCAATTCTTGGGTTTTAATTGCTTGATAATTAGGCCTATCTGATATGGGTATAGGCTATTTCATCAATTTTGAAGTCTGGTTAAAAATAATTATGCTTTTCTTTTTATTTATAAGATCCATAATTCATTCTTGTTTTGTTTTCTTTCTTTTTTTTTTCTTTTTTTTTAATCGTGATACTACTATTATTTAGTATTTGAATTTATTTGTTTTGATGAGCTGGGGTGGAACGAATTCTTTCAAGAATTTGGTTTTTTGAAATTTTGATGATGCTTGGTAAGGTTTTAGTATTTCCCAGAAGTCCATGACATGCGGTTTTGAATATTCTTTTCACTGTAATTATATTTTCTTGTTTCAAATCAAGTATAAACTTTCCCATTTGCTGATGAGGGGATATAGATCTATATTGACTTTCTGTAATGGATGTTTACCATTTAATACTAAGTTTTATATATCATTCATTTTTGGCACTGCAATTCAGCTGCTAATAAAAACATATCAAGTATGTTAGAACATCATGCTTCATCCTAAAATTCAACTTTGTCATCAGCATTTTTGCACAATCAACCATGGAATAACTGCCTCTGTCTATTCCTTGTCGATATTTTTTCTTGATATGGAATTTATTTTCCCCAAAAATGTAAGAATACATGGAAATTGTAAAATAATTTTTGGGAGTGAAAAAGTTTGGGTCATGATGGCTTGAATAACTGGGGACAGGATGTGGACTGTGCCTGAATCTAAAGGTCTCACAAGGACAACTACGATAGAAGCAGAAAGACTAAAGTTAGTTTCAGAAGGGTGCGATCCAAAAGCAGTGAGTAGCTACATCTTTTCCTTACTTTGGCATGTCTGCATCAGTGGGCATTTATTTGCTATAATACTCGATGGACTTATTCTTTATTTGTATTCCATCCTAATTTATGATCTGATTGGGTTGGTTCCTGTAGTTGCAGCAGAAAGATGTAAAGCGTGAAACAGAGGAGATTTTGGGGGAAGTTTCCAAGACTCATAATGCTATACAGTGAGTTCACTTGTTACTTGTTTATGTTTTCATTTAATTACAGTTTGACAGTAGACTTCACTGCATTTTGATCATCTTAACGCGAATCTAATAATAGCACGTTGGATGTAGGACATTGGATAAAACTATATCAAATTTAGAAATGGAGTTAGCAGCTGCAAAGGCAGCGCAGGAGTCTATTCTCAGTGGCTCCCCTTTATCAGAAGATTTAAAGAAGACTGAGTCATCCGGGAGGAGAAAATATCTTATGGTTGTAGGGATTAATACTGCTTTTAGCAGCAGAAAAAGAAGAGATTCAGTTCGTGCTACATGGATGCCACAAGGTTCATGGCTAATCCCGGCTTTCTTCTCCTTGTAGCTTATGGATTATGTTTATTACAGTTCACTTATTCATTTAAGTTAATATCTTATTATTGTTTCTTCTAATACCGTGAAAATAGGCGACAAAAGAAAAAAGTTGGAGGAAGAGAAAGGCATTGTTATTCGCTTCGTCATTGGTCATAGGTGGGTTGTCTAAATTCCTTTCAATGCTTATGTTAACAAATAAACCCTGTTTTAAATTTTACGTTTGAATATCTTCACAACCTGTTGATAACCAAACCCTGGCTCCTTAATCATTGGGAGAAATGTCCTCTTTAAGCTATTTGGAGCATCAAACTATGTTCATTGTCTTTTATAGTTCATTCAAACTTTCCTCTTATCTTCACAATTGTAGTGCAGTCGCATCTTAGGCTTAGTAAAACCAGTACTCTCTATTTCCATGCGTATCATAACTTGCATTTGTTCTCATTACAGTGTGTCATTAGTGTCATATACTATATAGACTTGTGTGGTAAATTTGATAACTGTTTATATTTCAGTGCCACAGTAGGTGGTATACTAGACAGAGCTATCGAAGCAGAGGACAGAAAGCATGGAGATTTATTGAGGCTGGTGATACTTTCTATCTTGTTCTTGTATTATTCTTTCCTTTTCTATTCTACTCCATGCCTACTAAGTTCCATAAATTGTCGCTTAGGTAAAAAGCTAATTTATTAATGTTATTTCCATCTGGGCAGGATCATGTTGAGGGGTACCTTGAATTGTCTGCCAAGACGAAGAAATATTTTGCCACTGCTGTTTCCTTATGGGATGCTGAATTCTATATCAAGGTTGATGATGATGTCCATGTAAATATAGGTAACTAATACTTTCTTAAGGAGTATCATCTTTTCGTAATATTAATAATCTCATATCCATTATTTGGTTCTTTTACTGAGAATTCTGACGAAGTTTAATATTTTATAAATTTCTTCTTGCACATTATTTATTTTATCTTTTAAACAAAGACACCCACGAGGAAACTGGCCTATGTCCATCCTCATTTAAGGCCTCAGCCAATTCTGATGACTGATACTAGTAACAATAATTGATTCCTTTGAGAGTGAGAATTCAGTGTTTCATGTTCATTAGTAGTTATATCACCAGGTTTTTTGTTTGTAATTTTGTCCTTTTTCCGATTCCAACATTTTATTATCTTGTGCAGCAACACTAGGAGAAACATTAGCAAGACACAGGAAAAAGCCTCGTGTATATATTGGATGCATGAAATCTGGTCCAGTCCTTGCTCAGAAGTAAGTCAATTTGTAAGCTAAACTTGCAGTTATTTTTAATGCTAATAAGCAGAGTTCCAATCCTAATACATTGGATACGGGATACTAATAATATTTGATGAAACTTATTATCATGACTACCAACTGAATGTTGAGATTCTGCTGTAGCTGTTAATCAATTTACATGCCTTTCGTGGAACAGGGGAGTGAGATACCACGAACCTGAATACTGGAAATTTGGGGAGGCAGGAAATAAGTATTTCCGACACGCTACAGGACAGTTATATGCAGTTTCAAAAGATTTGGCTACTTATATTTCAGTAAACCAGTTAAGTGCTACTTTTATTTAGTGGATGAGAACCGGGAGAGGGGTGGGGGGGAGGGGTAAGGCTTTAACGCTTTCCCGACATAGTCTTGCTGACTTCTGACATTCATTATGTTCAAAATTATCTCAGGCATGTACTACACAAGTATGCTAATGAGGACGTTTCTTTGGGAGCCTGGTTCATTGGGCTTGATGTGGAGCATATTGACGATAGGAGACTGTGTTGTGGAACCCCACCTGGTAAGTCATAAGTTTCATTAAACGTTTCAAATTCATCATTTCATTATAATGTTGTCTATTTAATTGGGAAAACATACATGAATTCTGACATGCTCCACAATTTAAATGAGCCTTGTTATTCGTTACTTGAGCTCCATTTTGATACAAGCAAAGCCTGTGGAATTTTCCCCCTGAAATGATACCTCCATCAGAATGAACTGAATGATAACTGAAACATAATTTATTCTTCTTAGATGGTGGAAATAACTTTAACCAGAGCTTGACTAGAATTGCAAAATATACTTTATGGTTAGAGAAAACAAGGGTCATTTAATAAATTAGAAGATTTGGTGATAGAGATTCTTGTATGGGACATATTTAATCCTAGACCACATGTGCATACTCATTTATAACATTGACAACTACAATACTGGCCATTTTAAATGTTGTATTTCCAAGGGTATTTTAACCTTGTGTGGTCTACTGACTTATTGGTTCTCCCACTAGTCTACAAGCCCATATGTTTTTAACGTGGGGTTCCATACCAGCATTATTTGCTCATCACATTTAAAGATGAAGGAGAGAAACTATACGATAATAATGGCACAAAGATTTTCATCTACCGTATTAACTCTTTCCTGCAGAAACAGTCTGCACTCTTTGTTATTGTTATCTTCTGCCTTTGGTTTGCTGCAGACTGCTCACACCGACATGTATTTGGGCTCATAATGTGAAAAATAAATAAAATTCCTTTTAAGTAACAATATTTGGCCAACTATAATTAGGAAATAATATTTGACATGATTTTGTGATTGTAGATTGTGAGTGGAAGGCACAGGCTGGTAATGTATGTGTTGCTTCATTTGACTGGACATGCGCTGGGATTTGCCGCTCTGTTGATAGGATCAAGGAGGTTCATAAGCGGTGCGGGGAAGGTGAGAATGCTGTGTGGACTGCGTCCTTTTGAGAAACACAGCTTGCAGTTCTTCCCTACTCAGGAAGGATGATAAGACTAAGCTAAGCACTACTTGTGCTAGTTTCCGATTTCATTTGACTGTAAAGATTACATGTGATATACACGGGGAGAGAGAGAGAGAGGGAGAGAGCCCTTGCTACGCAAAATTTTCTCTGTTTTAGTGGAGAAGATTGACTGAAAAAGCAGTCATGAATGCAAGCAAGCGGCGGTCACCACCAATTTTTTTACTGCTTGGGGGGCCATATTGTAAGTCACAATCTATGGTTACTAAGCTCATAATAGATATAATTTTTTTTGTGCTTCCTTTTATTTGAAAGTTAATAAGATGTATTTCAAGTACCATGGCAGTGTCGGTAGTCTTTTTTCTTTTATCTAGTAGTTGTAAATATAAGGAACATAAACCAGTTGAATTGTACTTTTTTGTTCCTTCAAACTATAATATAATATAAAATTCAAATATATGTATAATTACATACATTTAGAATAAATGAAACTAAAAGCCAGAGTAATGGAATTTATATGCTAACTGATATTAAAGCTAGTCAAACTCCTCCCCACATGAGATTTTGAAGTTATATGCTTTGAACAAAAGGTCAGTCTACTGTACTGGTAATAAATTTATTCAACTTGCAAGTAGTTGCAGCTGCCAAATTTTGGCAGGAGAGATGGTTTAATTTGGTTAGTCACTTGTTGAATCAAGAAAATGCCAAAAGAAGCATAAATGCTCAATTTTTTAATGCACCTCTTTGGCAAGAAGCTTTCTCTGTCACTCACCAAACTATTGCGTTGCAGATTTCGATGGTTGAGCTGTTTTGGGTGCATGATATCAAGTTCAGAACATTAGGTGGTTTTATAAAATAGGAGTATATATTAGGTTTAGCATAAGAAATCTGATGGTTCAACTACTAGTGAAAAAACAAAAGTCAAATTTCTATGAATCTTTCATTTGGTAGCTGGCCTGGCCTGGTTAGGTATATTGATTTGTTTGCAAGGAAATCATTTTCAGACCCCCCCCCCCCCCCCCTCCCCTCTTCTATTCTCAAAGATGCCATATTAGGACTTTTTTTACTGGGAGATGTATTACCGACTTTTGTGGTCCAAAAAGCCCACTAATAACACATTCACACATTCTTGGGATTATTCAATTAACTCTATTCAGATCAATCGGATTTCGAACTAAGCACAAGATCCATAAGATGAAATTGAAAGTTTGGGTAACACTCTCAACGATCTGAGTTGTTTGCAAAGAAAGCAAACTTGAATAAGTTAAGACTCACGAACTTGTTTGTTTTCATTTAAAAATTCAATTCAACTGGTTTAACTCTCAAACTCGTCAACTCAATTTACGGTCCTAGTTTGAATAATCTCGTAAATGTATGTACACTTAGTAGACCTTTTGAATTTTCAGTTTAATTACAAATATTAAAGTATGTATAAACAAATTTGGAAATAAATGCTTACAATGATTTTTGTAGCACAAATTCTAAGACTACATCTTGTTGAGATTTAAGTAATTAAGTGTGTCATTTAATTGTCATATACCAACCTTGATATGCATGATCTCATTAAAAAAAAGAAAACAAACCTTTAATATGCGAAGAAAATTAAAAGTTAAATGAAACTTACATTTTCAAAAAGAGGGATATAACATTGCAACAATCTAGCTTAGGTCGTGAGGTTTCTGATAAATACATATAAACATATTTAAATTCCGACTACATTTTTTTTTTTTGAATAAACTCTACAAGACACATTTGCCCTACTAGACCTGCCCATATGTGAAGGAATTTCACTGCACTTAAGTCGAGACCAACATTTAGGAGTCCCGACAATTGGGGCATGGTACGTATAGTTGTCACCAAACATTATTATGGGTCAGTATTGAACCCAAGCATCAAGCGAGAAGAACCAACCCAGTAACCACTGGACCAGGAGATATTTGGTAGTCCATTAACATCCTTCCCAAATCATTTTTCCAACATCATGATTCATACTACAAGACTGTAAGTGGGGAACAAGACTGCAACTTCAATGTCTTAATTGAGTTTGGAAACTATTTATAACTCACAACTTGTGCCATGAGGCCCATGACTGAGATCAATATGGCCTGGGCATGTATACTCTCACAAGGGAGAATAACAGGTACAGTAAAACAGTAAAACTCAGAAGATGCAATTATAAATCGACTTTGAATCATTTACTAAAAATAACTCAAAATGAAAAATGTAAAGAAAACGATAGCTACATACATACATACATACATATACCTTGGAATAATCCAAAACAGAGCCCATAATAGAAGTACTTTGCTATATAAGTAGGATTTAGAGCAGTGGCACGTGATATTGGCACGGCTCAATCAAAAAACAAGGTCCATAACATATTGACCACTGCTTTTTTATTGAACCGGACCAATATCTCGTTTAACTGCTCCGTGCACCAAGCTCCGACCTTTATTTTCTCTCCGCTCATCACCTGTTTTTAACCAAGATAAAAATAATAATCACTGTAAAAAAAAGAAGAAAAGAAAATTGCATGAACTTGTTACCATGATGGTTTAATCCAAAGATTTAAAGGGTTCCCTGGTCAAAAGGGCATCCTTTTTACTAGACTAGATTAAGGAATTGCAAAATGTTGAAAGTAATAAAAGAAACAGAGGAATGAAAACAGAGAGAGGTGTGAAAATGTGAAGAATTGAAGGTGATGAGGTCTTCTTCTTGAATTGAGGTAGAGAAATGGTATTTAAAAAGGTGGTGGCATTGAAGGAGTTGCATTAAATTGTTCAACTACCCATCAACAAAAGAAGTTGGAATATTAATTTAAGGTGAAAAAGCTCACGGGAACAAATCTGGAGCTTTAAATATACTGCATTTAATGGTCATGGGGGGTAAGGGGCAGAGGATGTTTGGTTCTGTTCTGGTTCTGGTTCTGGTTCTGTTCAATCGTAAGCATTCATTTAAATCAACTTAATTGGCGCTTCTTTTTAAGTTCTAATAAGTACTACTGGCGTATTATCTTTAGTTAAAATTTGTGTACAATGTTTGTTGATAATGGTGGAAGTGTATCAGTATTGTTTGATTTGCTTTTGCAGTGGTGAGATTGCAGGTGCCTTGTATGTATGGCCATATATATGGCCAAAATAAGTTGTTTTTTTTTTCTTTTTTAATCAAAAGTTTTCAATTCTTTTTAGTTATAGTTATTGGAAAATTGTGAGGATTATGATTATCATCCAACAACCATATAGTTTGGGACAAGATGTTGTTCAATCTCAGTTGTATGCTGGAGATTGTCTGAAAAAAACTTGTATTTATAATTAAAAATAAAATTCCTTATTACAAAAATGTTTTATTTGTAAACTTTAGGAATATTATAATTGTACTTTTGTTTCATGTATACCTTTAAAAGGTAATAAGTTGTTAATTTAATAATGTAGTATAAGAACGAAACTACGATGATCAATTTGAAGATATTATGTCATTGTATACTATTATCATTAAAAATTTGACTCTTTATAAGAAATACTTTATCCTTTCAAAATTATATGATCATTATTGATTTTTCAAAGTTAATTTGAGACATTTTTAAATTTAAAATTGAGATGACTTATTATAAATTATGAAATAATAAAATTTAAAATGAGTAATACTTTGGATATAATTTATAATATTTATCATTGTTTTGATTAAAATTAAAAAAAAATTATACCAATTTTAAGTTTAAAAAATCTCCCTCACCCTCTCCTTTTCCCTCTCACTCGTGAGGAAATAAATTGGTAGATTGGGAAAGAAAATAGTAGCATGCTTTTTCTCCTTCCCTTCCTGTTATCAAACAGTACAAATATAATTTTTCTAAATTCCCCCTAATTTCAAATGTGATTCTTTCCTCGGATTCTTTCTAGTCTCTAGAATAAAATGTATCCAATTCTTAAATTATACATAAATTCTCCAAATTTTTTAAAAAAAGTACAATATAAATTATTATGGGTGTAAATAAAATTTCACCATGATCACATGTGATTCTAAAAGTTATAAAGATTATACGTATGTGATTTAGAGGTAAGTGACTCAGACGCTAAATTAGTTATATTTGATAAAAAAAAAATAATTACTCAAAGTTACTATCACAATTTTGAGTCTACCCATTAATAAAAGTAAAAAAAAAATCAAAATTTATTATGCCGCTTTTCTTTTTATCATATTTTCTTTTATGCTTCAGGAAGAAAATGTATCTGTAGAATTGAATTATAATATAAAAGGGTCTAAAAAACAAATTGAGGAAGCCTCACGTCTCATAATTTTTCACCCCTTACTTTTAACTATTCCACATTTTTATTTCTTCCTACCAAACCTACCATTATTATGCCTCCACTTTTCTTCGAGTCATAAATAAAAGAAGCATCTACCATGAAAACAAAAGGTAGACAATAAATGAGCTCCACTGGTTTCACCCTTCGAATGTAACAGAGTGGGGGCAAGGGTGGTTTAAATTTGGACCAGACTTAGTAAGTCAGTTGGTGTAAGATTGGAATCTTGCCATTAATTGTAATTTGAAGGGGGAAAAAATAAAATAAAAGCCGAATGAAAATGAAATTTGAATTGTTCTTTCACACTCATCCCCTTCCTCCTAAATATGCTGACATTTATTCCGGAGTACATCGAATTTTATATTAGGAGACTCATCAGACTGCTGCATCAAAACAACTTGCTTGCCTTGAAACGACTCTTTGAATTTTATTGGTAATTAATTGCATGACTTTGAAATCTTGCTTTGGATGTCATTATTTATGGCGGATTGGACAACTCGGGCTCACTCCATTAAGGACCATAACCAATTAATGTTGAAAAGAAACCCTAGAGGTGTTATTGGGTTATGGTAAGTGCATTTATTATTATTATTATTTATTTTAAGTTTATGGCGTGGGTTATGACATCCTCACACATTTATAAGAACCTTTTGAAGTAATATATAGGTCTAGATCAAAATTTAAATATTTTTAGTAAATTATGATTAAAATGTAGAGTTATCGTCGATATTAATTAGAGTTAAAAAGAGTGAAGAGCGTTAGAGCAACTGATTGTTGGTGCGCCTCGAATCATTGGTTATTTTTGTGAGTTTATTTTTGCAAAGAAAAAGAAAGGTTGGAGTCTTCTACTCTTCTTTCCAAAAGTTTATAGTAATTTTTTTTCTTTCAATTTTTCCTTCCCATGGCCAAAAAGAAAAGTCATAAACTGGCTATAAACCGAAATTTGGACGTTATCAAATCCTGCAAAACTCCTAATACAAGTTGTGGCCCAACTGTGTATTTTGTATATCTGATGCAAACTCCTTTTACGAGAAGGCCCAAAGAGCGTGGAGATTCGAGAGAAGAAATACAAAGAGAAGACTGGCTGACCAAAAACAAAAGGCTTTATTATTCAATTTTATAGTACTTGTTCTTAAATTTTGAAACTCACAGAACATTAAGAAATTACAAGTAAATAGAATACTGTATCATATACAAGATCACAATAATTAACACTACTAGTAAGAAATTTGCAACAATTATTAACCTCACATAAAAGAGGAATAACAGAATTAAACGTATTTTTAGGTGCTAAATTTAAACCATCAACCTAAATTTTATTGACAATAGTTTCTAAAGCATACCTTATTTTGTGTTCTAAATTAATGTACTAAATTTCATCATATTTCAGTAAGTTGTAGTATGGGAAATCAAATACTCCCTCCGTCCCAAATTAATTGTTCAGTTTTAACTTTTTTAAGTCAAATTGACTATTTTTAAAATTAATAATTAAGCATATATAAATATATTTCTAAAATTATAAAAATTGGGGTTAGTAATAAATTGTATATACTTTCTTTTGGTTATAATCCCTTCACCTATATTTTAGCAGAAATAGTAAAAAGATTAGTTTTAAAAATGGTCAATTTGACTTTAAAAAGTCAAAACTGAGCAATTAATTTGGGACGGAGGGAGTATTAAATATCTTACAACTAAGTTTTTCTTTACAATTTTGATTATCAAAATGAATCTTCATTTTGGAATGTTAAAAATATAGAATATATTTTGCTTTGTTATCACTAATCTATTATAAGTGTTTAAAGATGAGTTTGAACCTTGGCGTCATTTTCCGTCCAAATAATTATTAGATTGAATTGTCTTAAACTATAATAATTTTGTAGCACATTTATATTAGGATTACTAAGAAGGAGGACCATTTTATGATTTGTTATTCAAAAATTCAAAGGCATCTCTACAATATGAACACGGGAAACTAAATTTTACTTTGTTTTTTCAATATTTGACGATTGGATGATTAATTTATTAAATTTTTTAATAACGAATTATATTGTATGAATAATAGCATCTAATCTGCTAATTACTAAGAAACCTAAACGGCTAATAAACCAAAATTATATAAATTCTCTTAAATTTAGGGGATGTTTGATAAAATTGAATGAAATAATTTTGAATGTTTAAGTAATCTGAATGAACTGAAAGAAACTGAATACTGAATGAAAAAAATTATTTGATAATTGATATGTCTGAAACATCTGAATAATAGTCTTTTACTATTTTACTCCTCTTAAATTGTTTTAGGTTCTTACTTCATATGCCTATTTTAAATTTTTATTTTCTCTCAAGGACTTGAGCCTCTTATTTTTATATAAAAAAATAAATTAAATAATCATAAAATATTTGTACCAAAATAATCATAAAAAAATTATGTTAATTTCAAATTTAAAAATATATTAAATTGACTTTAAAAAGTCAATAATGACCTTATAAATTGGACAAGAGGGAGTATCAATTTTCCAATAATGGCAGCTATTTTGTTTTCACTTCTTTCTTTCTCTATAGGAGAATATCTATATATTACAGGAGTACAAAGAAAGTGACTTCACTTCGCCATTTGAGTCAACGATTTTAGATATTTTCCACTATAAAGTCAATTAAACAGACAATTCCATTGAGACTCTTTATCTCTATTTATCTGGATTTCTTCATTTCTTCTGTAATGGCATCGCATCATTAGTCCCCAATTGATGGCCTACCTGTTCACCATAGTAAACCTCATTATCAAAAATTATCAGGTGATGTCACAGTTCCCCCATCATTGGCTTTGAATGATATGTAGCTTTTCACTCTTACTGAGAAATTGAAGAGATAATTAGACGGAGTTACGAATCAAGATAACTCTAGCCATTCCACATAGAAGATCAAGAGAAGATCATCGGATAAGATGGGACAATAAAGGATATGGCGTGAGACTGAAAGATGAAAGTCTAATTTATGCGGGTAGTTGAGTAAAAAGGCCATTCAACGTTTACTTTTAGCGATTCAGGCAGAGAAATTCAACTTATTCGCTCAGCTCGTTAAGACCAATTCAGATGATAATTTTTTCAAACCAAACAAGTTGAATGACTTACAGATTCAGATTTTATGTCATTCAGCTGCATTCAGTACTAATCAAACAATCCCTTATTTTTGTATATTGATTCGTAATTCGAATCATATCATCACTCCTTATTTTTGTTTTCTTCCCTTAATTTGAAGGAAGAGAAACAATTTGCGAACAACCACCCATTGGTAGCGCCCAAACTAGTAGGACAAAATGGGAGTCCGCATTCTTTCATAATAATTTTAGAATCTTCTTATGTATTACGAGAATTTTTAGTCGAACTATAAATATAATTGTGACGTATGTGCGTACTTGAAATATGTAGGAATTAAGAATAGGCTAGAGCCTAGAATAGGCTAATTTTAATTGATTATATCTTATTACATAAATTTTCACGTTGATCATAATTCAACTTCATCACATATTTGTCGACATACATATTATTTTCCATTTTTTTTACAAAAATTTATTTGAAAGTTCCGATCATTCAAAGACACTTTCCATAGTTCCATGTCACTTAATTGAAATTAAGAGGCTGGCTAGAAAGAAAGTCCTGTACATAAAATTATGTAGTAGTAGTTTGGTGAATGAGAAATCTTAAATTTTCATTTGGATGAGGAGGAGAACTTCTTCTTATACTGACCCTTAACCCATTTGATTCCCATGGATGTTCCACTCTTTACCTTTTGGGCCCCCACAACAGCAACTGTCTTGGCCTTAGAAGCTGCCTCCTTCACTTCCTCCATCTTGCTGCTGCTGCCACCTCCTAGCCGGGCTTTGCCCATGGGCTTTTCACATTCGTCTTCACCACCAAAGGAGCCCGTAGTGCCCCATTGATCAGCCCATGTCTTGCTTCCCATCACTTGCACTAAAACATTATAGGACATGTTATAACTTATAAATCCGTGGTACATATTACGTGTTACATCATTATATAAAATGGAAGGTGTTTTTATGTTGTTTATTACATATTTAATTTGTGTTTAGTAATTACCTAGTAAAAATACGTTATAAAACTATACTTGAAAGCTATTAAAATTATAAAGAAAGGCAATTTGGGCATCACCAAAATTTAGTTTATTTATAGAGAAAATCTGTTACTAGAAGTACGTGTGGTAAAGACACGAAAGAGTTTCATTTGCTAATTATTATTTTTCGTAAAATTTTTTATTTTTTAGTGATTATAATATAAAGACACAATATTTTGAAGTTCACCATTATAATTTTATTCTATACTACACTTGACAATGCTAAACTGACAATTTATAACTTGCAGGGTTATACATGGAAATATTCACAAATTTTATGAATATTTTCTATTTCTATGAAATGGAGGGAGTATTATATAAAATCTAATATATATGGATGCAAGAAAATGCCTACAATCTCGCAGTGAAAATAAACAGTAACTGAAATTAACTATTTACTCATGTAAAAACGTAAAACGGCAAAAAAAAAAAATTGGATTTATCCGTAAACCAAAATGCATAAGATAATGAGAATATACAGAAGTTTATCTTCTTACACCAAAACACACACCTCTAGTTATTATGAACAATAATATTTTAGATTTTGCAATGAGTACTTCCACAATAAAAAAGATGGAGCACAATGAGGAGTATGAATTGGAATTTGGAAGATATAATAATAATAATAATAATAATAATAATAATTAATTGTGATGAAAGAAACTTTTTCTTTTGACAACTATTGACCCCATATGACTAGCTTGCACCATCTTCAGACATAGAGGTTAACAAAAGAGATTAAGTAAAGAAATAGCAAGATAAGATATAGACTGAACAATTTTGAGCAATATAAATTAGTGTAAACCCAATTAAATAAGAAGGATTGATCATTTTTCATTTATTTTTGGGGCGGTAATTAAGGGATAGACTCCTAAATTAAGTACTCGTTAAAAATAAATTTAATTAGATGATCAACCACTGAACGCTAATGAAAAATCTAATACTCAAAATCTTGATCTAAGAAAAATTGGTTAAATTCAATAAACAACTCAACAATTGAAATTCCTCACAATTCTATTCTAATTGTATATTTGAATCTAACATGCTCGCAAGAGAGAGTACCTTGTCACTTGATTTGCTTAGTTGAGGGCTAAAGATTGTTGACTGATGGGAATATACGAATATAGCAGCAGCCACGGCCCACAGGCGCCTCTGTATCTTATTATGCTTATAAAACCCTACGCAATACAAGAGTGCAGTTTCCTTGAAATATTTAGGTGATAATTCCATAAAAATAGAATAAAATTCCTCATCTGTTTCTACTTTATTACTACAATTTTATTCAAATACGTGATAATAGAATCAGGGCAAAATTGTAACTAAACATACAACCTCATTAAATGAGGTGGGACTATATAATATTTAATTATTACTACTATGAGAATTAATGATTTGTATGATGAGTAGACCGGGGCCTGGGCCCGCGGGTTAGGTTGGTCCGTAAAAATTGGGCTATAGAAAAAAGGGACATTTACATTTAGTAGTACATTTTTAGAAATAATTACAATAATGGTGCATAGATAAAATAATTACAAAAATAATACATTTTTCCATATTTATTTACAATATTAGTGCAATTAGGATTCCTTAATTTAGGGAATAATATCATTTTATATCTCCTCCATTCTATCCCTTTAATTTAGTTTCCATATGAGTTTTAAAAAAAAAAATAAAATACTCATTCTCTCTCTCCCCTCCCTCCCACCGCCTCACCACCTCTCCCCGCCGCCCCCCGCCCCTCCGCCTCCCTCCCTCCGCCCTCCCATTGCTTGCGAGTATGATGAAGCCAGGATTGTTTTATGCTTTTAGTCATTTTGATTACAGTAGATAAGCTCATCTGTATGAGCATTCTAGCAATTTATGATATATTTGTTATTTTTGATTACTTTGGGCAATGCTACGATGTTCGTTCATAAGGTATAAAATCTATTAAAAGGTAACCAAATCAGTTTTATTGGGTTACCAATTAATTATAAAAAAATTATTATAATTTTTTTTTCCATAGTGCAGTTGGTAGTTAAACATTCATACAAAGGTGACCAATTCAGTTTTATTGGGTTACCAATTAATTATAAAAAATCTATTATAGATTTTTTTTTTCTTTAGTAGAGTTGGTAACTAAACCTTCATACAAAGGTAACCAATTCACTTTTATTGGGTTACCAATTAATTATAAAAAATCTATTATAGATTTTTTATAATTATTGCAGTTAGTAGCTAAACCTTAACACAAAGGTAACCAATTCAGTTTTATTGAGTTACCAATCAATTATAAAAAAATTTATTATAGATTTTTTATAATTAGTACAATTGGTAGTCAAACCTTCATACAAAGGTAACCAATTCAGTTTTATTGGATTACCAATTAATTATAAAAAAATCTATTATAGAATATTTTTTCCATAGTGCAGTTGGTAGCAAAATCTTAATACAAAGGTAACAAATTTAATTTTATTGGGTTACCAATTAATTTGAAATCATCTCCATTGTTTGACAATTGAAACATTAAAAATAATACAATAATAGGAATGATTCCAATTATTAGATTACTGATCCAAACATTAGAAGCGGATATAACGGTGAGAGGAGTAAATAGTGGGTGCCATTAAATAGTGGGTGTCATTAAATAGAGAGGAGTAAATATGGTAGTTATAGTTTTCCTTGATTTAAGGGATAATGATTTAATGGATTTATTCTTGTTGCACTTTTTTTGTAATTATTTTGTTAGTGCATGTAATTATTTTGTTAGTGCACTATTCTTGTAATTTTTTACTAATTGTTGTATACTTATGTAAAGAACCCTAGAAAAAATTAGGTCGTTTTGGCCCGGCCCGTGGTGGCCCGACACGCGGGTTATTTTTTTAAAAAAATTCAATAGTATTGCTTCCATGAAGAGTCGAACCAAAGACCCTCCAACTCACTAAATAAGTGTTTAGACCAACTAAGCTACTACAATTTTTTATCTCAACTACAATCTTCAATCAAATTTGTTATTATTTAGTTTTCTCTTTCTAAGTTACCTTTTCCTTTTCCAATAATTCCAAAAGTTTTACAAAAATTGTTATATACATATATATATATATATATATATATATATATTCGTGTTGGTTAATGATGAGGTTGTTTGGTGCCGTTGGTTAATGTTTATTAAATTTATTGTAGTATTATTTAATTAAGTAAATGTTTGGATTGATTTTGCTATATTGTGGTTCACTATTTGGTATCACAAATTCACAGTTCATGCGTGTTTGGATTTTAATAATGTGTTTTTTCTAATTTACAGATAGCAGTTTGGATTTTTTATTTTTATTAGTGTGTTTAAAAAAAAACAAGTTTACTGTGATTTCCAAAAGGAGGGGATATAAACTAAGTTGTGAAAAACTTTTTGAAAATCAAATGGGTTGATTTTTGTAAATCAAATCGGTAGATTTGTATATAAAAAATGAATAAAAAAATTTAAACGGAGTAATTTTTGTCAAAACTTCATAAGATCTATTGATCTAACAAAATCTAAGTTTAAAAATAATGAATTTGAGAATGTTTTAGAGAGAGGTTGGAGAGATGGGAAAAACGAGTTTAAAAAGAGAGAAAATGAATGAAGGTTTGAATTAATGTAACTAAGCTCTTCTAGCTGAGTTGGTATAAGTTCTTTTTTAGTAATGGGAGGTTATGAGTTCAAATCTTAGCAGATGGATTATTTTTTTAAAAAATAAAAACCCCGCGGGCTCGCCCGGTCCAGCCCAACCCGGGCCACATGCCTTTAAATTTCAGTCCATAAAAAGTTGGGCCTTTTTTGTCTGACCCGTCTCTAGCCCGACCCGTTTTAACTGACCCAATTCGTTTGCCAAGTCTAATGATGAGACTCACCCATATGTTTCAGTCCTTCGTCTCTCTTCCTTTTCTCTAGTCAGACAACTCTAACTACCAAGGTTCCTTTATATTATTAGAGAGACCCTCTTTAAATTATTTATTACTATTAAACCTGACAATCTAATTAGGTAACTGTTAGTTCAATCCATATTAATTGAAACTAATTGGGTTGGTTAAATATTTTATAGAAGCCGAGTTGGTTAAAGTTTGAAACTATATTTTTGAAATAAAAAACAGATCCAAACTGGATAACTATATTTTAACCAATTTTTATATTATATATCTAATGTTTAAGAAGAGGAGAGAGAAAAACACGGTGGATCAGGAGAAAAGGAAGAGAAGGAGAATAAGGTGGAGAAAGAGTTTGTAAATTCTCTTTGAAGCTCTCTTATTCTGCTGCTTTCTTCTCTCTTCTAGTAGGAGTATTATTATTATTATTATTATTATTATTAATTGAAATATTCACCTCTGTAAAGAAAAAATTCCCATCACGAGCTTTCTGATTGTTTTCTCCATAATCAATTGCACCTACAGACAATATAGTACTCCTGCCATTTTGACTCCAATGCCTCTCTCTCTCCTACTCTCTCTTTAGAATCATAATACGCCAACGTCCTAATGATCTAAAAGATTAAAATAATAATAAAAAATAAAAAAGATAAGTGTGATAAAATTACTAAAGTTTTTATGAAAATTTTATAATAGAGATAGTGTGTATAAAAATTTTTAGAGAGAAAATCTAAAAATTGTCGAGAGGATGTATAAAAAATTTTAGAGAGAGAAAGAACGTATAAAACATTAGAGATAGAAAGTGAAGAAATATAAAAATTAAATATCATAAATAATTTATTTAATTGGATCATAATAATGGTAAGTTTGAAATTTAAAATATGGGTCGACTTATATTTGATCCATAACTATATGGTTCCAACCCACACAACCCACATTAAAAATAGTTAATATAATTTACCACATTATAGTAACCATTTACTCCAATCATGACACAAAAATTTAGAGAGGGAGAGAAAGTGTAAAAAAAATTTAGATAGAGAAAGTGTACAAAATTTCTAAAGAGAGAAACACAAAAATTTTTAGAGAGAGAAAATATATTAATCTATTTTGAAAAGATAATGTATGAAAAAAATTAGAGAGAGATAATTAATTAAAGGAAGGTGGAAAGAGAGAGTACATAAATCTCAAGAAGTAAAATATGAGTTGACCTATATTAAACTATAACCATTTGAGTTCAAATCATACAAACCATATTTAAAGTGGATAATATGGTTTTAGTTCTTATTTAGATTCATAACCATTTTATGTAAATTAAAACCAAACCAAACCCATATTTTGTCAGGTCTAATTACTATTTTTTTTTGTCTGATGTGGTCTTGTGTTCCTCTCTATATGGGAGTTTTATTTCCTGATTTTTTTTTATTTTTTAATTTGAGAAAATTTCTTTCTCATCTCTAGTTATTTGTGGTATCTTATTTTTTCCATTGTGTGGAATTATATGTTATCCGTACTAATGATCTTTTATAATTTTTGCGCACGTATCGATGATGATAGATATGTTGGAATTTGAATGTGAGATCGATGATTTATAGCGAGTTGTGTTTATATTATACGGTTTCTTGTTGATTTTATTTCTTGTATTTGAGGAGTAATTATAATGTTTGTCATTTTTTTGATTATGATTAGTCCGTTTTGCTGATCAACTGATTTGATATAATCTTTTCATTAATTCGTTTGGACCGTTTTAATAAAACAATATTCGGTTAGACTCTTACAAGAAAAAATGCTATACGTAATGACTGGGTCCCACAAAAAATGATGGGACCCACCACAATTTTACAAAAGTCATTTTACAAGTCATTACATATAGCAAAGTTGATTGATAATACATATTTTATAGTTAGTTTATGGGGTAATAAATATAATTGTTTGTATCAGCACTAAACAATCTCTTATTAATTTTAATTTTAGAGTTATTTTGCAAATTGATTCCAAAAAATTAAAATGTATATTTAATTTTAAAATATTCGTAAATTAAGAAAACACATCTTTAAGCCAAATTTAATTATTTTTCAATGTATAGTTGTACTTGGTGTATAGTTATGACTTAGACCTCCGTAATCATGTGATAAATCTTTTGAATCTGAATTTTTCCGTGTATTATCAAAGGTTGTTACAATGATGCTATATATATATTGCTGATTTTCTCCCTTCCTTGAAGCAAATTAAACACCACCACCTTTACCATGAAAATGAATTTCTTTTCTTTGTAAACATATAGAGTTCCATAAACTAAATTAAGTATCAACTTTTTAGACTTCTATGTATCCTCTATTTGATCCTTCTCATTTTTGTAGAATATTATTATTTTTTTTTATAAATATATATTTAAGTGTCACTTTCTTACCATCACTCTCTCCCTCTCTAGCTCTAATATTGAATCATTTGTTTCCTTTTCTACTTCTGATTATAACTAGACAAAAAAAGAGAGAAAAAGAGTAGCTTTATAGTACTATTTTTCTGTTCTTGTGATGCATCTACATCTCTCTAGACTCTAGTACAAGTGAAAATTGATTGCGCAACCATTCTGACCGGACCCTTAATATTACAACGTACATCTTAATTCAACAACACTAATAACATCAGTTGGCACCTCATATGTCACTTTTACTAAAACGACCCTACATCTAATTAACTAACTTTTTAAAAGGCAATTGGATCACCATTTTCTTTTAAATCATGACCACGGCACCATTTATATTAATTAATTTCATATATTGATATATATATATATATATATATATATATATATATATATATATAAGTAACTCTTCTTCTTTAGCAAAACAAGCAGCAGCCATCACACAGCACAAAGAGAGAGATGGCTCATGTGGTGCAGAGTAGAGAATGGTTTCTGTCAAGTTATGCACCGGAAGGCATTCCAACGTCCGAGCATCTCAAGCTACGAACTGTAACCCTATCCCTAGCCGTTGATTCAATCCCTGACCAACACGTGGCACTTGAGATCCTCTTGCTCTCCATTGATCCTTATCTTCGCTCGAGGATGACCGGTCGTCAAGACGGGCTCTACTCTCCTCAGTTTGCTCCTTCTCAGGTTAGTGTTAATCAGGATCTTGATGCCAAACAGTACTACATCAAAATACGCATGTCATATAATAGACATTTACATTTTAATTTATCATAACAAAAATACAATAATTCATTTTTATAGGACTGTCCACATAAACTGCATGAAGTGAATCCGATTCCTATATATCTATCTATCATGCCAATTAAGCAACTCATATTATAATTATATTATTATTATTATTATACTACATTGATCATCCTGTACATGCAACAGGTTATACAAGGATTTGGAATAGGAAGGGTAATTCGGTCAAGAAACAGTGACTTTACTAAGGATGATATTGTCATTAACCCCTTCTGCCCGTTTGCTGAATATTGTGTGATACCATCAACTTTCCTTAGAAAGATCGATCCTACCGCTGGCATTGCATTGCCAGATTACCTGAATTCTCTTGGTAATTTGTTAATCCTATTTATTTATTTACTATTTACTGAATTTGTTCAATTATTTTATTATGATAATTTTTTTTGTCAATATATGTATGTAATACATACCCCTATATATTCCAATAGACATGCTGCAATTAATTAAAATTCCTGTACTACTAGGATTACCGGGGTTTACAGCATGGGTGGGGATAGAGGTGCTGGGAAACCCTAAGCCTGGATCAAATGTTTTTATATCGGCTGCAGCCGGAGGTGTAGGAATGTATGCCGGCCAATTGGCCAATATCAAAGGCTGTCGAGTTATCGGAAGCACTGGATCAGATGAGAAGGTAAGATATTTCTGACCAACCATTTTTAAACTTTTAATTCGGACGTTAGATAGAAACTTTACCGACCAAATATTGCTGACTTTCGTAATGATTTATAGCATCTGTTTGTTATGACATTATTCGGGTAAACACTTCTCTAGTCATTCATACGAAATCGGATGGTCTATTTTTTTTTTATTTACAATTGTATCGAATAACATTTATTTTTTTAAACCTGAACTGCCCGTTTCTCTTATAAATAGTTAGAAATGGGTTTGTCCGAACAGTAACATAGCAAACATTTGTTATAAATCATTTATAATTTTATCATATAAGCACACTTATTTACATATCCTGTCAACGTGTCTATTACCCACAAAGTCGCAATACCAAGACTCGGATGCAAAATGGAGCGACTAAGATCAGGAAAAATGATATATATTGCGAAATATTTACGTTGATTTTTTGATTACTAGTTACGTGGGTCAGTATTAATAGTAATTTTTTTTGGAGGAATACATTAATAAATTGGACTCTCTTATAATTTTACTCAATCTCATGTATTAAAATCTTTCACAATTATAATTCGACACAAACTTATACACACATGTAACTGGACTCCTAAGATCAGTTGTGCTTTCCAGCAATGCTTCATTCGGAATAGTATTCGACCTAAATTTCTTTCACATTTGCACCTTTTGATCTAAAACCAACTACCAATACCTAACTTAAAAGACAAATCGCGAAGCCCATCATTAGTGGCCTTAATTTGTTGGATAAATTACATATATTAGTACATTTTTAAAAATAATTACAAAAATCATACCTCTATAAAATAATTACAAAAATATTACACTTTTTTATTTTTATTTACAATATTAATATCCCTTTAATTCATCACTCTCTATCACCCCTCTCTCCCACCGCCCCAGCACCTACTCCTGTCTCCCTCCCTCCTGCCGCCCTCCCTCCGCCCATCCCCTCCCTCCCGCTACCCTCCTCCCTCCCATCCCCTCCCATCTTCTTCTTCCCCTTGCCCCCACCCTCCTTCCTCCCGCAACCCTCCCGACGGACCAAAACTTAATACAAAAGATATCCAATCTTAAAACAAAGGTAACCAACCTTTAATACAAAGGTAACAAAACCTTAATATCAAGGTAACCAACCCTTAATACAAAGATAACAAAAAATTAATACAAAAGGTATCCAACCTTAATACCAAGGTAACCAACCTTTAATACAAAGGTAACCAAACCTTAAAATTAAGGTAACCAACCTTTAATATAAATGTAATCAAACCTTAATACAGAGGTAACCAAACATTAATACAAAGGTAACCAACTTTTAATATAAAAAGTAACCAACTTTTAATACAAAAGGTAACCAACCCTTAATACAATGGTAACCAAAACTTAATACAAAAGGAATCCAACCTTAAAATAGAGGTAACCAACCTTTAATATAAAAGTAATCAAACGTTAATACAAAGGTAACAAAACCTTAATACAGAGGTAACCAACCTTAATACAAAGGTAACCAAAATTAGTTACTACACTTTCAGAAATTAGTTACCTCCATACTAGTGTTTGGTTACAGCGGATAGGGAAAGAAATATGACTTGTTTTCTCAGTGGCTGGTATGGTAGCCTCTACTATCATTGAAAAGAGAAGGAGAGAAATGGTAGTCCAAGAGAACACCCGAAGAAGATGGGAGGGGGGAGGGAGGAGGGAGGGCGGGGGCAGGGGGAAGAAGAAGGTGGGAGGTGGGAGGGAATGGGAGGAAAGAGGGCGGCGGGAGGGAGGGGATGGGCGGAGGGAGGGCGGGGGCAGGGGGAAGAAGAAGGTGGGAGAGGATGAGAGGGAGGAGGGTAGCGGGAGGGAGGGGAGGGGATGGGCAGCGGGAGGGAGGCCAAATGTGTTTTGCGTTATTTTTGTAATTATTTTGTGGATGTTTTGTTTTTGTAAATATTTTCTGATTGTTGTATATTATTATTAAGGACCCTAATTTGTTTTATACTTGCCTATTTGGATTCTGAAAAGTCTACTAAGTACCAACTCAACATTAGTTGGTGGATCTTTACACGTTCCATTTATATATTGGGCCGAAATCCGTCAATGCGAGGGCCCACTCGCTCGCTCGGACGTCCGAAAGTTTGCTTTTTAGCGAAACATTATTCAGAAAAACTAGGAGAAAAAAATAGAAGGGAAAGAGACCTTTTTTTACCTCACAAAACGCAAAAGGAAGATAGAATCCCACGCGTTTCTTATGTTTTATGATCCGTTTCACAAAAATAATTTCATCTTTACATTCAAAATTAATACTTTCATAATTAACTTAAATTCTTTTAATTTTAATTAATATAATAATAAATATTATAAACTATTTAAAAAATATTAATCATTGTAATTAAGTTTTATTATTTCATAATCTTTAATGAGTCATCTTAATTTTAAATTTGAAAATATTTCATTTGACTTTCAAAAATCAATAATAATCATATAATTTGAAACAAAGGTAGTATATGAAATTTTAAAAATCAAGATTAATGAAAATTTATTTAAATTTTAAAAGTAACAAACTTTATAGTTATTAACCTTTTAGATAATTTACAATATTCAATGTTGTATAAATAAATTTATTGTAATTTGAAAAATGTCACAAATGGATTAAAAAATTGTATAAGATTCTTTCTAGTGGAATGGAGTCAAATATAAACATTAATTTATTTTTGAAAGGACAATCAACAAGAAAAATTAGACTCGTTTCTAGAAGGAGCTAGGTAGTAATATATCTTTTTTTTTTTTATTCTTCTTGTAATGTAGGTGAAGCTGGTGAAGGAGGAATTTGGATATCATGATGCATTCAATTATCACAAAGAAGAAGATTTAGATGCTGCTTTAAGCAAGTATATATAGTAATTTCTTTCCAAATTTCTTATTGAAAATGATGCTTCCTTTTAATTCCAGTTTTTTCATTGTATTCCTTTTCTTACTTTTCTTAGTAATTCGAAAACAAGCCCATGCAAGTAGTAAACAAAAAGTGTTCGCTTTGTGTCGGAAAGCAGTTTTGTACTTTGATACAAAATTATTTTCTAATGAAAAGAATTTGCGATGCAAAATGAGTTTTTGATCAAGAATAATAATCACCACCTTCATCAATTTTCGTACTTAATTAATTTGTTTCGAATTAAGTAATCCTCAACGGTTATATATATATATATATATATATATATACACACACACACACTCTCCTAAACTAGCATGTAATTATGTGAATGACTTGAGATCCTACTTCAAATACTGCAGGTATTTTCCTGATGGAATTGATATTTATTTTGAGAATGTTGGGGGTAAAATGCTTGAGGCAGTCCTTAATCATGTGAATAAGGGTGCTCGCATTCCCTTATGTGGGATGATATCTCAATACAACAAGGTAATTAATTCGCTCATTTTGATACATATATATACATATATATATATATATATATACATATATACACATATATATATACATACGGTCCGACTTTAAAGCGAACCTTAAAAAGCGAACAAAAGACGAACCGTCGTCTTTGGTGTCTATGGCGACGGTTTGACCCGTCGCCATAGCCATGTAGTCTTTGGCGACGGGTCGAACCGTCGCCATAGACACCAAAAACGACGGTTCGTCTTTGGTTCGCTTTAAAGCCTCTCCGTATATACATATGTGACGCCCCCAAAATAGGTCCACACAACCCATTTTGAGTCGCCAATAACATTCTACAAAATACAAATACGAATTTTTCCATTTACAACTAATATTTGTCGTGCAAAATACGACCACACACATACTGTGACTTCCATACAAATATCGTACCGTATGGTACCACAGTATCCAAACCCAAATTATTACAATGCCGTAAAAAAACGGCAACACATGTTTTAAGTCTCCAGTACAATCATTATTAAACTATGTCATAACTTGATGAGGACAACCACTAACTCGGACCATCACTCCACTCCCCGGCTAGTCCCAGCTACATTTTCCTTTCCTGAGAAGAACAATGGGACAAAACTGAAAAGGGTGAGCTCAAATAGCCCAGTAAGAAATATCATGACTAAGATAATGAAGAATAAAAATTATCTTTAGTCTTCAACAATAATAAATCAGAGATTTAAAGATATTATAATTGTTCAACAATAACAATTGCAGCGGAACAAACAATCCATTAGAAGAGTCAAGTAGATTATAATATCTACCATCTTCTATAAATTAAAGGATCACCACCAATATTTTATCCCTGTAACACCAATCAACAATTCCTGTTTATGAACATCCAAATCAACAGTTTATATTCAACAACCTCTCTTTGCACTACGTGCCAAAGATATTTATTTGTAACATCACCGGTCATGATCATGCCAAACGCCAGTTCATCTTTGCACTACGGCCAAAGAGAACTTTCACCATACGCCTTTGTTTGTAACACCAAAAGTCATGATTATACCAATACACAGTTTGGTCAAAATCATGTCACGCCAGTTCATCTTTGCACTACGGGCCAAAAAGAACTATCACCACAATTTAAGTATGAGGATGAGGATGATGACAATGATACAGTGAGATTAAGGATAAGAAAAACTTTATAATTTAATCAGTATCAAAGATTGACCAAACTGCCAACATGATAACCAAATTGTGGAGTCAAATTCAAGAATGATATTCAAGAAATTATTTCATGCTTCAACTATAACGTATAGAAAGATTCAAGTGAAAAGATATTAGATGAAGCACAAACTATTAAGGATATTGTACTAATTTTCAGGGATTTTCTCCATTTAAAAATAAGGTTTTGGAAACAAATAAGGATTTCTTATCATAAATGGAGAAATGTGAAAGAAAAAGATATCCCTTAAAGAGTACAAAAGAAATGATAAGTTATATGAGTATAACAGAATATATGAAACTGCAATAGATTTTCACCTGTCATGCAATAATTCGCGTAGACAGATTATTTCCACAACAGATTAATAAGTAATGAATACGACGGGTTATTCACCAGGTATGCGTCAATCCGCACGAACAGGTTATACCCACAGATTAATAAGGAATGAATACAGAAGTGTGACGCCCCCAAAATAGGTCCATACAACCCATTTTGAGTCGCCAATAACATTCCACAAAATACAAATACAAATATGAATTTTCCCATTTACAACTAATAAGTGTTGTGCAAAATACGACAACACATTACAAATACATCTTAAATTCTCAATACACTTATTGTCACACTAATAGTAAGGTATTGAGACACTTCTAATATCTCGGACCATCACTCCATTCCCCGGCTAGTCCCCGCTACACTCTCTTTTCCTGAGGAGAACAATGGAACAAGAAGGAAAAGGGTGAGCACAAATAGCCCAGTAAGAAATATCATGACTAAGATAATGAAGAATAAAAATTATCTTTAGTCTTCAACAGAATTAAATCAGAGATTTAAAGATATTTTAATTGTTTAACAACAACAATTGCAGCGGAACCAACAATCCATTAGAAGAGTCAAGTAGATTATAATATCTACCATCTTCTATAAATTAAAGAATCACCACCAATATTTTATCCCTGTAACACCAATCAACAATTTCTGTTTATGAACATCCAAATCAACAGTTTATATTCAACAGCCTCTCTTTGCACTACGTGCCAAAGATATTTATTTGTAACATCACCGGTCATGATCATGCCAAACGCCAGTTCATCTTTGCACTACGGGCCAAAGAGAACTTTCACCATACGCCTTTGTTTGTAACACCAAAAGTCATGATAATACCAATACACAGTTTGGTCAAAATCATGTCACGCCAGTTCATCTTTGCACTACGGGCCAAAGAGAACTATCACCACAATTTAAATATGAGGATGAGGATGATGACAATGATACAGTGAGATCAAGGATAAGAAAAGCTTTATAATTTAATCAGTATCAAAGATTGACCAAATTGCCAACACGATGACCAAATTGTGGAGTCAAATTCAAGAATGATATTCAAGAAATTATTTCATGCTTCAACTATAACGTATAAAAAAGATTCAAGTGAGAAGATATTAGATGAAGCACAAACTATTAAAGATATTCTACTAATTTTCAGGGATTTTCTCCATTTAAAAATAAGGTTTTGGAAACAAACAAAGATTTCTTATCTTAAATGGAGAAATGTGAAAGAAAAAGATATCCCTTAAAGAGTACAAAAGAAATGATACGTTATACGAGTATAACAGAATATATGAAACTGCAAATGGATTTTCACCCGTCATGCGATAATTCGCGTAGACAGATTATTTTCACAACAGATTAATAAGTAACGAATACAAAGGGTTATTCACCAGGCATGCGTCAATCCGCACGGACAGGTTATACCCATAGATTAATAAGGAATGAATACAGAAGGGTATTCACCAGGTACGACACTCGTACTTACAGGTTATTCCCATAGAATAATAAGGAATGAATACAAAAGGATATTCACCAGGCATGCGTCATACCGCACGGACAGGTTATCCCCACAAATTAATATAGAATGAATAACAACCTTTATGAGTATAATATCACTTACGAACATGAAAGCAAATGATATTATATAGAGTATGAAAGAACTGATATTCCCTACCTTCGTTAACAAGTGACTGGATGTTACTTTCTATGAAGTTTACTAACTTCGGATAATACTAGTATTCTCACAAATACTCACAATAGCCTAGCACACTAAGAGAACTCAAGAAATTTAGAGAGAGAGAGAAAGTATAAGCAATGAAGGTGTGAAATTTTCTTAAGCAAACCCTCCCTATTTATAGGAAAATCAAGGTGAGGGCATTTTAGTCTTTTTCCCAAATTTTCTTGGTTTATTACTCTTATACCCTTGGCATATTCTTTTAATATACTTTATGCCATAGTATATTCTTAGAATATGCTTTTACTTAGGTTTTTAACCTTAAGGTAAAATAAAAACTGAATTAACTATTTACTGACGGTAATTACTATTGACTGACATGTGGGTCCCACAGAAAAATAAAATCTGAAGAAATTATTCTACAAAAATAATTTGTGGGTCCCACCGGTCAAATAGTTATGGGTCCCACGAAATAAAGTGTGGGTCCCACAGAAAAATAAGTTAACTTACAATAAACGCTTCGCGTATTTTTAATCAACACTATTTTAGACTTATAATATCGACAACCAGATCATTCCCAGGAAAAAGGGGGCCTTCCGTATAAACGGCGCGCAATTAAATAACCTTTTTCCTTGACAGAATTTCTAGACATTGTCAATAATGCTAAAATATCATATCAAATAATATAAGTTACAGTGTCATGACAAATAATAAAAAGTATTATGCAGATGCTACTGTAACAATTATTGAACAAAATACTGTGCAATAGTTGCTTTATCAATTATTGAATCAATAATATAAAATACTGTGCAACACCGTGTGCTTGTGAAATACCGCGTACTACTGTGGAATAACGCGTTTTACTGTTCTTTTTATTACCGGGTATTTCAACAGTTGCAGGTGATAATACTGTTGACAAATACTGTCGTTTTCAGTATCCGACAATGGGGCCCACTATCGTTGACAATATTGCCATTTCGGCGCCGTCGTACGATACCGAATATAATATTCTCCGACAAAAAGAATATTCCCCGACAAAAAGAATATTCCCCGACATGCACTGTTTATCAGATAATTTGCATATAACACCCTTAACTATCATTTATAACAATTAAGCACTTTACTATTTAGAAGAATAATCATAAAGAAAATAATAAACTTTTTATTTCATAAAGTCGGGATCTTACAATCTCCCCTCCTTATGAAATTTCGTCCTCGAAATTGACGTACGTACCTGGCGTTTCGAAGAGGTGAGGATACCTTGCTCTCATATCAGATTCTAACTCCCAGGTCATTTCCTCAATATCATGGTTTCTCCATAAAACTTTGACTTGAGGTATAACCTTTGATCGTAGAATCTGTTCCTTCTTATCCAAGATCTTGACAGGTACCTCTTCGTACGTCAAATCCTCTGCTATCTCGTCTGGTTCCAACTCAATAATGTGGTTTGGATCTTTCACATATTTACGTAGCATGGATATGTGAAAAACATTATGAACACGAGACATGCTTGGCGGGTAAAGCGAGTCTGTAGGCCACAGTTCCTACTCGGTCGAGGATTTCAAATGGACCGATAAATCGAGGGTTAAGCTTTCCTCTCTTTCCGAATCGCGTAACACCTTTCCACGGAGCAACACGTAAAAATACATGATCCCCAACGTTGAATTCTTCGTCTCTTCGATGAAGATCGGCATAACTCTTTTGTCGATCTTGAGCTGTTTGTATACGTTGCCGGATCATTTGGATCTTTTCCGTAGTCATACGTATCAACTCGGGGGTCCCAACAATTTTGCCTCACCTACTTCATCCCAACATGCTGGAGATCGACACCTTCGTCCATACAACGCCTCGAAGGGAGCCATGCCTATACTTGCTTGATAACTGTTATTGTAAGAGAATTCTACCAATGGCAAGTATTTGTCCCAACTTCCTTTGAAGTCTAGTACGCAGAGTCTTAATAGATCTTCAAGGGTTTGAATAGTCCTTTCTGATTGTCCGTCTGTTTGGGGATGATATGCAGAACTGAATCGTAATTCAGTGCCCATAGCTTTTTGCAAGCTGACCCAAAATCGTGAAGTGAACCTAGGATCTCGATCAGAAACGATGGATACTGGCATGCCATGCAATCTCATAATCTCGCTAATATACAAACTAGCAAGACGCTCGAGTGAATAGTTTTCTCGTATAGGCAGGAAATGAGCAGACTTGGTCAATCTATCTATAATGACCCAAATTGCGTCTAAGCCTTGAGAAACCTTGGGAAGACCTGTCACGAAATCCATGTTGATGTGTTCCCACTTCCATTCTGGAATCTCAAGTGGTTGCAATGGACCCCTTGGTACTTGATGCTCCGTTTTGACACGTTGACAAGTTAAACATCTTGCAATAAACTCTGCAATCTCTCTCTTCATATTGTTCCACCAAAATGTATGTCGAAGATCACGATACATTTTGGTACTTCCCGGGTGGATTGCAAATGGTGTGTTGTGTGCCTCCATCATGATTTTGTATTTTAACTCAGGGTCGTTAGGAACACACAGTCTAGAGTTGACTCGAAGTATTCCATCTTCGTCGACTCTTGCTTCTGGAATAGCACCTTCTTGTACCTTTTTCTTCATATTCATCAACTCCGGGTCTGTAACTTGAGCAGCTTTAATTTTGTCGATTAAAGCCGGTTCTACCTGTATATGTGCGACCTTCACGTGGGTTCCTGGAGTCTTTAACTCTATCTCCATCCTTTGTAAATCATCCAAGATGAGCTTTTGCGATGTCAGTAACGCACTCGTGCTTGCATATGATCTTCTACTCAATGCATCAGCTACTACGTTCGCCTTTCCAGGATGGTATTGGATGGTATGGTCGTAATCTTTTAACAGCTCAAGCCAACGCCGTTGTCGCATGTTGAGTTCCTTTTGGGTGAAGAAATATTTGAGACTTTTGTGGTCTGTATAGATCTCCACTTTCTCTCCATATAAATAATGTCTCCAAATCTTCAACGCGAAAACGACTGCTGCCAACTCTAGATCATGAGTAGGATAATTTCTCTCATATTCCTTGAGTTGCCGAGACGCATAGGCTATAACCTTCCCATGCTGCATGAGAACACAACCTAGTCCTTTGCTTGAAGCGTCGCTGTAGATGACAAATCCTTCCGATCCTGATGGTATTGCCAATACAGGTGCTGAAATGAGCCT
Source organism: Aralia elata (assembly GCA_034770075.1). NCBI lineage: Eukaryota > Viridiplantae > Streptophyta > Magnoliopsida > Apiales > Araliaceae > Aralia > Aralia elata. Next base: position 90,801,901 of record CM068385.1, read on the forward strand.
TCTTTTGAGTTCTTGAAAACTCTTCTCACATTCTTCGCTCCATTTGAATGTTGTGCTTTTCCGAGTCAGTTGAGTTAATGGAATGGCTATTCGAGAAAATCCTTCTACGAATCTCCGATAATAACCAGCTAGACCCAGAAAGCTTCGTACTTCGGTTACTGACTTGGGTTGTTCCCAATTTGATACTGCTTCAATCTTCGCCGGGTCAACCGAGATTCCTTCTTTAGAAACCAAGTGACCAAGGAATGCAACTTCCTCAAGCCAGAATTCACATTTCTTCAACTTAGCATATAACTTGTTTTCACGAAGTTTTTGGAGTATCAGCCTCAAGTGTTGCTCATGATCTTCACGACTTTTAGAATATATGAGAATGTCATCAATAAAGACAACCACGAAATGATCCAAATATTCCTTGAATATCCGGTTCATCATATCCATGAAAGCAGCAGGAGCATTAGTCAATCCAAAAGACATGACTAAGAATTCATAATGTCCGTACCGAGTTCTGAAGGCAGTCTTTGGAATGTCATCAGCTTTAACTTTCAACTGATGATATCCAGAACGAAGATCGATCTTTGAAAAGAATTGAGCACCTTGTAACTGGTCGAACAGGTCATCAATGCGAGGTAACGGGTACCTATTTTTGATGGTGACATGGTTTAACTCCCGATAGTCAATGCAAAGTCTCATACTCCCGTCTTTCTTCTTTACGAATAAAACAGGAGCACCCCAAGGCGATGTACTCGGACGTATGAAACCGCTGTCTAACAACTCCTGTAGTTGGACTTTTAACTCTTGAAGTTCAATAGGGGCCATTCGATATGGGGTTTTGGAAATAGGTTTCGTACCGGGTTCAAGGTCGATACAAAATTCAATTTCACGGTCTGGGGGTAGGCCAGGAAGTTCTTCGGGAAATACGTCAGGGAACTCATTAACAACAGAAATATTTTTCAAATCTGACGTACTTTTATTTAAATCCGTTACATGGGCTAAGAAGGCTTGACATCCGTTTTTCAATAAACGAATGGCTTTGTGACTAGAAATGATGGTTATTGATTTCAATGGTTTGGTTGCTTGAATTCGCATAATAGGTTGATTAGGAATATGAAAACTAATAACCTTACGAAAGCAATCAATTTTAGCATGATGAGCAGTTAACCAATCAATTCCTAAAATCACATCAAATTCATGCATGTTCAAGGAGATAAGATCAACAGGTAATGTGAGGGTGCCGATTTGAACAAAGCAAGATTTATAGACCGTAGATGTAACGAATGTTTGCGCTAATGGTGTTTCGACAGATAAGTCAAAATCTAATTCTTCAGGAGTCAAATTCAAGCGTTGAGCACATGTTGGTGAAATAAAAGAGTGGGTAGAACCAGTATCTAATAAGGCATAGACTTCATAAGAGTTAATAAGTAGTTTACCCGTTATAACCTCGTTCGAATTCTGCGCTTTTTGTGACGTCACAACAAAAGCTCTCCCCTGGACCACAGACTTTGACTTGTCCGTGACCGCCTTCGGTGTCATCATCGCAGCTGGACTTGACTTCGCTGCATGACAAAAGCGAGCTATATGGCCTTCCTTTCCACAATTGTAACATACTTGGGATGGCGATTGTGTACAATTGGGACTGATGTGTCCTTCTTTCCCACACCTGAAACATCTTACAGGTGGTCGTTCTCCTTCCTTCGAAACTGGTACTGGTGCTGGTGCTGACGTTGGTGTCTTTCCATGGTTGTTGTTGAATCTCCTCTTCTTGGAATTGTTGCCACTTGACTCACTCCTTCTATTATCTGGGCCAGGATTACCACCGAAGTGGTTACCATTTCCGGTGTTGTGATTCCCTCCTCGCTGATTATCATTATTTCGATAATTGCTGCCACCATTACGATTATTACCGTGATTTTGCTCTCGTGGTTGGGTGTTGCTTCCTGGTTGTAGTAGTCCTCTTTCCTGCTCCACTACTTGAGCCCTATCCACGGCATCTGCGTATACACAAATTTTATGAGAAACGAGATATTGACGAATCTCTGGTTTCAAACCTCGGAGGAACATTCGTGTCATCCGTTTCTCAGTATCCACCAAATGGGATGCAAAACGCGACAGCTCGGCAAACTTGGCTTCGTACTGTGACACTGTCATGTTGTTCTGTTCCAGTTTAATGAATTCTACCTCCTTCATATGACGAATACTTTCTGGGAAATACTTCTCGTTGAATAATTCCTGGAACTCGACCCAAGACATCTCAAGTGCCGAATGATGGGTACGTTTCACAGATTCCCACCAATGATCCGCTTCTCCTCGTAACATGAATGTAGCAAAAGGAACCTTTTGGTCGTCCGTGCAACGCAGTACATCAAATATCTTTGTTAATTGTTTAAGCCATGCCTCTGCCTTGAGTGGATCTGGCTTGCCGAAAAATTCAGGTGGTCCCAATTCTTTGAACTGCTTAGCAGTGACCATCCGTACATTATCAGCATTTCTGCCAGTGTTGTAGACAGGAGCTCTTCTCGCCTGGTTCTGTAGGTATTGCATGAAGTTCCTAAAAAATTCATCATTCATCCGGTTGTTAGCATCATGATTAACATCATGATGTTCTGAATTTGCACCCGTATTATTTGTGGCTTCCTGGTTTTCAGCCACAATGGTCTCATAGTGAATCTCTTGGTTTTCAGATGCCATTCTGAAATGTGATCACAAAACAAAGATTAGTTAAAGAAATAGACATGCAACATCTTGTCCCTATAACCAAACCAATTACTTAAATAACCAAAAATAGCTTAGGTAGGACACACTAGCAAAGGATTTTACTCGTCTCTCCCCTCCTAGTTCTAATCCCAGATCTCTACCAGAGATCATATCCCTAAGCTCTGATACCAACTGTGACGCCCCCAAAATAGGTCCATACAACCCATTTTGAGTCGCCAATAACATTCCACAAAATACAAATACAAATATGAATTTTCCCATTTACAACTAATAAGTGTTGTGCAAAATACGACAACACATTACAAATACATCTTAAATTCTCAATACACTTATTGTCACACTAATAGTAAGGTATTGAGACACTTCTAATATCTCGGACCATCACTCCATTCCCCGGCTAGTCCCCGCTACACTCTCTTTTCCTGAGGAGAACAATGGAACAAGAAGGAAAAGGGTGAGCACAAATAGCCCAGTAAGAAATATCATGACTAAGATAATGAAGAATAAAAATTATCTTTAGTCTTCAACAGAATTAAATCAGAGATTTAAAGATATTTTAATTGTTTAACAACAACAATTGCAGCGGAACCAACAATCCATTAGAAGAGTCAAGTAGATTATAATATCTACCATCTTCTATAAATTAAAGAATCACCACCAATATTTTATCCCTGTAACACCAATCAACAATTTCTGTTTATGAACATCCAAATCAACAGTTTATATTCAACAGCCTCTCTTTGCACTACGTGCCAAAGATATTTATTTGTAACATCACCGGTCATGATCATGCCAAACGCCAGTTCATCTTTGCACTACGGGCCAAAGAGAACTTTCACCATACGCCTTTGTTTGTAACACCAAAAGTCATGATAATACCAATACACAGTTTGGTCAAAATCATGTCACGCCAGTTCATCTTTGCACTACGGGCCAAAGAGAACTATCACCACAATTTAAATATGAGGATGAGGATGATGACAATGATACAGTGAGATCAAGGATAAGAAAAGCTTTATAATTTAATCAGTATCAAAGATTGACCAAATTGCCAACACGATGACCAAATTGTGGAGTCAAATTCAAGAATGATATTCAAGAAATTATTTCATGCTTCAACTATAACGTATAAAAAAGATTCAAGTGAGAAGATATTAGATGAAGCACAAACTATTAAAGATATTCTACTAATTTTCAGGGATTTTCTCCATTTAAAAATAAGGTTTTGGAAACAAACAAAGATTTCTTATCTTAAATGGAGAAATGTGAAAGAAAAAGATATCCCTTAAAGAGTACAAAAGAAATGATACGTTATACGAGTATAACAGAATATATGAAACTGCAAAATGATTTTCAACCGTCATGTGATAATTCGATGAGATAGATTATATACACAACAGATTAATAAGAAATGAATACAAAGGGATAATCACCAGTCAAACGACAATCCGCACGGACAGGTTTATACCCATAGATTAATAAGGAATGAATACAGAAGGGTATTCACCAGGTACGACACTCGTACTTACAGGTTATTCCCATAGAATAATAAGGAATGAATACAAAAGGATATTCACCAGGCATGCGTCATACCGCACGGACAGGTTATCCCCACAAATTAATATAGAATGAATAACAACCTTTATGAGTATAATATCACTTACGAACATGAAAGCAAATGATATTATATAGAGTATGAAAGAACTGATATTCCCTACCTTCGTTAACTGGATGTTACTTTCTATGAAGTTTACTAACTTCGGATAATACTAGTATTCTCACAAATACTCACAATAGCCTAGCACACTAAGAGAACTCAAGAAATTTAGAGAGAGAGAGAAAGTATAAGCAATGAAGGTGTGAAATTTTCTTAAGCAAACCCTCCCTATTTATAGGAAAATCAAGGTGAGGGCATTTTAGTCTTTTTCCCAAATTTTCTTGGTTTATTACTCTTATACCCTTGGCATATTCTTTTTAATATACTTTATGCCATAGTATATTCTTAGAATATGCTTTTTACTTAGGTTTTTAACCTTAAGGTAAAATAAAAACTGAATTAACTATTTACTGACGGTAATTACTATTGACTGACATGTGGGTCCCACAGAAAAATAAAATCTGAAGAAATTATTCTACAAAAATAATTTGTGGGTCCCACCGGTCAAATAGTTATGGGTCCCACGAAATAAAGTGTGGGTCCCACAGAAAAATAAGTTAACTTACAATAAACGCTTCGCGTATTTTTAATCAACACTATTTTAGACTTATAATATCGACAACCAGATCATTCCCAGGAAAAAGGGGCCTTCCGTATAAACGGCGCGCAATTAAATAACCTTTTTCCTTGACAGAATTTCTAGACATTGTCAATAATGCTAAAATATCATATCAAATAATATAAGTTACAGTGTCATGACAAATAATAAAAAGTATTATGCAGATGCTACTGTAACAATTATTGAACAAAATACTGTGCAATAGTTGCTTTATCAATTATTGAATCAATAATATAAAATACTGTGCAACACCGTGTGCTTGTGAAATACCGCGTACTACTGTGGAATAACGCGTTTTACTGTTCTTTTTATTACCGGGTATATTTCAACAGTTGCAGGTGATAATACTGTTGACAAATACTGTCGTTTTCAGTATCCGACAATGGGGCCCACTATCGTTGACAATATTGCCATTTCGGCGCCGTCGTACGATACCGAATATAATATTCTCCGACAAAAAGAATATTCCCCGACAAAAAGAATATTCCCCGACATGCACTGTTTATCAGATAATTTGCATATAACACCCTTAACTATCATTTATAACAATTAAGCACTTTACTATTTAGAAGAATAATCATAAAGAAAATAATAAACTTTTTATTTCATAAAGTCGGGATCTTACAAGAAGGGTATTCACCAGGTACGACACTCGTACTTACAGGTTATTCCCATAGAATAATAAGGGTTGAATACAAAAGGATATTCACCAGGCATGCGTCATACCGCACGGCCAGGTTATCCCCACAAATTAATACAGAATGAATAACAACCTTTATGAGTATAATATCACTTACGAACATGAAACCAAATGATATTATATATGAGTATGAAAGAAATGATATTCCCTACCTTCGTTAACTGGATGTTACTTTCTATGAAGTTTACTAACTTCGGATAATACTAGTATTCTCACAAATACTCACAATAGCCTAGCACACTAAGAGAACTTCAGAAATTTAGAGAGAGAGGAAGTATAAGCAATGAAGGTGTGAAAATTTCTTAAGCAAACTCTCCCTATTTATAGGAAAATCAAGGTGAGGGCATTTTGGTCTTTTTCCCATATTCTTTTAATATCATCCATCCATTTTTTCTTCCATTAATATCATCCATCCATTTTTTCTTCCATTAATATCATCCATCCATTTTTTCTTCCATTAATATCATCCATCCATTTTTTCAAAAAGATTAATCCATTATCAAAAGATAATTCCATCATCAAAAGATAAAACCATAAAAAAATAACTCCATTATCAAAATAAATCCCTTTTTCTGTATTATTGTGTTAAATGCATTAATATCACAGATAGCATATACTCGCAATACTGACAACCAGATTATTCCCAGGAAAGAGGGGGCCTTCCATAAAAATGGCGCGCAATTAAATAACCCCTTTCCTTGACAGAATTTCTAGACATTGTCGATAATGCTAAAATATCCTATCAAATGATATAAGTTACAGTGTCGTGACAAATAGTAAAATATATTATGCAGATGCTAATTAACAATTATTGAATCAAGATACTATGCAATTGCTACTTTATCAATTATTGAATCAATAATATAAAACACTGTGCAACATCGTGAGCTACTGTGGAATACCGTGTGCTACTGTGGAATAACGCGTTTTACTGTTCGTTTTATCACCGAGTATTTTAACAGTTATCGGTTAAAATTTTGCTGCCAATTTCTATCACTTTCTATATCCGACAGTTAACCCGTTGTGGGGCCCACTATCATTGACAATATTGCCATTTCGGCGCCGTCGTACGGTACCGAATATAATATTCCCCGACAGAAAGAATATTTCCCGACAAAAGGAATATTCCCCGACATACTATTTATCAGATAATTTGCATATAACACCCTTAACTATCATTTATAACAATTAAGCACTTCACTATTTAGAAAAATAATCATAAAGAAAATAATAAATTTTTATTTCATAAATTTGGGGTCTTACACACATATATATATATATATATATACATATATATATATATATATATATATATATGTGCGCGCGCGCAAAAGTTTGACTGTGGTTGCTATAGCTAACTGGATGTCTGACAACTACACTAATGCGACAACTACACTAATGCGACGTAATTTTGGTTTAGAAAAAGTAGTGAAATGACGATAATACCCATACATATATAGGTAATGTGTGCGGATGCCCTTTGAATAACCAATTGTCCTTTTTTATTCCGCGCGCAGATATGGACGGAAAGAGAAGGGGTGAGGAATCTTCTTAATTTGATAGGCAAAGAAGTAAGAATGGAAGGGTTTCTAGTTGGTTCATATCTGGATCGTTTCGGGGACTTTACAAAGGAGATGGAGGGATATTTGAAAGAAGGGAAGATCAATTCCCAGCAACAAATCTACCATGGTATCCACACCTTCTTGGAGAGCTTGGCATCCGTCTTCTCCAGCTCTAATGTCGGAAAAGTCATTATTCAAGTTAAACCATAATTAATTTAAGAATAATCAGCCATATCTATAACTTTTTTATATATAAGGTATTATTATATATAAGTGTTTGTTATCTAATGGAAGATGCATGTTTAATTAAGATAATCAAGTGTTTGTCTTTCAAGTGCATATGAACTTTGGTACGTACGTAAATGTTCAACGAAGTGTTCTTGCCTTCGGAATGTTTAATAAATTTCCAATTAATTTGTTTGCTAATTACTATGTGCAAATCTTTGCCATGGTTTAATTATTCCAGCATATTGAGGAGGACCAATACAATTAATTTGTTTGGAAAATTGCTCGGTAAACGTGTGGACCAATAATGTAATTTATACTATTCTTTTTTTCTTTTCTGAAACTCTACATCCATAAAAGACTCGATCGACCAGTAACACAAGTTACAATTTATAATCAAAACTGCAATTTTCTATTACACAGGTGTTTTCACTATTATTATTATTTCTCAAACTAATTTAATTTGCATTAATTAGGTATAGGTCAAATTGACTGCAAAATAATTACTACAGCATATGCTTCAACTCATTGACTAATGACTTTATATGCTAGACAGTCCAGATCACTGGCCTAGCTCGTTATCCGGCCAGGGAAGGATATATAACTCCAGATCAGTACTGGCCTCCAGATATATCACTAATGACTAGTGACTATAATCCATGTTTCGGTTCCAGTTCTTGTTAATTACCATTAGTATAAAGATCGAAAGTTTTTGGAGCTAAGCTAGAGGCATCTTTGACTTTACTAGGGAATATTCATGTTAATAGACATGATCAGTTTTGTTTAATGTCTATGCAACTTCAATTCTGTTCTTTATTAGTATTTTCCTAAAATCGTTGGTATGTATATTCTCTATTTAATTACCTACCACTTGTCACTTGTACTATAACAACTCTTACGTCTAAATCAAACACAAATAATATATTACAAAAGTTGTACCATATATCTGTATTAAAATTTTTAGATTACGCTAGCTGCTGGAAATATTTATAATTTGATAATATGTGTGTGTGTATATATATATATATATATAAGTAATTCATCACACTACCATTCTCATTGAAGAGAGAGAGAGAGACAGAGAGAGAAAGAGATGATGGTGGAGAGTAGAGAGTGGTTTCTGTCAAGTTATGCACCGGAAGGCATTCCAACGTCCGATCATCTCAAGCTACGAACTGTAACCCTATCCCTATCCGTTGATTCAATCCCTGACCAACACGTGGCACTTGAGATCCTCTTGCTCTCCATTGAGCCTTATATTCGCTCCAGAATGACCGGCCGGCAAGACGGTCTTTACCTTCCTCAGTTTGCCCCTGATCAGGTGAAATAGTTACCTAGCTAGCCTTAGTTACTCCATACATACATACATACATACATATAATATATATATATATATATGTATGTAATGATGCCACCAACTCCCATGTTATTATTATTATTATAACTACAACATGGATTATTCTATCAACATGCAGGTTATACAAGGGTTTGGAATAGCAAGGGTAATTCGGTCAAGAAACAGAGACTTTACCAAGGATGATATTGTCATTAACCCCTTCAGCCCGTTTGCTGAATATTGTGTGATACCATCAGCTTTCCTTAGAAAGATCGATCCTACCGCTGGCATTGCATTGTCAGATTACCTGAATTCTCTTGGTAATTTGTTAATCCTATTTATTTATTTACTATTTTTTTGAATTTATTCAATTATGATCATTTTTTGTCAATATATTTATGTAATACATACCCCTATTTCAATTAACGTGCTGCAATTATTAAAATGCAAATTAATTACTACAAGGATTACCGGGGTTTACGGCATGGGTGGGGATAGAGGTGCTGGGAAACCCTAAGCCTGGATCAAATGTTTTTATATCCGCGGCAGCCGGAGGTGTCGGAATGTTTGCCGGCCAATTAGCAAATATCAAAGGGTGTAGAGTTATCGGAAGCACTGGATCAGATGAAAAGGTATGGTATTTGTAGTAAGTTGCTTATTAGTTGAATGCAAAATGTAGACGTGACAAATGGGCTCGACCATGATTGAGTATGGTTGAGTTGGGCTAAAAATGAGCTGGACTAAAAAAGTCAAATTTTTGTTGAGCTACAAAAGTGAGGCCCATAGTCCAGGGGTACAATGGACTGACTTGGGCTGGGTTGGCCCATTGACTTCACACACACACACACACACACACACACACACACACACACACACAAATATATATATATATATATATATATATATATATATATATATTACTTTCCTTCAATTTAAAATTAAGCTTATTTAATACTAATGAATTAGTGATTTTAAGTAATAGTCGATCATTTGGAAAAAATGGTGAACAAGAGTACTAACAATATTTTTAAGTATTAGTCTTTTTTTGACTAGAGGGAACAAGCAAATAATTTCAATTAATTAGTATGCCATCGATAATAGAAAATTAATTTTGACGAATTCACTAATTATTATTCACTTTTTCTTCTTCTTGTTACATATCATGTTTACTTATACACAATTCAAATATTATTTATAATATTTTTTAATTAACAAAATAATACTAAATGTTAGTTCAACTATATAGGTTAAAACATTAGAAATTATTGATAAAAAATAATAATTTTTTTCGATTCAAATATCACTAGTAATGTATAATTAAGGTAGATGTACCACAAAACTTAAAATTTGATTATATAGATAGATAAAAGTGGTCTTAAGATAAAAAAAAAAGTTGAATTAAAAGAATATAAGCCATCGATTGGAGGAAGACGGGTGGGAGACGGAAATAGTGAGATTGAAAGTCTGGACGAATAGAATTAAAAACGATGTTTTTATTTATTTTTCTTTGTTTTCAAATAAATCCTTAAAAAATTAAATTTGACACTTAGCTTTTGAGTAGTATTATAATGGAATGAATAAGTTGATTAATTTATTTTTAGATGTGGGTGGGCTGGGCCTAAGAGGCCTAGGTTTTCAAATTTTAACTTAAAAATGTAAACCTATAACCAACTTTTTTGTGGGTGAACTGAGCTAACCCGTTGGCTTAAGCCGCTTTTGTCAGGTCTAGCAAAATGGCTTATTAAGTAAGATGATGATCATGTGTCATGGAGCTAAGTAAATTCTCTATATGGTTTCATTCGGAATTATTGGCCTTAATTTCTTTTACATTTGCATGAAACTTTCTTTTGGATCTAGCTCACCTTCATTTTACTTTCCACCCAATTTTTTCTAATACATATATTAGTATTTTTTTAAAAAAAAAATTAACGATACAATAATATTCATAAAAAATAACTGTGTCACTAGTGTGTTTACTAAAAAGAATATTTATGTAGCTAAATATATATTTTGAAAATTGAGTGAAAAATGTATTGTAAAGAAATCAATAAAATAAATAAGACTCGATCATTTTAGACTAAGGTAGGACTATTTTTTAATTCATTATTATTTTGTGTAGGTGAAGATGGTGAAGGAGGAATTTGGATACCATGATGCATTCAATTATCACAAAGAAGCAGATTTAGATGCTGCTTTAAGCAAGTACAGTAATTTCTTTCTTTCCCGTTTTCTTCTTAATAGATTTTTGTTACAATTAAAAAAAAAAAATACTTCTCCTCATTTTTATGCATGCCTCATTTTTCAGTACCAAATCTTTCACAAAATTTTCCCTCATTTGAGTTTAACTTGAACTTCACTTTAACAATTTCTTATTGGATGTTTTTGTTTTTGTGGGCATCATTTTTTTTTCCAACTTTACAACATAGTCTTTTGTAAGTGTCTAAACACTTGGGTTGTGTTCTAGAGTTTGTCCAAGTGATTTTGAGTTCTTTCAATTGTTGTATTTTTGTTTTATTTTTCTGAAGGACTTGTAGTCAGACTCTGAATTAGGATAGAGAGCATATTTTTAAAGATGATGAAGTAATTAAAGAAAAAATGTTCGTTTTTAAAATGGATTAGTTTTCTCTTATCTTCAATAGTATAATGCCTAATAATTTTTGGAGAGTGATATTTCCACATCATTTTCTTATATTTCCACACGGTAGGGTCCACACATCAACTATGGTTGATACAAATAGAGTAAGCTAACTATGACTAATTAGCAAATTTGACCCTCCTATTTGTCATGTTTATGCTAAACTGCTCCTCATACTTTTTTTTGACATAACTGTTCCTCAAAGATGCATTAGTCATGCAAAAGTGTTCCTCTTCTATTTTTGGTCAATTTCCGTTAGTCAAACCGTTAGTCAAATGTTTCTTTTGGTTAAATGTTTCCCCAAGCTTTTATCATTTTCATTTATATATCTACTAAATATAAATATGTATATTATCATTTTCATTTAACTTGATCTAATTAATTAAATTATGAACGTGTGCGATAAATAACATAAATGTCAAAAAATAATAAATATTTATCTTATCAAGAAAATAAATTCATACACTTTTGCTAATTAAATTTCTCAAATATTAAAATTTCCGTAATATACATTCAAACATAATTTTTTATAATTTAAAAGTTTAATACCCATAAAAAATGTAAATTAACTCAAAAAAATTATATTATATTTTTTAAAATATTGAAATTTACGTAAAATAAAAAATATATTAAAAAATATGTTAAAAATAAATAATTTGTTAGGGATACTATCCTAAAATGTCAATTGATAAGGCCTTATTTATCCTCACAAACCAGTCCTAAAATGTCTGTTGTAAACCAGTTCATACATGAAGGTAAGAATCAATTGACATTTTTGGAACGGAGCAAGTTTTTACGAGGGCATATTCAGAAACATACAGACAATAAAAAACAATGTTTATCTAAAATTCCCTTTATTCTAAATTATAAAATTATTATTAATTTTTAAAAGTCAATATTAGATATTTTTAAATTTAAAATTGATATAATTTATTAACGAATACAAAATAAAAAATGTATACTTAGTAGTAATTTTATTTTTAACATAATTTTTAATATTTTTTTATAATGTATGAATTATAAGATTCGTTCCGTAACAAGTTTTTTCTAAGTTTGTTTTACGTAAATTTTAATATTTAAAAAAATATAATATAATTTTTTTGAGTTAATTTGCATTTTTTATGGGTATTAAACTCTTAAATTAGAAAAAAATATGTTTGAATGTATATTATGGAAATTTTAATATTTGAGAAATTTAATTAGCAAAAGTGTATGAATTTATTTTCTTGAGAAAATAAATATTTATTATTTTTTGACATTTATGCTATTTATCGCACACGTTCATAATTTAATTAATTAGGAACAACTATGCTAAAAAAAATATGAGGAATAGTTTAGCAAAAACATGACAAATAGGAGGGTTAGATTTGCTAATTAGTCATAGTTAGCTTACCCCATTTGTCTCAACCATAGTTGATATGTGGACCCTACCGTGTGGAAATATAAAAAAATGATGTAGAAATATCACTCTCCTATTATAATCAAATGGCTCACCCTTTCAATGAGTAAAAGTAAAGGAGTCTTGTATAATAGGAGATGACACTAGGAGCACTATACAAATTTTAAAATAGTACTATGTGAGATTTTTTTTTTTTAATTTTTTTAATTTTCCCTTTTCTTTTTGTTACAATTAATGTTTTTAAATTATGGAAAAGTATGAGTGATTGAGTGGACGAGGAACATCGTGTTACACATGTCTGGTTAATATTGTTGACAGGCACCATTTGAAATACCTCAAGCTTTTAGTTGACGGCAAGTTAAACTATAAAATTCTCCATTGGGAAATTTATAACACAAATGATTTTGAGAATCTTTGAAAGGAATATAGTATATATAATTTTTTAATTTTTTTGCATTTTCATTTCAGTACACTAAACACTCTTTGTGTTTCAGTAACAGACTGCTTCACAGTGGACTGAATTTGAAAACAAGCCATGCATTTAGTTAACGTAAGAAATTCATTCACTTTTGGACTTTGAAGCAAATTCTTTTTATAATATATAATTAAAATCATAATCAATTTTAGTACTTTGTTTGTGAAGTCCTCTGCACGGTACTGTATATAGGCATTTATTAAATTGCCATGCAATTATGTGATGCATGACAGTAAAATTTTGCATGAAATACTGCATGCAGGTATTTTCCTGAGGGGATTGATATTTACTTTGAGAATGTTGGGGGTAATATGCTTGAGGCTGTCCTTAATAATGTCAATAAGGGTGCACGCATTCTCTTATGTGGGATGATATCTCAATACAACAAGGTAATTAATTAATTCATTAATTTCACCTGATTTACACTTGAGCCCCCTAATTAAAGTATTAATTCTTCCGATATAGACCCCAAATACTGTTAAGTTATATATAGGTAATAGCATGTGGCTGTCAGATTTTTTTTTTTTTTTTGGCATGCCAAGAGTCGAACCCCGATCTCATAGTTAACATGAGATGAATAACATGTGGCTGTCAGACTTGTATGAATTTAAACTTATGATTGTACAAAAAAAAAAAATTAATTAATTAATTAGTCCTTTTAATCCATCCAGATATGGACCGAAAGAGAAGGGGTGAGGAACTTGCTAAATATGATAGGTAAAGAGGTGAGGATGGAAGGGTTTGTAGTGGCTTCATATCTGGATTGCTTCGGGGACTTTACGAAGGAGATGGAGGGGTATATGAAAGAAGGGAAGATCAATTCCAGACACCAAATCTACCATGGTATTGACAGCTTCTTGGAGAGCTTGGCATCCGTTTTCTCCAGCTCTAATGTCGGGAAAGTCATTATTCAAGTTAAACCATAATTAACTTAAGAATAATCAGTCATATATATCTATAACTTTTATATAAGGTAGGTAGGTATTACAAGTTTTTGTTTTCAAAATGCACATGAATTTTGGTACTGCTTGATCAATTTCATGGCAAATGCTATATTATCTCAACTATTGGGTGGTGCATGCATGCATATATATAATCATATCTTATGATCGAGCTAGGTTGATATATTAATTCGTGAATGTCCTATGGATCAAGAAGTTCTATTAAGAGTTTTTTTTTAAATACAACTAAAATCTCTTTCAAATTGAAATAAGGGTTTAACCTTCTAATTTGAATCCTACCAGCCCTGTTCAGCTCAATTCGAATTGTTTTTTGCACTACATTCATGTGCCACTAGTCATGATATTGAAGAACACTATTCATACATAGTGGCATGTGATAAAAGCGTTACTAGTTTTGAAAAACACATTAAAAGTATTAGCCATCAGCTAAAATTAATACTCCATATAAAAAGACCATGCAAAGTGTAGGCGGATCCTGCTAGCAGTCATCAGATTCACGCAATCAACTTTCTCTTGCCCTAATATTATTCCATTATTCTCAGGGTCCTCTGTTCATATACGAAAACAATTATTTGATGGACATGCATATGCAAGTGCATGCTATATTTAGGAGTTCTAATAATTCCACAAGCTAGGTAACATCAAACATATATCTTTCTGTACCATCTTAATTACCATTCGACTTCACATTCAAGATTTTTAGACCTGTTTAATGAGAGAGAGAGAAAGAGAGGAATTCCAACTTAAATCAAGTGAAAGTTAATAATTAATTAATTGACTGGCAAGATATCTACCTAAAAAAATGGACCAAAGACAAAGGACGGAGAATTAAGGAAACATATGAGGAGAATTAAGGAAACATATGAGTGTTGGTGGGGATGAAATATGAGTGTTGCTAAATATGATAACAAATTTATGTTTATATATAACGACGTATGTAATTATATCGGATAAAAAGAAATATAGAATGAGTGCACATATTACTATTCTATTGTATTGTTTGTAATTACACTTTAGTCTAATTCAAATTTGTTATAAATTAGTGAACATATCCATGAAATATTGCCTCAATCAGGCCATGCATCAAGTATTGCATAGACAAACATATCAAATTTACGAGGCCATGAGTGGCATTTAATAACAATTGGCTTGTTTACTGATGGCACAAAGTGTACAGTGATAGCATAGAAATCCTTGTAAAGTTGGCTATACGCTATCCTTTGAGACAAATTAAAGAAAACCAAATATATATGAGCTCAGAATTAAGGATTTGATAGAAGTAATGTCCTTTTCTTTTTGGCTGACATGCATTACGTGTTCAAGTATGGCACACAATCCACCACTTATATACATGCATTACTATAGCGCGCGCGCGCGCACACACATATATATATATATATATATATATATATATATAGGCTGAGGATCAGGTCCGGACTCTCGGAATTGATTAAAATGCGGACCAAAAATTTATTTTTTTTTCGTTTTTTTTTCCAAAACAGTTAATAAAAAATATATAATAATTTTTGGTAGTGAAAAAAATTATTAAAACAGTGTTTTGGGTATGATTTGGATACATATAACAAACACTGTTTGTATTTTATCAGGTCCGGACTCCCGGACCTGATCGTAACTCTATATATATATATATATATATATATATATATATATATATATATATATGGGTGCGCATCCACAACAACCGGTTGCTGGGGGTACTATTCCAGCAACCATCATCTCCACCGTTGATGAATATGATGAAGGGCTGAGATTTAAAAAAAAAAAAAAAAGGCACTGCCGCTACATGTTGTAGCGGCTGAATTTTTTTCTCTCTCCTTGCCGCTACAACATGTAGCGGCTGACCCAATACCCCATTTTGTCCTATTTTCTTTGGCCCATATCCTAATTTATATCATTAGCTAATTTTATTATTAATAATAATATTAACTAACTAATATTAATGTCATTAATATTAACTAACTAATATTTTTTGTCCCAATTTTTTGTCCTTCGTCCCAATTTATATTAATAATTAATATTAATAATAATTTTAATAATTATTAACTAACTAATAATAATATTAATAATATTAGTAATATTAATAATAATATTAACTAACTAATAATTTTAGAATAATATTTAATTTAAAAGGTTAAAATAATTATTAAAATTATTATTAATTATCTTAAACTTTTAAGATAATTAATAATAATTTTAATAATTATTTTAACCTTTTAAATTAAATATTATTCCAAAATTATTAGTTAATAATTATTATTAATATTAATTATTAATATAAATTGGGACGAAGGACAAAAAAATTGGGACAAAAAAATATTAGTTAGTTAATATTAATGACATTAATATTAGTTAGTTAATATTATTATTAATAATAAAATTAGTTAATAATATAAATTAGGATATGAGCCAAAGAAAATGGGACAAAATGGGGTATTGGGTCAGCCGCTACATGTTGTAGCGGCAAGGAGAGAGAAAAAAAATTCAGCCGCTACAACATGTAGCGGCAGTGCCCTTTTTTTTTTTTTTTAAATCTCAGCCCTTCATCATATTCATCAACGGTGGAGATAATGATTGCTGGAATAGTACCCCCAGCAACTGATTACTGTGAATGCGCACCCTATATATATTGTGATACAATCAATCACTACGTATGCAAAAATTCCAAATGTACCCAAAAATATTAGCAAATGGAAGGTGGGACATACATACTTCACAAGCTGCAGCTCCTTCCTACTATGATTTATTGATTTCTCTGAAAAGTGAAAATTTCCAAGGAAAAGTTGGCGATGAATGATGATTGGGAAAAGATGGTCCGGGTTGTTTCAGGTTCAAATGTATAGGTTATAAAAAATATTAATTCACAAAATATTTAATTAATTCAATCCATGAACATTATGTTAATTAACACGATATGAACATTTTTTTCAAATTTTAAAATATTTAAACTCATTTTTACCAAAAAAAGAAAGGAAAAACTTTCAAACATTTCCTGAATATTCAAAATTTATTAGAAAAACAGGGACATTCATTAATTAAATGGTAAAAATGTATGTGATTGTTTATATATATAACACAATTAATTGATAGATGTTGATTTTATTTGAAATATTAAAATAGAAATCAAATTTGGTATAAAACTAAAGATAATTAGAGAGTGTAAAAGAAATAAGGAATTTTATTGAGAGTTCTGCTATATATGACGATAAATTTAAATTGATATTAAATGTTTGATGCATGAGATAAGCATGAATTAAGAAGGGATCCACATGTTATTATTCTATCGAAAAATGATATACATATCGATAAATATAATGAAGAAGTTGGATTGCAACCAATGTGAAATTTTATGCTTAAGATTGAAGAATAATGTGTTTGACATTTCTTAATTCTTTCTTATCCCATGCATCACATACATCGACATTTAATATCGACATAAATTTGTCGTCATGTGTAGCAGAATTTTATTTTATCTTATCGCCTAGAGTCTCACATCAGTTGCAATCCAACATTATCATGAAATTTGTCGATCATTTTTCTATAATAGGCCAGTGGGGAGGATCCATACCTACAAAGGAGGTGTTATTGAGAGCCTAGGACTAAGCCAAACACGGTCTTATTTTAAAACATTGTCATCTAATCAGGGAAAGAAACCCTCCAAAGGAAGTTAGCAAGTCGATCTACTGCTATAATTTTGCGTAATTCTGGATAAAGTAGTGTATGGCCTAATAGAGCCGATCATGATACTTCCCAAAATAGGCACTTTTGAGTGGAACAACAAGGCGTCAATCCAAAAGTACAGCAAAGGTCCTGACCTTTCAAATTTAGTTATTAAGATCGCTAAATTTGTATGAAATTACAATCTAGTCCTTCCAATTTGGACAAGTTGTAAGCTGGTGCCTTTAACCACATATTGTACTTGAGTTCACACTTACAAACCGTGCATGTTTCACCTTACATGATTTAAGACTATTATTTTATTTTTTTTATAGAAAAAAGAGAGGGAGAATTTCATATAGGGAGGGAGCTTAATTAACTTGAATTGTTTTATTTTCAATTTCCAAAAACAAAGTTAAATTTAGTTGATTTTATCCATTTCAATAACTTCAACTGTGAAATGTGTGACGACCCTGATAAAAATCCATACGTGATGTATCTTGTATATGCTACATCTACAATGATTAATTAGTCAACAGTCGTGCCAATAGAAATTTAAAGGTTTTAATTTAAAATTTGTAACATAACGAATTATTTTGACATCACTCAAGTGTCGTTGCGCCAAATTCTCAAAAATATTAGTCCCTCCGTCCCAAATTAATTGCTCAGTTTTGATTTTTTAAAGTCAAATTGACCATTTTTAAAACTAATCTTTTTACTATTTTTGCTAAAATATAGGTGAAGAGATTATAACCAAAAGAAAGTATATACAATTTATTACTAACCCCAATTTTTATAATTTTAAAAATATATTTATATATGCTTAATTATTAATTCTAAAAATAGTCAATTTGACTTAAAAAAATCAAGACTGAGTGAGGGAGTATCTTTTTTATTTTGCCGTCTTGATAAATTTAGCTATTTGCTAATTGTAATATAGACAATATTCGAATTTCCGTCAAAATTGAGAGAATTGAAATTTTGAGACATAACGAAGTCATTATGACCAAAGTCATGAAACACTAGTTGACATCCGAAAAGAACTCATTTGACCTACTTTATACCTTTGTAATTGACGTTCTCAACAAACTTATTCGACATAAATGGTTTATGAAGAGTATTTGACGCCCAATAAAAATCAGGGAAGAGTAAGAAACCCAAAAAAATTAAAACAATTATGGGTGGGGTTTTGATTCCTTATTTAATTAAAATAAAATGCGGTTAACTTCTTTTGGAGGGAATAGGATCCTCTCCATTTCATTTGAAATGGAGAGTCTCCATTTCATTTGAAATGGAGAGTCTCCATTTCACTTTATTTTACCAATTATTACATCATAATAATTTGGTTAGTAATGATCCAAATATGTTAATAGATAGTTTATGATATTAAGATCAATCCTAAAAAACAAAAAAAGTAATCCGACATTTTTTCACCGTTAAAAGTCTAAAATGTTTTTCACCGTTGAAAAAAAAATAATTCAACGGTGAAAAATCTTTTAGACTTTTAACGGTGAAAAAATGTCGGATTATTTTTTTTTTTTTTAGGATTGATCTTAATATCATAAACTATCTATTAACATATTTGGATCATAACTAACCAAATTATTATGATGCAATAATTTGTGAAATAGAGTGAAATGGAGACTCTCCATTTCAAATGAAATGGAGAGCTTGCGAGTCTGATCATTTTATTTTTCTTCGCATAGGTGGGTTTCTAGAAAAAGCTTAATTTACTCGTAAGTTATTTTGGCCCATTCAACAAGTCACGACAATTAAGTTATTAATATTTTAGGCAGTAACATTAAGACCTTATACATATTTTAATTTAAACTACACATTCGGATGTGGTATCACATGCTAACTATCTATCTATATTATAAAACCTTCATGGAGGCTTCCTCCACAAGTTTAGTGTAATTGAGTCACATTTTTTTTGCTCTTTCGTTCTTACAACTTTAGATATATTATTATTTTGTTATTTTAATGTTAATTTTTTTATATCTTTCTATTTATTCTTTTAAATTTTATAAAATTCTTGTTTTACCTCATATAATTTACGCACGCAACGCGTGTGCAACGGCGATTAGTTATGAATTATTTGGTAACTATTATTATATTGAAAAAGTTAATTCTTAGGAAAATGATACCATATAGTCGTCTCACATAAGAGTAGAATTATATATACTCCCTTCCTTTTGTTTTTTAGAGTGATAAAGAATTTTGAATGAGACTGAGCGATAATTTTGTGATAGGGGTTGCCTGAAAATCGCATGTACATTGTACAGTTTGTGATCGTGGATAATACTTAATTAAAAATAAAATCACAGCAAGCCGCGCGCATTGCACTCTTCTTTCCCAATAAAGAAATACTTTGGCATAGCCCAACTATAATACAAGAATCGAAATTGATCCATACGAACTGCTTAACATAATACACTCTCCCTTCCGCAAAAATTGATTTGGTCTGATTTTTTCAGTTGAATTGATCATTTTTATAATTAAAATTTATACTATTGTTTTTTGTAATTATAAGTGAAAAAACTATAATTAATTATAAAAAATTATGTCGAATTTACTATTACCTCCAATTTTTATAAATTTAAAAATATAAATAAATATGCATAATTCTTTATTTTTAAATTAATTATTTTGTTACCAAAAAAATCAAACTAAACCAATTTTTTAAGGAAGGAGGGAGCATAAACTATGAAACAATAATTGTTGGTATCCTAACTGTTAACTCAGACCATAATTTGTCATTTGTCTGAACTTATATGTGATTTTTGTTTTTTGAAGCCCAATTTTTTTTGAAAAGTATAATATAATTCATAATAAAGTATACCATTACTATTACAATATTAAGAATCAATCAAGTCTCACTAGAAAAGGAAGAAATAAATCACAGACTAAACTAAACAAGCCATAATATAAAGGAGGAAACACATGCATTTCAGATAAAAAAAGAAATAAACTCACTAAAATGAATTTTAATCACTAGGCTAAAACCTCATCCGCGAACTTATATGTGATTAAACCTACTAAATTACCCCAAAAAAGGAAATATCTGAAATTTACAAATTAGAAATATAGGATAACGAATCTGGCTGATAATTTGTCTTGCGTCGTATAAGTATTTTACTTTGACCACAAAACGTAACGGCTCTAAGGAATCATTTCCCAATTTAAGTAAACAAGCAATTTGGAATGGAAACATAAAACCTTCCCAAAGTAATGTAACATATTTAATTAAACTAAAAATGCTAGTTCAGATGACCACGATTATTAACCCCACTCTAAACTACGTACTGGAAATTAATTAAAGACTACATAATTAAAATCTAAAACCACTCAATCAAAGACAATAATTAAAAGACTATAGTTACGTTCTACTTGAATAAAAAGATCATAAACCTAAACAAGCTAGCCTAAGAATTGAGAAGCAAAGTACTACAAAACAAAACACCATGTTAATTTAGCTACTCTAAATTAAATGTTCAGCTTGTAATCCCTCCATCCTACTACTAATTGAAGCTAGTTAGCTAGCTAGCTAGCTAGCTAGTAACCAACTAAAGTACTCTGGGCATGTAATTCCAGCTGCAAGGACTAGTAGTGGTCACTGCCGGGGAGGGTACCGATGCTTGTCTCTCATCATTATTTGTTATTTCCTCATTGCCCTCTACATTGGATGGTAATTGCCCATTTGAATAATTAGTGGTCGCAACGTCGTCGTACCAGTCGGGGATAGGCATGGGCGAAGGGCATTCAAGCAACCGCATTAGTTCATCATCCAATACATTCATGTCGGCCTCTAGTATCTCATTCTTTTCATTCATCCCTATTCCATAACAAAAATAACACATCAAACGTATTAGTACTAATTATTTCTATTTCATGCATTAAGTTGTAAATCATTAATGTTAAAGTTGATGATAATAAGTAAGTACATATATTTCTCAAATTATTGTAAGTCAACAATTTTCTATTATAACATTGAATAGGGATTCCCTTGTTAACGCTACAAATTAACACAGAGCCAAATCTAATAAATTTGCTTATTAACATCTGTTGGGATTGTCTCATACTTCAGCGGGTTCTTACGACATGGTGTGGGGATTATTATAGAACGTGTGAGATATCTAATGAATACATTAGATAAACAAGACTATAGCCAAATTGGTGAACATGCGTATAATTACATTAAAACGTTAAAACAAAAAAATTAAAAAATAAAATGAAATAAAAACGGTAGACATGCGTTCAAAAATTGTTATTCCATTTAAACAAAAATTTGGTAGACATGAATAATAGAATACAACTGAGGTACTCACCAATGTCAGAATGAGTAGGCATGGAATCAAGCAGGTATACTTCAGGGTTAGGGTTGCTATGGCCAAGGCCAACGCTAAAATCATCCACATAATTTTGATCCAATAAGCCATGATATTCTTCTTCTCGAACTATATGTTTATTCAATTTCTCAAGACGCGTAACAGTTCGAGACTGCTCCAATAAATCTTCAAGCAAACCACTACTGCCTGCAGGTTCAATATGATCATATTCAGTAGTGCTACTTGATGCAGCTCCTATTATACCACCCTTACTTCCGGTATAGCCTGAAGAAGTTTGTGCAGTTGATGGTGCTGGCACTAGTGGTTGTGATCCAATGGAAGATAACTCGGTTGTACACGTGTCCATATTGAACAAACTCACCGGATCAAACGAGGTGGCTCTCATTGCAGGCCTTGAAGGGCCGGTGTTTAAACTGAGAGCATCTAATGACAGAGAATTTGCCAAAAGGGATTGATGAAAGAAAGGCATGGAAGAAGTAGCATTTGGGAATGAGAAAGAAGGATTATAATGGCGGGAGAAAAATGGAAATGTGTTGTTGGTAGTGGTGGTGGTGTAGTTGCGGTATGGAGGGTAATTTAGGGGAGAGATTGCGAGGGGATTGTTTGTGTAGGTGTCGGTGTTTTGGGGGCGGTGTTGCTGCACTTGTTGGGATATTGATGAAGATGCAGAAGCGGAGAAAATAGAGGTAAGGGAAGTTGATGAAGAAATGGAGATAGGCGGCTGTTGTTGTTGTTGTTGTTGTGTTTGAACAGGGTAGAGTGGTAAACCAGTTCGCTGACGTTTCTTCAGCCTAGTATTCCAATAATTTTTTATTTCATTGTCTGTTCTACCATCAAGCTGCATGCGTATAAATAAAAATATGAATTAGACAAAATAAGAATTAATTAGGTCAAATTGGCAAGTGTAACCATGCACCGATCGAGCATTGACTTGGATGGGATCATCAGGCTTTGTCATAGCACAGACCTGGGTTCAAACCTCCCCTCCCATGTTTGGCAAGTGTCTGGTACGTATAAGTGTGTATACACACCATTTACGATGAGAGGAAAATAGGAATTATATAAAAAAAAAATAAAAATAGAACAAAGGATGAGAAAAGGGTGAGATAGAAGAAGTTGAATTCATGAAGTATATATGACCATCATAATTACAATAGCATAAAGAAACAAAAATAAGAAGAAAGGACAATTTAATCTTAAATTTGCCAAAAGAGGAAGTGAGAAGCAGCTAAACTATAAAGAGAGAGAAGAGAGATGATGAGGTCATTATTTATAACTTTATATAAACTCAAAGAACTTATAAATTATTACTTACCAAATATACCGACATGAGAAAAAAAATTAAAAAAATTAAAAAAATAAAAATAAAAGAGGGAAGAAGAAGAAAAAGAAGAAACTAAATTGTGGGTCGAAATGCTTAATAAATTGTTTTGATGATAATGAATCAATTAAAGAGTGATATAATAGTATAGATTAAAAAATAAAATTACCTGAGAGGCCATGCGAGCCCATTTGTTACCATACTTAGCATGAAGCTTGATGATGATTTCTTCTTCCTCGGGAGAAAAGGGACCCTTTTTGAGATTAGGCCTGAGATGGTTAGCCCATCTCAGCCTACAACTCTTCCCACATCTCCTAACCCCAGAATTCTTGTGCACCACATTCCAATTCCCTTCACCATGTCTCTTGACGTACTCCAACAGCTCGGCATCCTCCGCCTCCGTCCACGGCCCCTTCTTCAGCATGTGCCGCCCACGGGCCCCACCGACTCCTCCGCTTCTTGATCCACCCAGGCTGCTGCTGCTGCCAACCTCTGTCGTCGCCATCTCCTTCCTCTTGCTTAATTCAATTGACTTAGAAAAACTAACCCACAAAAAAGAAGCTAGCTTTTCTATAAATCAAGAAGAAAATGCTGAAAAATCTCTCCTCTCTCCTGATGATGAGAGAGATGCAGGAAAGAGAGGAGAGAAAAAGACAAAGGGCCGGTAATGAAATGAAATTGAAGAGGTTGGTATATGTAAGTTTTTCTCTCTCTTGTTTTTTTGAGACAGATGAAGGAAAATTAGCTGGCCGGAGAGATTGAGAGAGATGAAGGAAAATTAGCTGGCCGGAGAGATTGAGAGAGAGAAAGGAAAATTAGCTGGCCGGAGAGAATTTTTTTAGAGAGAGAAACTTGAGATGAAATGAGAAAGTTGAAATGGGAGAGATGGAAGAACCCCAAAGGGTATCCCAATCATTTATAGGCGTATGCTTGCATTTCGCCCCGGGTTATGTGCTGCATTATACATTCCTTACCCCGGTCTTCTTTGTCCACTCTTCTTTAACATGGATACTACTCAAATTTCCTTCTCATTTATTTTCTTTTCTCCTCATTCTATTAATTTCTGCCCACAAATATATCCATGTTTGTCTAAAAAAATTAATTTCTGAAATTTAAATTTTACAAATTAATATGAATTTATTTAAATAGCTGAAATGACAAAAATTATAATTGCCGATAATTGTTGTATTCAAAATTGAATTATATAAATCAAATGATCAGTTTGTATTAATTTTGGATTCAAAATTATTATATATGACTTCAGAAATTAGAATGAGCCACTGTTTTTCAAACGGGATAATATTGATCGGTCCCATTTACTAATTTCATAAAATTTTATTAATAAATCCAAGAATCCATACTAAATTTAGTAATCTCGATATTAATGTCAGCTGAGGAGTAAAATCAAAAAGTGCGATAAGTGTGTTGAATTTGAATATTTCTTGCTACATATACATATTTTTTGACACTTTAAAGAATTTTATTAAATTCAAACTTCAATATTAATTTAAATATAAATGTAAATGTTAATATCAAATTCGAGCGGACGAATATCAAAATCTCAGGTTAAAATAAATGTCGACTTAAATCATTATTGATACGTAATATATTATATAGGGACCTCAGTAAATAACACCTGTATCAATTTGCTAGTAAATTTGGATCCTCAATTTGTTATCGTTGTGCATACTAATTTTATGTGTGAAAATGTATTTAGTTTAAATTTGGGTATGTGGTGAGTGCCGCTTCGTAAATACCCTTAAGTCACACCATATATATTGAGTTTTTAGGGCCTTACTTTCTTTGATGTTCCTAGATATTAAGAATGACAATTGTGTTGTGCAGTGCGGTAACAATTATCAAATGATTTTGTACCACACAATGGTGTCTCAAAATTTATTCGACAAGTAGAAACGACAAAAGTTATAATTGCCAGTAGTTGCTGTATTCACAATTGAATTACGTAAATCAAATGAGATCGTATAAATTTCGGATTCAAAATTATTATATATGACTTCAGAATGTTAGAACGAGACACTGTTTTTAAAATGGGATAATATTGATTGGTCCCATTTACTAATTTATAAAAAAAAATTAAATCCAAGAATCTGTATTAAATTTAGTAAATCTCAATATTAATGTCACTTGACGAGCTAGTAAAATCAAAGGTGCGGTAAAGTAATTGAATTTGTATATTTCTTGTTATATTTTTATGAATTAGGACTAGTGCGGTGTAATTTCGGTGTGGTATAATTTTGGTGCAAGTTTTTTTTAAAGTTGTGTAATACAAAACACTTTATAACTGCTATAGTATAGCACCGAACAATTGTTAATTATTCCTAATACCTAAGAACATCACAAAGAGTAAATCCCTGAGAACTCATTTTATCTTGCGACTTGAAGATATTTACGAAGTGGCATCCACCATAGACCCAAATGTAATTTAAATGTATCTTTCACACATAAAATTAATACGCACAACGACAACTGATTGAGCATATGAATTTACTCACAAATGAACACGGGTGACGTTTACTGAGATTTCTACATAATATATTATGCAGCAATTAATAAAGATTCGAAATCAACACTTATTGTAACTTGAAATTTTGATATTCGTCCGCTCGAAATTTGATATTGACATTTATATTAGAATTAATATTGAAGTTTGAATTTAATAAAAAAAAATTTACAATGACAAAAAAATATGTATACTCTTGAACCCACCATACCAAATCAAGAACTAATTAAAGCATATAAAACAAAATATTTCAAGAAATAAGGGAAAAACAGAGATTAATATTTTGTATAATTTATCAATAGAACAAGAAAACTATAATAAACATTATTATCATGTACTAGTGGTATTACATCTTCTTTCTAAAGTAGATATATGTTAGAGATTCTAAACCTACCAACACCTATTTAATATTTTAATATTTGTAAATATATCAGTTTAGATTAAAACAGTACACCACTGGTTCATGCATCAGGTGCAGTGCAATATGATGCACCACTGGTTCAACAGAACAATGTCGCACCTAGTGAGTTCAATTTGATATGACCGATTTCAGTTCAATGTCGATTTGATCAGTGCTCACGGTTTATTTATTTTTGCACAAAAACTATACTAGCCAAGTCATCTATTTGGTTAAAAATTGGTCAATTCAATTCGATTTGACCGATTTCAATTCATTTTAGGTTCAAATTGTCATCCTTACTAGGTATCCAAAAAGAATAAAATTATTTACATATTATAAGAAAATTTGGAATTTGGTATTATTTTAATTTTGTTGTAGAGAAGTAGAAATTGAAATCTCTTTTATGGCAGAGAGAAAATACGATGCTTGAACATTTTAGTTTTTTCATACGTTTTTAATAAAAATTAATTAATTATACTCTATATGCTTCCAAATATAAGGTTATTTTTAATTTGTGAAGTCAATATTTTTAAAATTCAAAACTGATTGAAATTCATTAAACTAAAGAACTCAATTACAAAAATATCAACTATTTAGAAATAGAACTAATTAAAAGATTTATAATTTTAAAAAGTTAATAAATCACATTAATTTTGAATTTAAAAATATTTCATGTTACTTTTAAAATGTCAACTTTAATCTCATATTTTGAAAATGAGGAAATATAATACTCCTAATTATATTTTGGTTCATCTTAACACAAAGATGATTTGCTTGTAATGCTTTGATGTTGGATAATCAATAATAGTATTCCATACTTTGTCAAAAAAAAAAAAGTAGAGTAAATAAAGAGAGTAACAAATTTGATCAATAGGAATTAGGAAGAGACTATCATATTGCAGAGTTTTTATTAGGAGGTCCAGATCTTCCAACTAGGAAAAAAACCTCTCTATACATTTTCGACACGTGTACAATAATTATTTTTTTAACCAATAGCTCATAACATGTGGGAGCCAGTTTGTATTAATTATGTATGATCCATTATACGTGTCGAAAATATATAAGGTCCTTAAAAGACCTGGACCTCCTAATAAATTCTCCATATTACAATGTGGTACTACATAAATTTGATTGTGTGAAAAATACATGTCAAATTAAAGTTTGGGTCCACGATGAGAGCCATTTCGAAATTAACCCAGAGCGGCATGAGTGATTTATTATTATTATTTTTTAGTATGATTAAAGCATTTTATCATTTCATAAAGGGGAGGGGGATATGACTTGATCACTGCTCAAGGCGGAGGTGGCTGGACAAAAGGATCATAGTTTCAGAGTTATGAGAGCGGAAAATCAAAGTTCGTTGGTCAAAGAAAAAGGGAGGTCTTGATTTCGGAGCAGAACCGTATAACGCGAGAGTGTATACTAAATCTCATTTATGAACGATATCTCATTTATAACAGAGAGAAGATAAGAAGCTTGAACACTTTAAAGCCATGTTTTGGTGTGGTGCGATTTTGGTGCAAGTTTTTATTAAAGTCATGTTATACAAAACACTTTATAACTGTTATCGCATAGCACCGGACCACTGTCATCCCTAATACCTAAGAACATCATAAAGAGTAGAGCCCTGAGAACTCATTTTATCTTGCGACTTGAGGGTAGTTATGAAGTGACATCCACTATAGACCCAAATGTAATTTGAATGTATCTTTCACACATAAAATTAGTACGCACAACGACAACCGATTAAGCATCTGAATTTACTCACAGATTAATTCGGGTGACGTTTACTGAGATCCCTACGTAATATATTATGCAGCAATTAATAAAGATTCGAAATCAACACTTATTGTAAATTGAAAATTTGATATTCGTCCGCTCAAAATTTGATATTGACATTTATATTAAAATTAATGTTGAAGTTTGAATTTAATAAAAATTCTTTAAAATGACAAAAAGTATGTATACTCTTGAACCGTATCACACCATACCAAATCAACAACTAATTAAAACATATAAAACAAAATATTTCAAGAAATAAGGAAAAACATATATTAATATGTTGTATAATTTATCAATAGAACAAGAAAATTAATAAACATTATTATCATGTGCTAATGGTATTACATCTTCTTTCTGAAGTAGATATATGTTAGAGATTCCAAACCTATCAACATATATTTAATATTTTAATATATGTAAATATATCGGTTCAAATTAAAGCAGTACCACTAATTCATGCATCAGGTGCAGTACAGTACGATGCACCACTGGTTCAACAGACCAATGTCGCACCTAGTGAGTTCAATTTGATTTGACTAATTTTAGTTCAATTTCTATTTGACCAGTGCTTACGATTTATTTATTTTTGCACAAAAATCGCACCAGTCAAATCATAGAGTTGGTTAAAAATTGGTCAGTTCAATTTAATTTGACCGATTTCAGTTCAGTTTCGGTTAAAATTGTTATCCTTACTAGGTATCCACAAAGAATAAAAATATTTACATATTAAAAGAAAATTTGGAATATGATATTATTTTAATTTTGTTGTAGAGGAGTAGAAATTGAAATCTGATAGAAATTTCAGTAAAGTCGATATTTTTAAAATTCAAAATTGATAGAAATTCATTAAATTAAACAACTCAATTACAAAAAATAAAATAAAAAAACAACTATTTAGAAATACAACTAATTAAAAGATTTATAATTTTAAAAAGTTAATAATCACATTAATTTTGAATTTAAAAATATTTCATGTTACTTTTAGAAGGTCAATTTTAATCTCATATTTTGAAAATGAGGAAGTATAATACTCCTAATTATATTTTGGTTCATCTTAATACAGAGATGATCATTAAGGAGAATAATGTCGTTTACCCTTTAATTATCTTTTCATCCCTTACTAATTAAGTAGAGTAAATAAAGAGAGAGTAACAAATTTGACCGATAGGAACTAGGAAAAGACCATCATATTGTAACGTGGTACTACACAAATTTAATTGTGTGAAAAATACAATCAAATTAAAGTTTGGGTCCACCGTGGGAGCCACTTCGGAATTAACCCATAGTGGCATGAGTGATTTTTTTTTTTTTTGGGTATCATTAAAGTATTTTATCATTTCACAAAGGGGATAGGTCTTGGTCCCTGCTCCAGGCAAAGGTAGCTGACCAATTACAACCGCTGCGTCAGCACTTAATTCTACATGAGTGATTTTTAAAGGTTTCTTGGCATACATACACACACACACACACACACACACACACACACACACACACATATATATATATATATATATATATATATATATATATATATATACACCAACTATCTTCTACATATTTTATTTTATTTTTACATTTAATCACTTTATGTTAAAGGCAAATTAAGAAAATGGTATTTATTTATAAAAAAATACTATTTTTTTAAAAAAAAAGTCAACTATCTTCTACATATTTTATTTTATTTTTACATTTAATCACTTTATGTTAAAGGCAAATTAAGAAAATGGTATTTATTTATAAAAAAATACTATTTTTTTTTAAAAAAAAGTTTGAGATGTAAAGAAATAAAAATTGATACCTCATCCAATAACTAAAAAGAAGTACTAAATTTATATTTTAACACGGAACGAAAAGGACAAATAGATCATAGCTTCAGAGTTACGGGAGTGGGAAATCAAAGTTTGTTGGTCAAAAAAAAATGAGAGGTCTTGATTTCGAAGTAAAATCGTATGACTCGAGAGTGTATACTCAGAGCCGGCCCTGGGCCAGGGCAACCAGGGCGACCGCCCAGGGCTCAAAGTTGAAGGGGGCCCAAAATTTATTTTAAGCTTGTGTATATATATATGTATATATATATATATATGTATATATATATATATGTATATATGTAAACATATGTCTAAAGTTTCAGTGCTCCAGCGGTAAAATAATTCCTTGCAATAGAATAGACTTGGGTTCAATTCTTGGCAGCAGCGCATTTTTGTTTTGCTTTTTATTTTTTCACTAACAGTCCAAAATTTTTTTTCACTAACAGTCCAAAAAAAGCCTCCAGTCAGTTATTTCAAGTGTACATGAAACTCAAAGAAAAAGAAATAGCCTAATACGACAAATGACCAATGTAACACCCCTGTCCCACATCGAAAGATAAGGAAAAAGTTTGTCTGTATATAAGGAATTGAGTTACTATCAATAGTACCTTCAAGTCATGACCTTTTGGGTGAGCCTGTGGTGGGCTAAGATGACCCAAGAAGATACTATTGGGCCAGTAATTTAAGGCTTTGTTTGGATGGATTTGATTCGATTCGGACTTGGGATTTGACCTAAGATTTGTTCCGGACTCGGGATTTGACCCGGGTTGTTACATATGGTATCAGAGCCGACTCTCGAAAGCTCGGATCGGGTCATCCGATCGAGTTGCCGGAGGTGGGGACACGAAGGCTGGTGGTATTATCCCACAATGGAGAGAAGGAGGTCCGGAGGTGGGGACACGAAGCCAGCCGGTATTATCCCACAATGGCTAGAGAGGCAAAGATCTGTGGACCGTGTGTGTGATCGGTTCTGACGGGGACGTTAGAAATTTAAGTGGGGGAGTTTGTAACACCCCTGTCCCACATCGAAAGATAAGGGAAAAGTTTGTCTGTATATAAGGAATTGAGTTACTATCAATAGTACCTTCAAGTCATGACCTTTTGGGTGAGCCTGTGGTGGGCTAAGATGACCCAAGAAGATACTATTGGGCCAGTAATTTAAGGCTTTGTTTGGATGGATTTGATTCGATTCGGACTTGGGATTTGACCTAAGATTTGTTCCGGACTCGGGATTTGACCCGGGTTGTTACAACCAACCATAGAGTTAATTTCACACAATGACCTTAAATGTGGCACAATATTGACTACAAAGGCAACCTTACTATTTTTTTTAATCTATTTTTTTTAAAAACACTTTTACAATTGTTGATATAAAAACACTGTTTTAATTATGTTGTGAAAAAACTTTTTGTCAAACCTTTATATTAAAAAAATGTTTCATCTCGATACACTACGAACTCCCGTCAAATTAAAAAAAAATACAAAAGTATTAAAAAAATGGCTCGGGGGCGCTGCCCTCGAACCCCCGCTACTGGGCACGTTCGAGAAATTTCTCCCTGGGCCTTAAAAAACTCAGGACCGGCTCTGTGTATACTAAATCTCATTTATGACAAATATCTCATTTATGGCAGCGAGAAGATGAGAAACTTGAACATTTAGTTTTTTTTTTTATGTATTTTAACCAAAAAATATATAATAATTATATTCTAGTACGCTTAAGATAGGGGGATAATTTATTTTACCCTTTACTTTTGCATTCTTCCTTTTTTAACCAGAGGAAATAAAGAGTGTACCACCTTTCATCTACTTTTTCATTCTTCCTTTTATAACCAGAGGAAATAAAGAGTGTACCACCTTTCATCGATATGAACTAGGCAGTGAACAATATTGTTGCAACGTGGTACTACTTACGCTACAGGTGGTCGTAAATCATCTCTCCACACATTTGGCATGCATGCACACTCATTTGTCGCTTTGCGTAGGTAATTAATTAATACCATTTCGAGGTTCAAAATTTGTTATGTGTAGTATTATTATTATCTTTAGCCTTTAGGGCATAATTTTATGAACTTAAGAAGATTTAGATCGGTCGAATAGGAGGGAGAATGAAATGACTCATTCATATGAAATGAAAAAAATTGTATTTAGTTGCGATTGGAATGAAAAAAATTGTGTTCGGTTCCTTGAGGGAATGAGAACATATGGAATAACTCATTCCAACTAGAATGGAATGAATCATTCCACTCTCTATTGCATTCCTGCAATCCAAACATTACATCTTCTATTTAGTGTAAGAGATTTATATGTAATATTATTGTTATATTAATTAGCGCAGATTTATATGTAATATTATTGTTATATTAATTAGCGCATCAATTGAATCCGAGTCCAAATTAAAGTGAGAGATTTACCGTAACATAATAGGTATGATTCAGGGAATCCTCTCTCATATACTACCTATTCCGTTAATGTATACATCACCCTAAATGCGACCTGAACTTAAAAACAAGTATTCTATACCCGTCTCGCCTTTTCCCGTCCCGTTTACCCGAATTAATTATTTTCTTCTTTTTTTCAAATTAATTTTTTTTAATATTACTTTTGTACACTATTTTTAATTCAAAATAAAACAAAATCTAATATTTCTATTCCTTGTATTACAAATGTTATTAATTTTTAATAAAATAATCTAAATAGTTACATAATTATACATATATAAAAGGATACTTTTAAAAACAATTATATATCTACATATAATCGGGTCAAGGTCGAGGGATGGGGTCAGAGGGTATATCCCATACTCATCCTAAATTAACCGTATAATTTTTTAAAATTTGAATCCCATTATGATCGGAATCAGGCGGGTCTCATCGGAGTTGGGGAAATTGTTGTTTGTAACTACAAGTCCAACCCCATTATCTATCTCTACCAACTATCCATATGGTCTATCTCAACTTGGAATTCACATTTTATGTTTTTCTCTCTAAACCAACACATCAAAATCAATATTTTTTCTTTGTCCTAATATAGAATCGATTGAATTAATTAACCGTTTGAATTTAGGCTTTGGACTACAAAGTTAGGGTTTTTGGATTTAAGCCAATATTTTTTATAATGGGGTCTTGTTAAGAGTTTCAATTTTGTTCTTGGAGCGCAGTGTTTTTTTATTTTATTTTAGAATAGTTGCACAAAGCACATACTGCATCGGTTCTTCCTAATAAGAGTGAAACGTTAATACAAGAATGACTCAAGACCCACTAGCTTAACCATAGTGGATCAAGCCTTAGATTAGGACATTTGTATTGGGCCTTCTGGAGCGGTTCCATGCACTAAATAGCCTAACAAATGGTAGCAAAGCCCATTGATCTAGATAAAAAACTCAATAAGATGGGGGATCGAGACTGTGGATCAAGATTTGCTATTTCTCCGTCCACAGTCTCGGAATCTTGGGCTATCAAATTGCAAACTTTAGATCATTGGAGTTATTAAAAGCCTAGTAGGAACTTGTATGAACAAACACCGTGTCCGGCACAAGGTACCGACAAATTTACGAAATAGTTAATAAAATAATATAAATTCATTTATCAATAATTTAAAATATAATATAACTATCAATTTCACTATGATTCAAAAATAATTTTAACAAAATAAAAAACTCAATAAAATAAATTGACAATAAGAGTTTTATTATTAATTCATGGTACAATGGAAGACAAAAGGCAAGTTAAATACATACATACACATATAGAGAGTGTGATAAAATGGTTTTAAATAAATCTCAATTTGAGTAAAAAGAATGTTAAGTCTTTTGAAATTAAAGAAGTCAACAACATTATTATGAGTTTCTCTAGTGGTGACCGTGGATCCAATATTGAGATCTCAAACAATTTCTTTCTTTTTTCTTTCTACAACTTATTTTCTTTCCCTCTTTCTCTCCCCTTCACATATATTAGACATAATTGTACCTCTCTCTCTCCTATATATATATATATATATATATATATATATGTGGATATCGGTTTAGGGTTTGAGAATGCATAGAAATTCACATAGGACATTTAGTGCAATTTTTTAATTTTACAATCCAAATTAGAGTATATGACTCGTACGAACATAATCAACTCGGTTGAATTTTTGCATACAAAAACTTAAGACCAAACTTAATTTAGTTTATTTTTACCTATAACTCAATACTAACTCGGAAGAACTCAACTAAATTAAAAGAAAAATTACCAATTCGACTTAGCAGCGGATAACTTTTGCGCTTGTTATAAATAGGTATTGATGTGTCACCTTTATGATGAAGATTGGTGGATATTGTTAGGTATAGTCATGCATCTTATATTAGATAAATAATTAAAAAATAAGTAAGAAGGGTTAATATATACTTTTTTTATTGGCAAAAATAATTTTTTTATTAAATTCCAAAATAATACAGTTACCGCAACTCTAAAAGATTTGGATATTTCTACAAATGAATTACATTTCAAAATAAACCACCGACGAAGAGAAAAAAGAAAGTGAAAAGCCCAAGTGTTGTTCTTTCTTTCTAATATATCAAGCCATGTTTTTAAAAGGAGATCCTACATTTCAATACATAATTCCAGCTAAACTCCATGCAAACATGCACCGGGTCACCTACAGCAATAGTTATTTAGTTATACGGTTAAAGGTAAATTATTCTTCTCTCTTATTTCTTTATATTGAAAAGTATAAAATAAACCTTTAGTTTAGACTCTTAAACCTATAATTGGAATATTTAAAACTAGTTTCTAGGTTTATTTGACTACTTCAACATTAAGCTTAAGCTAATATACTATCGTCCAATAATCTGATTTTTATGCATGTTTCGATATGTAATTACTTTGCATTGCATTTCTTTACTTTCGTATTTTACAATATGATTCATGACTCAAGAATTTTTGATACATATATGGTGCGATTCACAATTTTACAACTATGACAAGAGTAAAAAGTGACTGAAACAGCAAGAACTCCACTGTCCTCGCTATCAAATAACCAGATCATGTGACCAAATAAGCAACAAGAAGATTGTAAAAGAATAAACTCTGAGCTATACAATCTACACACAAAGAAGATAGGAAATTAAGAAGATGAAATTAGTGGTGACCTTTGCAGTTCAACTTCCAAAATTTCACAGAACTTGCTGCGTCGCAAACCCATTGTATAAGATGCAGGGAACACAACAATGCAAGAAGTTCCTTTGAAAGGCTTCACAATTTATAAGTTTTCATTCTAAGAATCGAGTAAATAACCACCCTTATGGACGTGTAATGTATAGTTTAAACGTCAAAGTCTTGAAGCTCAATTGCCACTTCAAGCCGACAAATTAAACCGAAGTCAATGCCAAACTCTCAAATTACTTGGTGTATTGCATAACATGGAAAAATAATGAGAACCATTTTTTCTGACAAGTTTCAGAAGCAATATCAGTTCTATGCGTCTCCTTTCAGGATTTATGTAACCTACAACAGATTAAGTGTGCTCCACAGCCATGGATTACAGAGAAATCCTACACACCCACAAAGTATCATAGGTTGGAGATCTCATTTAGTCCATAACGCGTGCCAGTAATACCACAAAAAAAAATCTTATCGACATCAAATCCATGTCAGGTGTAACTGCTATCTGCCTGATAATTTATTGGGAGATGAAAGAGGCTATTTCAAGCAGCAATAAGAACTCCGTTGATCTCTTCATGCAACGTCACTTGCAATAAAGCTTATGCCAGTACCAATGTGCCGTGCAGTTTTTGAACCCCAAATCATATTCAAATTACACAGACTATGCCAAGTGGTCACAACAAATCTTTGATGAAATCGAGGTTTAGTGTATCCCTGATGATAAGGAATAGCCCAAGACCTAAAACAAGCATGATTCCTGATGACATTATCCCTTGCTCTATTTCTGAAGGGAGTTTTCTCCCACCTCTGGCTGCTTCAACGAGTATCAAGGCCAAAGAGCCCCCATCTAAGGCGGGCAAAGGAAGAAGATTTATCACTGCAAGGTTAAGATTCAGAATAGCAGCAAATTGGTAAAGCCCATTTGTGTTTGATTTCGCAACTTCTGCACCAACAGCTATAATAGCAACAGGGCCTGAAACCTTGCTGGCAGTTTTTGAGAAATTTAAAAAGGTCTGTTTCAAGCTATCCAAAACGTTAGAGGTTAAACCCCAGAACTCTCGTCCTGAGTAATTGAAAGCTTCTATGATATTCTTTGGTCTAACATTCGAGAACTTAACATTAGGTGATAATTGAACCCCAATTCGACCTGTACCATCAGAATTCCTATCAGGGGAAACATTAATCTCAATATCCTGCTTCCCTCTCGCAACCTTCAGCACCATATTTGCTTTCCGATTTTTCTTAATGATATCAACAACCTCAGAAACCAAATTAGGTCCTTGTTTTGGCAATTCAACACCACTAACCCCAAGAATTACATCACCAGGGAGCAACCCAGCTCGAGATGCAGCCGACAAGGGCCGAACCTCGGGCACAAGCACCCCAGGGAAGCCATCTTGCACAGGCAATCCAACAGATAATACTTGTACAAAGATAATCATATAAGCAAACACAATATTGGCAATTACACCAGCTGAAATAACAAGAACCCTATCAAATATTGGTCGATTCCTAAGTAAATCTACATCATCTACCGGAATATCACTATCAGGATCATTATCAGGAAAACCCACAAACCCACCAAGAGGGAATGCTCTAAGTGAATACTCTACATTGTTTGCATTAAATTTAGCTAAAATTGGACCAAACCCAATTGCAAATTTACTTACACGAATTCCCTGAAGATAAGCCGCCAAGAAATGCCCACTTTCATGAACAACTATGATAGCAGTTAACACTGCAGCTGCCTCCAAAACGGGCTGAGCACTATCAAAACCACTAAAATCAAATCCGGGTATAGACCAAGCCCTGATATTTTTCCTTTTCGCATGTGGGTATCTATTCTTGTCGCGGAAAATTTGATTCTTGCTAAGAAAATTGGAATTTGAAAACGAATATGAGTAGTAAATTGAAGAAGATAGAGGTTTTGATAAGCAAGTCTTGGGTGTTAGAAAAGATTCAGAGACGGGTGACTTTGAAGTGAGAGCTCTGTTTAGAGAGAATGAAGAAGCTGGAGTGGAGGATATAATCATGGTAGATAACTTGTGGAATCTCTTTTTGGAAGGGAAAGATTTAAGAAGGGAGAGTTTGTAGTAGTAATGAGGAAGAAAGAGAGGAGAAAAAGGAGATAGAGGGATTTGGATAGATCATATTTATTGTAATGTGGAGAGGAATTGAATGAAATCCCTCCTACAAATCAAACTTTACTCGTGTCATTTTGGTTTTGGTATGTTAGAGGTTTCGAGTAATCCGGAAAAGGCCAATTGTTTTTGGATCCTTCAGATTGGGGATGGACCATATATTGTTCCTTATTTTTACAAGAAAATTTAATATATTTGTAAAATTCTCTCTCACATTCATGTGTGATTTAATTTGTAATATTTTTGTTTCATGTCAAAATATGTGAATTATACAATATTGTATATAAATTTTTATTCTATTAATTTGAGTTTTATAACTTGTCATTATTTTTTGAGTTATAGGGTGGTGAGTCTAAACGACCCAATTAATATTCTAAGTGGACAGGAACCAAGGGTTGGTCCAGCGGTGTGCTGGCCATGGCATGGGTCAAATCCTACTCTCCCTCTCCATAGTAATAATATAATGTATTGTGAAAGAGTAAATAGTACAAAAAAAATTATGCTAAGTGGACTAATTAAAATTCAGACTTTGGAGATTTTGATTCATGTTGGTCACAAAAGAAAAGAAAATTAGTACCCAATTTAGAAAAACAAAACAAAAAAAGTCATTAGTTGTTAAAAATAAAGAAAAACTAAAAAAAACACAAAAAACTAATAGCTTATTTAGAAGAATATTTTTAATTTTAATCACCTCCACCTCCACCTTCCATTTCATTTTTCTTTTTTAGGTGAATAACAAAGTAACGATTTAGTGCTCATTCCAAATAAATGCCATGCCAATTGAGGTGTGTTTTTGTTTGTTTTTTTACAGCACTCGAGGTTTTGGAGAGATATACATGCTTGCCTTGGTCAATGTATACAGCAGCCTCTTTGAAATTAGATTTGATGATTTTCCAAAGAAGATCATGGCCGTCACAAGCCAGGAGGAGCTAAAAATTCAACAGATTAAATGTACTAAAAGGAAAACAAATCTTAGAATATAACTTTGTGAACCTTTTTATTCTTAGCTGCATGGTAGAAAGATAATAGAACAGAACATTGGGGTGATACAGGCAAATCAAACACAGACCTAAAGACATTGCTTTTAAAATCCATCAGCTGCTCACAAGCTAAACAACATTGTTGATTTGTTTATAATTTTTTTCTTAATGTCCTAGAATTTTGATTGAATTTGATTCACTATGCCCTCATCCACTTGAAATGCCTTGGCAAGAACTTCATCAGCAATGCCTGGATTTGATCCAAAAGTTGCATTTCCAATGGTAACTGTGCCGGGGTTTTGACTGTTAAACGAAGCCCGGGCTGCAGCATATCCCTTGCCCACGCTGCGTTGGAAGTGAACAAGTCCAACTGGGAACACAAACACATCTCCCCTGTGAATGACCTTAGTGAAGAGACGATTCTCGGGATTTGAAGTGACAAATCCAACTAGTACCGACCCTTCTGTAACTGTTATTGTCTCGGAGGCTCGTGGGTGAACGCAAGTCCTTGTGGCGAAAAGTAAATGCGCTCCATTGAGATGCCAAGAGTGTTAAGCCCTGGAATCTCAGCTGCACTAACAGGGATGACTAAGGAACTTGTGAACGTGTTATATTTGCCACAACTGTGAGGCCGCTAAAGAAAAAATCGTTGGCTTTAACAAGGTAGGGATTCTTGCAGATTAGTCCATTTATTTTCACTGCCAAATTTGCATAAAGTCATCAAGTAGTTAATTATATGTACCATAATTAAATCTTTTGTATATAAGAACTATGCTTTAATGTAGATGACTAGCATGATACATTTTTGCTGTAAATTAACTAGAAAAAATTGATTGATATTGAATATACATGCATTATATACCTGAACTATCAAAATCTGCGTAGCGGTTCAATATCATCTGCAAAAGCAGGATTGCTTAAAAAGAGAGCCACAAAGCACAAAAACAGAATGTATGTTGCCATTTTGAGTTACTAAAGATGGACTACTTGAGAGAATAACAAGTACAATATTCTATTGAAGCAATGAGTTGTAGAGGTGATGAAGAAAGGGTCTCTTGAACTCCTTTATATAGAGGTTCCTTCATACATATTCAATTTTCTTAAGTAGTAATACATATTCATAACATAAGAGCCAGGCAGGAAAGTTAAAATTGATTTTATAGGATGTTGAAATTGGATAATTAATCTAAGCAAGAGCTTCTCAATATCATGGTACGTTAATCAGTGTGAGCTAAATGTCATTGTCCTAGATCTGTTCCCTTGTTTTATCTATTGTTCTTTGACACTTGGAGCTGGCCTTGAAAATTATTCAGTGCAGTACTAGAATTTTCATGTCTTATGTATTATTGATTCGGAAGTACTTGAATGTTAAAACCGATGATTTCTTCTTTAGTGGCCTTACTGTTTTGCCCAACACATCAACACCTTATGGATCCAGGATCCTCCCTGTTAGCGTGTGCCAGGCCTTAACACACTTGGAATCTCAATGGCGCGCTCGCTTATACTTTTCACCGAGGGGAGTAAACCCACCTTACATTCATCCCCGTGCATCCGAGACACCAACTGTCACGGATGGCTCTCTCCTTGTGGGTTTTATCACCTCGAATCCCGAGAATCGTCTCTTCACTAAGCATCTCCAACAGTTGATTCTTAGACTAAATATAGTCTAGAAATCATGGTTTCTCTCCAGTAGTGTGACTAAACATAGTCCATGGACTATATTGACAAGGTAAGGAGACTAAATCAAGGAACCAAATTTGTGTCCTAGACTATATTGCAATTATTTTAATCATATTTAAATGAGAGGGTGGAAGATGATTGGAGCATTTTTAAATTCATTGATTATTTTAATCTTTTGATATTATAGTCCACGGGATAGTCCATCTGCTGGAAGGATAGAAGACTAAAGGACATCTGATGACTAAATATAGTCCAGCAAATAGTCCATCTGCTGGAGATGCTTTAAGGTCCTCCACAGGGGAGATGTGTTTGTATTTCCACAAGGACTAGTTCACTTTCAGCACTTGTTGGTACGGCCGAACGGGACATAATTCTGCTGCATGGGCTTCGTTTAATAAAGAAAACCCGGGTACCATAACGATAGGAAATTGTAGTTTTTTGACATCTATGTCTCAACTGAGCCAAGTTCTTCTCACCCACTACTTTGGTCTCCAAAAGATGTCTAAAAACAATTTTCACACAAATTAAGATAGCCAAAAAAATAAGATATATTTTCTTCCCAAGGTGTTTGGTTTGGAGAGAACGATTTAATGTGAACTACTCTTTTGTGATGCAATGATGTATAATCAAGGGTAAACTAATTCATGCAAGAATTTATGTAGTTGATTTGTTAACTTTACTCATTCTTTTTAGGACAAAATCTTTTATGACTTAATCATCCTTCTAGAGACGGATGAGTATTATACATTCTGCTGAAGGGAAACTTTAGTACATGGACTCCTAGGGCCAGTTAATGTTACTAGTGCCTAAACTATTATATGAAGGTTTAATAATTTATTTGTCATATTTTTACAAATAATTTCTACAGAAAAGAAACACCCCAATAATTTGTCACATTTTCTACTATTGTTTCATTGTAGTTTTCTTTCCTACAAGAATTATAGTTTACTGGAATCAACAAAAACAATGTTGGTGCTTTGCTGTTGGTTGTACCAAAAGTGATGGAGTTGGTCCTAGTCTCAAAAGTGTCGGTTTCCACTAATTTAATATGTGGTTCCCCCAACTTACAAGGCTTAAAATATTAATTAATAATTAGGTCTTAACCTTTTACTTTTTCCTTTTTTAACTGTTTTGTTAATCAAATCAGTAAATCTGAAGCCAAATTCCTAAAGTTGCTATTACAGCGCTACGATCCTTAGTTTGCCTTTTTCTCGTTTTTTTTTTTAGTGGGAGCTGAACTCTTAATATTATGACATTTTTACATCACAGTTGATAGTTTAATATTTCCCTTAAAACATAAACCACCTGTTAAGTGCTTGCTTATGCTCTCTCTTAATACTAATTACTGGTAATACTGGTGATTTTCATGAACATTTGGGGAAAAATTTTAATGAATTTATTTTTTATCAAGTCAGTGTGGCCAAATTAGGAGAGTTCCTTATTATGTGCGTATATTATTCTGTGACTAGTAGACCAGCCCTTTATTCTCAAACATAGCTAGCTGCCAATCACATAAGACATTCAACCAGCATGTCATATTTTTCACTTGGATACCACGAAAGGCCAAAACTTGTATTAGCTTATTAGGGTTAGGAAAAAGGTGAGAAGTAATAATTTATTACATCTATGTAACTATATATATATATATACATGTATAAATTTACTCGCGAAAATATTAATTCTTTATAGCATATATTGATCCGTATAAAAGACCGTATGATTTCAATGACAAATTGTTATTTTCATGAGATCCCTATAATTGTAAGACGTGTTTATTATTCATAATTAATATGAGAGAGTTCCTGTAAATATTTCAAAAATACTTGTGAAAACATTATTTCCACGTAGATATGACCAAAAGCTGTTGTATACTCCGTAGTGACCAGGTTCAATGGACCTAATGGGTTCTTCCTTTATTATGTCCCACTACTCCAACTCTACTGCTGAAATGTAGCTGTTTAAATGAAACTAGGCTGTGATGTTTTCTATGGAGTTCCTGGCTTCAGATTTTCTACGAGTATCCAAGGTATTTTCTGACTGATAGCAAAGCAAAACCATTTTTTTTTTGCAAAGCTTCATTTCTAAATATTCAGAAGTGGGTTATCTGGAAAATACCATCTTTATTAGGATATATATCAGTATTTTCCTTAAAATTTCTTTTCATCTTGTTTTCTGTAGTTCCGTATTATTTGATCCTATCAAAATATTGTTGTTTGGTATATAGTTTTCTTGTAATTTTGTTGACTGTCCATTAATGTGTTTCCTCCCCATCTATAAATCCTAGCTATTTGATCATATGATCTCTAATATTTTGTTTAATGGTGTATGCCAGTTCTATTTTCCAGGGAATATTCGGATAGGTTAGAAGTTTGAAGGAGAAACATAGGTGTCTTTGCGACGGCCCAAACATCTTCCTCCTCTTTACAAATTCTGGCTAAAGCTTTCAGTTATTTTAATTTCTCCCCTCTTAATTTTTGTTTTATTTAAATACCCCTTGTCCATAAAATAAAGAATCTTATTTCTTTATGATGGAGGGAGTATTTTCTTGAGGTAACACTTTGACTTGTGTCTTCTAAGTCATTATTTCTTTATGGTTTATTCATTCATTGAAACATAACCAAATTGAAGATTGAATTTTTTCTTTGGTCGTCACTTATCTCAATTACTCTTACAGTGAAGATATGTTTTTGGAAGATAAAAAAAAAAAAAAAAAAACCTCCCTTTTCTGGGGTGGGGGCTAGGGGATATATATATATGTGTGTGTGTGTGTGTGTGTGTGTGTGTGTGTGTGTATATATATATATATATATATATGTATAGTCCTTTTCAGAATAATCACTGGTTTATTAACTTTGCAGATGTGTCACCAAGTTCCCTTTTTCTTCTTTTATTAATTTTCTAGATAAGTTATTTAACTTCTTCAGATGAGTTAATAGCTAATCAGAAGATTTTACATTATATATAGGATCAGATGTTAGCCAGATTATCATGTCATATACTTTGTTAGCAACTAATCAAAAGAATTAAAGTCAAAGCTAATAATAGAATATACATCAGCTGTATCCAATACATGAACACTATTTGCTGCATATATACAAAAGAGCATAACTGAAAATCTAC
The DNA here is from genome assembly GCA_034770075.1 of Aralia elata. NCBI lineage: Eukaryota > Viridiplantae > Streptophyta > Magnoliopsida > Apiales > Araliaceae > Aralia > Aralia elata. Next base: position 90,845,104 of record CM068385.1, read on the forward strand.
CCACCCTGCAGGGCCGGAGCTGGGTATTTCTTTGCGTGAGCTTGCAGTATTAAGCGGTTGCGCCTCCTGGCCTTTAGTGTCAACACGAGGACAGCGTTCGAATAGGTTTTGTTGTTTTGATACAAATGGAAAAGTGGAGACATTTTTGGAACAAACAATTGTCATCATGGTGGAAACTGGTAAAAAAAAAAAACTATGTATAAACCATGAATGGCCATGAGGTGATAATAAGTGATGTACAAACTGATCCTGCCCGGCAGGCACATGATGTTGTGCGTTGGTGGTTTCTGCTCCTGGATACTTTGTCAATTGATTCAGTGTTTGAAAGAGTTCCCCTTTAAACTTCAGTGTTACCCTTTTGTAATCATCTGTTCTAAATCATTGAAAGCATTTTACGTATGCTATTTTTCTTATGTTTGGTTTATTTTCATCGGAAATAAGTAGAAATTGTCATGTGCAAGCTTGCAGTTGCAGCTACGTTTCAGATGTAACTCTGAATTTATGCACTTTTTCGGTTCAAGTAATTAGCTGGGATTTGTTTCTTAATTTCCTTTTGTAGTTTAACAAACGATGTCGAAAGGAATAAAACTTCTTGTTTGGTTCACTCGATCGTTGTAGCATATAAATATTTGGACGACCAATATTAGTTACAACTCTTATTTTCCTATTTAATAATCTCTCCGTTCCACACAAAAGTAGTTCCATTCACACAAAAACAAAAATTCATGCATAAAACAAAAGTTCATCATTAATATTCTCAAAATTTTATAAATGAGACTCTTTTTGTGAAATGATAATAATATATCTATTATATAATGGGAGAAGGGGGAGGTGACATCCCTCTTTGTTTTACAATTTTTTTTAAAGTAATTGCACGCGCAACACGTGTGTGCAAGTGACTAGTATTTATAATCGAACAGAACAATATACATAGTTTTAAGAGGACAGAGGTATTCCCCCACAAGTCACCATGGAAGCTGTTTGTTGTGCTTCATATGGCAGGCGGATTCAATGTTTCACATGTAATTTCAAGCACTAGTTTGAATTTAGCAACCTTACCTAACCTCCACTTCACTCCACTTGTTCCATAAACTTTGGCTTTTGTCACGTCACGTTTAAGATATTTGTTCTAACTTCTCTTCCTTGAAAAAGATGGTTGATTACTTGTGCTTCTATTCTTCATCAATCTGAGCTCCCTCTTTTGGTAGTTCAAGTTTCATCATTTCAAATATGTCATCAAGTGTATTGGTGAATTTAGTAAAATAGAATACAAATTATAATTTTATTTTCTTTTGAAGAAATCCATATCCAGATCTATGTACTGGTGTCTGTGATCTCTCCGGGAAAATATATGTTTTTTAGTAACATATGTGCATGTGAGAATCAAATTATTAGAAGGTGCCATTTTAGTACTAAAATCCAATTGTAAATAGTTTCTAATAATCCAACAACATGAGCTGGCTTTTCCTTGAGAAAATCTTATGTTACTGCCAATTAAGAGGATATGACTCTTGTCAGTTTGGAGTCGGATTAAATTAATGACGATTGGATGATTAGCTGATGTCACTTTATTTCACATATTCATATTTGACATATACAGGAAGGAAGGGAGATGGGTAATTTTAAAATTTTATGATGTTTCTGCTCTTTGTTAGAGTCTTGTGCATACTGTATGCATTACAGCACCCTGGATAGTGGATATGACCTTACATTTTTATTTAATTTTCTTATCTGATCTGATAGAAATTAAAATGTCATGTTTTCCATTTTCGTGTGTATGCAAAGAAAGTTCTTACACGATGAACATGAAGTAGAGGAAGAATATATGTCTCCTAGGGATCCATGTTTTCATGATAAAATGAAAGAATAGTAAGTGAAGAAAAAAATGCTAAAAATGCAATAAATTTGTCACATATATTCTCTGGCTACTTTTATGGAAAAGGGGATTCTTTTCTGTTTTGGTCATTAGGATATTGTCTAAAAAAGAAATTATTGTTAGTGGATGAGAGGTTGCTTTGTATAGAATCCAAGAATAATAAATTTGTAATGTAGATTGGCGGTGGAATATACTAAGCAGTAAATTTTAATGAATTGGATATACTGAGGTGGTAGTTGTTGTCACTTATTACACCTCGTGACGATAAATTTTATATCGATATTAAATATCGATTTATGTGGTATAATAGAATAAAGGAGGAACCGACATATTAAAGGATTCACGTTGGTTGCAATCCAAATTTGTTATAAAATTTGTCTAACATATAAATCATTTTTGTTTTTCATTTACACAAGGCCCTAGCTATGGGAATGAGGATGGGGCTGGGACTTTTGTCCTTTAAAAAAGAGGTGACTACATATCTTCACACTGACATATCTAAGAATTTGAGAATCTTTTATCCATTACTCTCCTTGCTCTCTCTGTCTTTCTTACTGTCGGTTTCAATTGTTATTAAAAGCTGTATTCATAGAGATGGGAGGGAGAAGTAGGAGGGTATGGCTTGCAATGCTGGTATTGTTAACAACAGTACTAGTGAAGTCCATAAATGGGGAAGACCCATACAGGTTCTTTACTTGGAATGTTACTTATGGTGATATTTACCCTTTGGTGTTAAACAACAGGTCCTACTACTACTCCTATTCTCCATTCTACTTTTTGACATGCATTATAAATCTGTGTATTCTCTCTCATCTTCGATTAGATATTATGTTTTTGGTGTCGATTATTTAATGATGATGATAAAACAAACTGATTTAACAGTAAAACTTGTTGCATGTGGCAGGGGATATTGATAAACGGCCAGTTTCCAGGGCCACAGATTGAGTGTGTCACCAATGACAACCTAATAGTTAGTGTTACCAACAATTTGGACGAACCCTTTCTCATTTCTTGGTCAGTTCTCTTCTCTTCCTAACTACTCTTTATCTGTTTTCTTTATTCTCTTACCAATTATACTTTACTTAGTCTTGACGTATTTTAAGCTTTTTAAAGTACCATAGACTTCTTTGTGCCTATTTTCATTAGCTAAGCACATCTATATCACCAAGCAATTATCAATACATAATGATTTGGGAATGTTTACTGCATTTATTAAGTTGATGATACTTGAGCAGGAACGGTATACAACAGAGACGAAACTCGTGGCAGGATGGAGTGTATGGCACCAACTGCCCTATCCCACCAGGCCAAAACTTCGCATACATTCTACAAGTTAAAGATCAAATTGGTAGCTTCTTTTATTTCCCCTCCCTTGCCTTCCACAAGGCTGCAGGCGGTTTTGGTGGCATCAAAATCTCTAGCCGCCCTATGATTCCTGTTCCTTTCCCTCCACCTGCTGGAGATTTCACCATACTCGCTGGCGACTGGTTCAAACTAAATCACACTGTAAGTCCCCTGTCGAATAAGTGTATCCGACAAAGGAGGCCCTATTCCTATTTCCTAATTGAAACTTCTTAAAACTTTTTGTAGGATTTAAAAGCAATTTTAGATGGTGGACATGATCTCCCATTCCCTCATGGACTTCTTATCAATGGACGCGGATCAAATGGATTCACATTCACATTTGATCAAGGTAAATAAATTTCTCAACCAGTTATTATAGTAGCTATCAATACCACATTCTACAAGTACCCTATATTATTCTTGTCATTTCATTGAATCTTATTATGTTGGCCAGGCAAGTCTTACAGGTTCAGAATATCGAATGTTGGGCTTACTACTTCCATTAATTTCAGAATCCAAGGACACAAAATGCTTCTAGTTGAAGCAGAAGGGACACATACACTCCAAAATACTTACTCCTCCCTTGACATCCATTTGGGCCAATCCTACTCTGTACTGGTCACAGCTGATCAACCCCGGCAGGACTACTACATTGTCGTATCAACGCGTTTCACCTCTCAAGTTCTCACAACAACTTCCATTCTTCATTACAGCAACTCTGCAGGACCTGTTTCTGGTCCTCCCCCGCCTGGTCCAACAATTGACATCGATTGGTCCCTTAATCAGGCTCGCTCTATTAGGCAAAATTTAACAGCAAGTGGACCGAGGCCTAATCCTCAAGGGTCTTATCATTATGGAATGGTTAATACTACGCGTACTATTAGGCTAGAAAATTCTGCTCCAATCATCAATGGTAAGCAGAGGTACGCTGTGAATAGCGTATCGTTCATCCCTGCAAACACACCGCTTAAGCTTGCCGACTATTTCAATATTTCGGGTGTTTTTAGCCTTGGAAGCATTCCTGAAAACCCCACTGGTGGTGGTGGTTACCTTCAGACATCCGTCATGGCTGCTGATTTTAGAGGGTTTGCTGAGGTTGTGTTTGAGAACTCAGAGGACACCCTGCAGTCTTGGCACATTGATGGCCACTTCTTCTTTGTAGTGGGGTAAAAAAAAAAATTAATTAATATTTTGTAAATTTATACAAGATTATCTTTAAAATACTATTGTTCACTCTAAATGTAAGAAATTTTGAACACCGTGAAATGAACAGGATGGATGGAGGGCAGTGGTCAGCTTCAAGCAGATCAAGCTACAACTTAAGGGACACCATTTCTCGGTGCACTGTCCAGGTACATAACTAAACAATCATCCAAATTCCTTAGATTCTTGAGATATTTTCAGCTTCTTCATAATGCTTTAGTGCTCGAGTTCAGCTAGCCAGCATAATTTCAAATTGTTCTCTTACCAAACGTATAAAGTTCGAAATGTTTGTTACATTTATAGGTATATCCCAAATCATGGACTGCACTTTACATGCCCCTGGACAATGTGGGAATGTGGAACATTAGGTCAGAAAACTGGGCTCGCCAATACTTAGGACAACAGTTCTATCTTCGCGTTTATTTGCCAGTAAATTCATGGAGAGATGAATATCCCATCCCTAAGAATGCTCTTCTATGTGGTTGGGCATCCGGACGTAAGACTAGAGGGAAAAAATTATTGCAGAAGCTCCAAAGCTCTAATTGAGCTCTATTTTTTTCAGTTTTAGTTTTGAAAATTAAATTGCAGGAAGTGATTCTTATTTTACTGTGTAACCTTATTAACATTCATTAGGTTCAGTTTGTGATTTTAGAGCATCTGAATACAAATTTCATTGTCAGTGATTTTTATTTTTATTTTTTATTGTGTACATAATAATGCAATTATATTACTCCTGATACTCCAACTTAAAGCAATGAAGATTGGGTTGAGTGAGATCACCTGGAATGGTGTGGTAGAAGCCAATATTTCAAATCCCAAACCATGTGTGTATTAATTTAATTTTGGTCATTGTTCATTGCTTCTATTAGGCGTTTGGTACAAGGAAGTTGCACCGAATACAAAACTGATTGAGCTTCTGGCATATGTTATGGGAATATATTTATTGCTTTCTTTCTCCAGGTTACATATTGTGTATTACTCCACTATTTATGTTTTTGTGTAAAAGAGTTTATATTAACAGAGAAAAATGTTAGGGACAATGTAATTATATTTTTTTTAAAAATAAATATGTGGCGCAAGAGAGTTGATATTAACACAGAAAAATGTTAGGGACAATGTAATTATATTTTTTTAAAACAAATATGTCCTTGTTATTAATATGTCAAAATAAGCACTCTCATTTCAATGCTTTACCGGGTTATTTTCATCTTTAATATCCCAGATCACGACGGGTGCCTTGTTACCCATTACTAGAAAGTTCACCATTTCCTGGTCCAGAACATAAAACTATAATCAAATGTGTCATTGTGTGACAAGACACCATGAGCCTCCCATTCAGATCTACGCATGTCATAAAGCGTTTTCAATCATGGATTGTTGGGGTTTGAGAGGATAGGGGAAGGGTCAAACTACATCGTTTTATTAGTTAGCGTCTGAATAACCTTAAATTTGAATTGGTAAGAAAGTAAGATTGTTTGTTTAGGCCCAACATTGTTCTGAACGAATCATGACAGTTCTGACTGAATCAGCCAAAATTTTCTACCTTGACCAGTCGATTGTATTACTTAATCGTCTTTTTACTCAAATGCACTTTAATAATATACAAAATTACTTGTTATATCCTTTTGTTTCTCTGTTCACAAGCAATAAAACTCCCTCCTGGCTCCAGGAACCCTCACACAGTTCAACAAATTATTGCCCCAAAATACAAAAATATGATGAACAACCCTCACACTACCAACGAGGCTCCAGGAACCCTCAAACAGTCCAACAAATTATTGCCCCAAAATACAAAAATATGATGAACAACCCTCACAGTACCAACGAGTTACTGTTTGATTTTTCTCCATCAAGCTTTTCTTCCAGCATATCATTTGGTTAATCAATTGAGTTGAAACCCAAGAATAGATCTAGAATTTAGATCGAAAAGATATCACTGAAGCAAAATAAGAAGAAGATGTAAAAGATATGGGGGCTAAAGAAGTATAAGAGAAATTTCAACCACAACACAAACAAAATGGGATGAAACTTATTAATATATATTGAAAATTGGTACTGGAATTACAAGTATATGAGAATAATGCTGAAACTGGACTGAAAATTAACTGAGATGTCTAAATACTAAATTAAGGACAGCGAATTTTCAAAACTAGGAAAAACCATTTATGAAATTTGTCATGTTCTCTGCTGATCCTATGCTCTTTTTTATTCATCAAATCCCCACTTTTCTAGCATAATCAAAGCTGCGATGATCTTAGGATTCCATTGATTGTGCCAGGAAATTGAGAATGATTCACTACCATAATTAAAAGCTTTTCTGATCCTATAAGATCCCACTAATTGCGTCAGGAAATTAAACACAAAATTTGTTGTCGTCCCATAAATAAAAGTGAAATTGTGAAATTACGGGGTGACCTCGGGCAATAAATTGACAGTTACAGGAGTAAGCTCCATTTGATGCTTCTAGATTGAAAAATCAACCCCTTCGTTTTGATATTGTTGAAGATTAATATGGGATGCTTACAATTTGGGGTTTCTAGATGGAGAGTTGAAATGTTTGGTTAGTGTAGAGCATGGTGCAGTTTGATGCGGTTGGAAGTCTAAACCGTACATAAAATCGCTTGAGTGCAATTTGACAAATTCAAAACCGTACATGACATTACTTGTGATTGGTGTGATTCGATTTTGAAGCTTGCGGTGCAATTTCGATATCAAAACCAATTAAACATATACATACTAAAAAACATATCGTTTTTACGAAAAAGGAGACAATGACTTTAAATTAGTAAATAAATGGTTCTAATCACACAAGAAGTTTAAAAATAACATATCGTTTCCATGAGAAAGAGGATAATGACTTTGAATTAGTAAAGTAATTAAGTGGCCTATAAAACTTTAAAAAAATATATAATACATATGATCAGTGCAGTGTGGCTTGAGCGGTGAAAGGGAGACTGTAACACCCCCTTTCCGAAATAAAAAGAGAGGTTACACATAAAACACAACAAAACTTATAAAATAAATCGAGAGCTCTATACCACAAAATGAATAACTGTAATAACTAATAAATATTACAAGAGCAACTATAATAAAAGTCAAATTGGCTCAAACCATAATCTAAGATATTTATTACAACTTCAATAATTAAATAACTCCATAACACAAATTAAAGTATCATCGCCTAAACAAAATATATAAACCATTTGGATAGAATGAAACTTTTATCACACTTGCAGTTGATTCCCTATCTACTAGAAGGAAAAACACAACATGAGCAAAGTGCCCAATATGGATATAGATTGCAAAAATAAAACAGAATATATCTTGTCACACACATTGGACCGCGAATCCAAATGCATGCAAAATTGGAAGGCGTGTTTGGCATAAACATCACCAATCCGCAGAACAGAACAAAAAACTAGTGTCGATCCATATGCCTCCCACAACAAAATCACCATATGAACAACTCTCAGCATAGCATAAAATAGAAACGTCGTGGACTAATCACACCGTCACGGAAGGTGTCATGTCTCAGTGTCAAGAAGATATACTTGTGATACCCCCACGGGTGGTTATAGCTCAGATATACTCTACGATATATTCTAACAAATATATATGTCACAATACATGCGACAAAATATAAACACAAGGAGTTTTAATATGTACATGTACCGAAACGAATCATTAACACAAAGTTTTCAAAAATATATTAACATGTACATTTTTACAAAAGCAAAATAAATTACTAGAAATGCTCAACGAGTCCAAAGAGTACAAGTTATGAAATTCCGAAATCAAAATCAAACGAACTATTATATAAATTCAACTATGAACAAGGTATCGAGACAATATGTGAATTCTAAATGAGTAGCAAAACGAACAAACTAAAATTTAAAAGAGTATCGTTGAAGGAATACAGAATTCGTACCTGGATTAAACAATATAATAGTCAAAAAATTTCAAAAATAATTCTTTATACTCCCCTCGTCCAAACTAACACAAAAAATTAAGAGTTAAATCGTTAATTTATAATTACCATTTTATAACCTCTTAATATTATATTATTACTATATTTATGTTAACTTTTATACTTCTAAAAGTTAAGATTGCGCACATTCATGGTCAAGACCTTCGTTCAAAACAAAATTCTACCAAAAGTTATACATATGTATTTACACATTAACTACAAGTTACATCAATTTGGAAAAATATATAATTTTTAAATAAGATTCTTTTACCTGGGAATTTCTAATTAATAATTACGGAATATACTAATTGAAGTTCTCACGCCTGTTCATCCTAATTCGATTTGCATAACAGTACATGTCTATTTATATACTACCTCCATTCCATATTAAGTGACTTTTTAGAAGAAAAAATTTGTTCCAATTTATCTGTCGTTTACAACTTTCTAGGAGAATAAATTATTTACTTTCCAATATCACCCCTAACTTCTCTCATTATCCCAAGAAATTTTCTCCCTTGTATTAATAGTTTTCAACTTCCCATAAAGGGGTAGTGATGGAATTTCATACAAATTTTAATTATTAAATGATAGTATTAAATGACTTTCTTAATTCATGTGCATGAAGCTAAAACGACACTTAATATGGAACCGAGGGAGTAACTAATATCATATAAGTGCTCGAGTACAAAGTACCAATTACTATAGAGCATGAAATATTTTAATGTAAAATTCATACAATAGCCATGACAGGTCCTGCCTTGACTTGAGTAACTTTTTGTTTGAAATCAATTATAGGCATTTGATACATACATAAGATATTTATGAACAACATAAAGATTTTACCATGGTTGGAAAAAAATTTAACCCTTTTACGTTTTCTTTTCCTGCGCTACCAGTGAGAGCTCACAACCGACTCCTCTTCTTCGGTTTCCTATTATGGAATGTGATAGGATTAGGTTTTATTATTAAGTTATTTACTTTTATGAAAGAAAAAACAAATTCTTTTAATTTTAATAGGCTTAATATTGAACCAATATATATTGGACTTGACTAGTTTTAAAGCCCAACAGATCAAATTAATATTATCTTAAAAATCATAATTAGCCCACATATTTTGACCCCAATAAAAGACAAATTCCAATCAATAAATTTTAAAAATATATAATTTTATTTATTTATTTATTTATCTTTTTTTTATTGGACATTACAGGGACTCCAAAAATTGCAACCAAACTTAGAACGGTTTGGTGGATTTTTGGTGTAGTTTCGAAGCCAAATTCGATTTCTTGCTCAAGCTTGTGTTTGGTCAATAATTTGGAGTTCCTTTATGAAAGATTCAATAGAAAGAAAAAAATAGAAAATCTTTTTGCTTTTTGCTAATATAGTTTAATAGTAATAATTTACTGCACTTTTCAACACATTTTGATGATCTGATTGAGTAATTACCGGGGTATATTCTTCCTTAATAATTAATGTTGTGGAAGGGAAATCATTTTAAAAACAAAATAAATAATTTTAATAAATTGTTTTAAAAAAAGTTTAGCATATAAGATGGCATAAAAACCTCGTTCGAAACAACTCAGAAGATTAAAATAGGAAAATATACTTATTCAAATGTTGCAAAAGATAAATTATCAAACATCTTTTTATTATTTCGCAAATAGAGCATCTACTCTATTCAACTCATTCAGCGTACTCAGATGTACTTAAACATTCGAAATTTATTATTCAGTTTTATCAAACAACACCTGAAATACGATTTAGATTACTTGTATATATATATATATATATATATATATATATATATATATATATGGGGAGTGATTCATAGTCAAAGTTATATGGAAGCCTCATCCATCCAACGTAGATTCCACCATTTATTTCTGTGATCTAAAAATTAGAATTATTCCCATCCGTATAACTATTATGCGGATAGGTTATAATTTTTGAGTTTTCATCCGCATAATAAGGGTTCCTATCCAATTTTGAACATGAATCATTATCTTCTATATATATATATGCCATTTGTAAACTTTAATACGTTAAAAAAAAGAGTTAAAATTAAATGAAACTCTCGTTTGTAAACAAAGGGAGTATGTTGCTATAAGAAATCAAAGGGAGTATTATAGACCAAAAAATGAAAATCATAGACGAAATTAATAAAGCATTGTCGAAGGGATGCACCACATCATGGGCACCTATGTGCAGTGGGTAAACTACGTAGAGTATTATGGAGTCAATTAATTTCACTGAAAAAACAAACTACTTTATAATGTAAGGTAAATTTTAAAAATTTTAAGTATTATATATAAATTGACCCACTAAAATTTTATTAGGACTGTGCATTCGGTTATAACCGAATAGCTTATTCGGTTATAACCGAATACCGAACCGAACTTATTTTTGCTATCCGAAATACTATCCGAATTAACAAATAACCGAATTACCGAAAATCGAATAACCGAATTTACTATTCGGTTATTCGGATAATAACCGAAATTAAGGTCTATATTTCTCTAACAAAGAAAAGTCATTTCAATTTTCCAATACAAGAGTTTCCAATCATAAAATTTTATCAATAAATATTTTTATTTTTTTTTTCTTATTCGGTTATTCGGTTAACCGAATAACAAAAATTTTAAAACCAAACCCGAACCCGAAAACCGTATATTAAATCGGATATAACCGAATTTCTAAAAATAACCGAATAACCAAAAAAATTCGGTTAAAAAAATTCGGTACGGTTCGGTTTTTCGGTTATAACCGATTTTTGCTCACTCCTAAATTTTATAAATTTTTTACTATACGGGGTCAAATTGAAAATTTATAACTTTGTCAATCAAATTTTAACCACATGACTCATATCCTCTCAATATATGTATATCTCTCTATAATATTTTAAACTAAATAATAATCTAATTTATATTATTTTTAAAACAATTAATGAATTAATTATTTATGAACAGTTGTGATTAAAAAGTCTATTATGAGACAATATAGTGTATATATACCATATATTATTACTTATTATATTGTCATTGTAATATAGTATATATATTTATATATATACATATATATATATATATATATACACACACACACCAGTCGTACTATCCGTGCCTCCGGCACTACGTACGAAGGGGAATGGAGGAGAGATTACCGGCACTAGAGAATGGAGGAGGTAGAGGGCGAGCTCGGGAGGAGGAAGAACGGGGGAGGATCTGAGAGTGAGAGAGAGTGAGAACAATTTTTTTTCCTTTGAAGTTAAAGATGATATAATGGACGGTGAGATTTATCTCAATTTTTGAATGGTCCTGATGGTTTATTAGAGTGAGCGGAAAATTCAAAATCAGTTGTGTTTTGTTAGATAAATGTGTGTATGACCCGAAAGTACAACAGTATTAAAAAAAATTGGCTCGAAAATGCTACTTCTAAATTTCTACCAAATTATTTATAACTCAATAATAATTTTAATTCCAGTGACAAAATTTCCTGGCTTCGCGGCTGCCTATACGCATGGAGTATTTTGTTTTGTTTAAGCCAATGCTCATGCTTCCAGTTCAAGTGTCGGTAACGTTGACCCAAGCCCAAACCAAATACTAGTCCTCTATTAATTTGACTTTGATCCACTCACTTAATGTTCCCGCCGTTTCCCCAACGGTTCCAATATGTCACATGCATAGCAGATACCTATTCGTCAACCATATTAATAGCTACACATATGGGGCAGGGCGATGCCGGGAAAGACCATGGACATACGAAAGTCAACACTAAATAATTTATTTTTTCCATATGTATCTTATATACTTGAGCTCCAAATAGGGGGATAATTTTTTTAAAAAAATATTTCAGCTCTAAAAATATTGCTATCTCCTTGCCAAAATTAGAAATATATTTTTTTATAAAAATAAATTAAATTTACGTACATTTTTATTTTAAGACATAAAATACCAACAATATATGAAATTGTCCTTTTCTATAAAATTGAAAGAAAGAATAGCAACAGTAAACCATTCTAGTACAGCCAATATGAGTCCTTGTCAAGTCTATTTTCTGGTTCCAACTCTCCCAAGTAAGGAATGCATATACACAACATTTTAAATATTTTTTTAAAGGTAAAGTTAAAAATGTATATCTAATTTTGGAACAAAAAGACTACATAGTTCCTAAAATAGATGTAATATAAATTGTGTTATTTAGACAGTAGTACAAACAATTTTAAAATTTGTTTCCTATGTTTTCCCTGTTATTTTCTCTCGAATTTTTAACTTAGGTCCCAAACATCCATGATAAATAGAAATGTAAATTTGTTTTGGAGATAAAAGGGAAGGAGAAATTCACTTTGTTTTGCTTAATAATATATTTGTTCCAGAATTAGAAATATATTTCTACTCTAGAACTATAAATTAATTTGCATGATATTTCTAATTAGCTCTCACAAAATTTTAATTATCATTTCTAATATCACACTATTAATTACTATTAAATTATTATCCAATATTAATTAATAGTACATTCAAAAATGAAATTATCTTCAAAAGTTTTTATTTTAAAATATATCTCTAATTTTATTAAAAAAAAGTGAGTACTAATTAGTTTGTACGGATCAATGCAAATTTAATAAATTAATGACACTGTTTAGAAACATTATCCTTACTTTTATATATACTAAATGTTAAGAAATTTATACATATTATATTAAATGGTGTAATTTTTTTCAAGTGTTTTGATACTTAGATAATTAGATTTACTCTTGATGTGGAGTACTATTCATCTGCATGTTGGTGATGTACATGCATGTTGACCGAGTCCAGTCCAAATCAAAAACTAAAAGTCCTCCCCTAATTATCTTAATATTGACTTTAATCCTCTCAGTTAATGTTCCCGCCAGTTTTTCAACGGTTCCAATTAACACGGTCATAACCATGCATGCACTCGTATTTGCCTAATGGATAATTATGGAACCTATATAAGTAAGTGTTTCTTTGAGTGGAATCATCCATATAGCAAACCAAACTAAGGTGATTAGAAGCTCTTCAATCATATAGCTAAGCTAGCCATGCATATGGGTTTTACTGCTCATAAATCGGCTTGTGGACTTCTTCTTCTCTTATGCATTGTCTTCCACTTGAGTTCTGTTACTCTTGGTGATGATGATTGCCGATTTGGTGGTCGTAGAGGTTGTAGTGGTGGTGAGCGTGGTGGAAGATTTGGTGGAGGTGCTGGAGGAGGTTTAGGTGGGGGTGGAGGCTTAGGTGGTGGTGCAGGAGGCGGTATTGGAGGTGGAGCTGGGGGAGGTATAGGTGGTGGTGCAGGAGGTGGAGTTGGTATTGGTGGCGGCGGTGGTGGAGGTTCTGGTGGAGGAGGTGGTGTTGGAGGAGGGTCAGGTCACGGTGGCGGATTTGGAGCTGGTGGAGGTATAGGTGGTGGAGCGGGAGGTGGAGTTGGTGTTGGTGGTGGAGGTGGTGGAGGTTCTGGCGGAGGAGGTGGTATTGGAGGTGGGTCGGGTCATGGTGGAGGATTTGGAGCTGGTGGAGGTATAGGTGGTGGAGCGGGAGGTGGAGTTGGTGTTGGTGGTGGAGGTGGTGGAGGTTCTGGCGGAGGAGGTGGTATTGGAGGTGGTTCGGGTCATGGTGGAGGATTTGGAGCTGGGGGAGGTGTTGGTGATGGAGGTGGTCTTGGGGCTGGTGGAGGTGGAGGTGGGGGTGGGGGTGGTGGAGGCGGTGGTGTAGGGGGTGGTTCGGGCCATGGTGGAGGATTTGGAGCCGGAGGTGGTGCAGGGGTAGGTGGAGGACTAGGGGGTGGAGCCGGTGGAGGTGCTGGTGGTGGACATGGCATTGGAGGTGGAGGGGGATTCGGAATAGGTATTGGGATTGGCGTAGGAATTGGAGTTGGCAGTGGTGCTGGCCATGGAACTGGTACCGGGTCTGGTAGCGGCGGTGGTGGTGGACGGTAAAATTAATAGCCTAAGTGTGATTACAGAACTTAGCCTTGCTTGGGATTTCATATTTGCCAAAGTATTTTCTTTTTCTTTTTTTGTTGTTGAGAGAGAGCATAATTAAATATAAAGTTTGCTTTAAGTTGTAATTAAAGAATTAATGTTTTGATTTGTAGCTCACGAATTGAGCTCTAAAACACATTTACTCAAGTGTGGTGACTTACTGTCGCTGAAATATGGAATGGTGTTCTTCTTATCTAATAAAATTGTTATTTTTTCTGAGACAAAGGAAAGAAAAATGCTATCTATGTAGTATAATGTTTGATCAGCATGCAGTAGTAGATCTTAAGAAATATCATAAAAAATATAGAATAGGGTGAAAAACATAATGTATCAAATTATTTTGACCATGAATGATCGAGCAAGAATTAATCTCTTCCATGTTCCTTGTTGGACACCTTTAATTTTTTTCTTTCGAGTTATATAATGTATTGCGATAAATTTATATCCATTTATCATTAATATTAATCCACGTAATTGACAATCAAATAATCGACATAAAATATTTCGAAATATATATCATTATCCTTTTCTCTCACATGAGGTTTAACAAAAGTTAGGTTTTTTTTTAATTTTTTTTTAACCCTGGGAACAATATCAAAAAAAAATTAAAAAATCATTCATTCTTATCTTTTATTACATGTATGGTAAAATTGAGAGATATCTATTCTATTTAAAATGGAATTCGAATTATAAATCTTCATGATCTAATTAGCCGAAAAATAAAAATAAAATTTCAAAAATAACTGTTGTAGACATTGTAGAACACTAAATTTGTGGTCCAATTACAAAAGGTCACTTGTCATAAAATGACACCATTCAACCAATGAAAATATTTCATTAAAATTGACAAGTAAATTGTCACATGGGACAAAAAATATCCTTTAATGAATTTTAATTGGTTGTTGGTTGGTAATTATCTCTATAAAATAGAGATAATTATAAAACAATAATTCTCTTTATTAAAACAAATAGAGATAATTATAAATTGATAATTAACTCAATTAAAATAATATAGAGGTAATTATAAATTGATAATTATCTTTATTAAAAAATAGAGATAATTATAAATGGGTAACTATCTTTATTTAAATAAAAAATAGAGATAATTACAAATTAACAACTATATTTATAAATGGAGAAATTGCTATATGTAGCGGATGATTAGCTTCATTAAATAAACATAATAAAGATAATTATTAAAAATAGAATATTCCCATGTAGTATCTCATTATTGAAAACATATAAATAGGATCCCTCCATCATAATTACACAACATACAACTATAGAGATCAAGAAGAGATTTAGGAATTCTGTCAAAGACTCTAAAGACCTAAAAAAATAAATTTCTCTTGAAGATTCAAGAACTAGAGCCATATTTAGGCTTTTTGAACATTTAAGATCAAAATCTCTTTGAAAATTCAACATCTAAAACCTAATTTAGACATTCTTGAAGATTTAAAGCTTCGAAGCTTCAAAACTTCAAACCTTCTTGAATATTCAAGATCAAAAGCCTCATTTAGTCTTTCTTGAATATTCAAGATCAAAGTCTCTTTGAAAATTTAAAATCTAAAGTCTTATTCAGACCTTCTTGAATATTCAAAGTTATAAACCTTGAAGTTCAAAATCTTCAAGAGATTCAAATTGGAGATCTCGCTGCGGATTCGGAATTAAGTTCATGTAACCCCCAGATTCATATCAACGTAGAAAATTTAATCAGAGAATTTTATCTTTTCATTATAAAAATTATTTACAGAGATATTGTATTCACTTTTATTCAAAATCAATTATATTTGCCATTACATTATTTTTGATCTAAATTTTAGAGTTTACAAAATTTTGTGTGTACAGACATGTCATATCGTGTATCCAATTAGCATAACTGCAATACATCACCTACTCATCACCGTATATGAAATCAACTTTCTACATAGAGAGAGTCGAAGCTCCCAAAAACAGAAAACAAACAATAGTGAAAAAAAGAACAAGGGATCATCTAACATGAGAAAACAAAATCTCACAAATAAAAAAAACAAACTTCACAAGATAAAAAAAAATACGAACCAAATAAGTGACTAATGATAACCAAAAAATCTAGGGGGAGTCTCTCCAAAAGAGAAAAAAGACTCCCCCCAAATTTATGTTTCAAAGGCTCGAGTTTTTGTCTAGCTTGCGTGTTAATGATAGTTCTTGTATTAAGTCATCGAAAGTAGATGTTATAATTAATTCCTCCGATTTACAAAAATAGTTACATACATTTGTCATACACAAAAAACAAAAATAAAAATATTTCACTACATATTAAACTTACATAATGGTAAGTATTAAACTTACATGAAGGGTACATAAAAAAAAATTCTTAAGTCTATCGTTATAATTTTATTATTATGTTATCACTAGGTAATTATTAAACTTACATAAAGGGTATGTAAAAATTAATGGAACAAAAATTCATCTATAATGTTTATAAATTTTACTAATAAGAGTACTCTTTTTGTGGAGATGAGTGAGTATTAGGATGACCCCATATATGTTCACGTGCTCATTTTTTTATTTTAATATATCCAAAGTCTTAACTTTTATTTAGGAGTAACCTCATCATAATTCCAAATTGATAGATGTGAGATATATAGATAACTCAAAACTTGAGTTCATATGAATAAGATCTTCAATTTGTTACTAACAGATTGACTGTTAGTTAGAGAGAGTCGTATTTTAAAAACCTTTCGAGTTTATAATATAAATTGGATGCCGAATGTGTGTTGATTTTTTTTTTTTATATTTCCTAAATATAGTCATATACATGTTGTCACATCTCACCAGGGACGGATCTACCCTTTGGCATACCTGGGCAGCTGCCCCGGCAGCCGACGAGATTCCGACCCTTCAGAGCTTAAAATGCCCCGGCAGCGAGAGCGAGCGGAGGAGCGGCGGCGAGTCGGCGGTGAAGAAATGAAGAAGACGACTGAAGCTTTTTTTTTTTTTAAACCTACTGGTGAAACGACGTCGTTTCACTCAGTATGTTTTTTTTTAAAAAAACCTACTGAGTGAAACGACGTCGTTTCACCAGTAGGTTTAAAAAAAAAAAAAAAGGCTTCAGACCAAAAGCCGCCAGCCCCAGCCTCTGTACTTCATTTTTTCTATGCTTTTCATTCCTTCAGACTTCAGTCCCCCTGTCCCAGCCCAACCGGCAGTGCCCCTCCTCCGCAGCTCCGCTCCTCGTCGGTCGCTCACGCCGCTCCGGACCGCCGGTCACCTCCTCACCACCGGTAACGGTAAGTGGTTTAACCTTCTAACTTGTCATTTTAATTTTTAAATATTTAATTGAAAATATCAAAATATCTTTAAATGTTTTAGGGTTTTAAAAAATTAGGAATTTTTGGTTATTGTTAAAATTGATATAAATGCAGTGTTGTTTATTACTTTTGGGGATTTTTGATTAGTTAATAAATAATAAATTAGTTAAAATTGATATAAATAATAAATGTGATGTTGTTTAAATGTTTATGACATTTGGGGATTTTTTGATTTTTGAATAGTTAAAATTGGTCTCCTCGACTAGTATGGTGTTTATTGTGAATTTGTGACTTGTGAGTTTTGTAAAATTGTAATGTTTAGGAAATAAGATTGATTATTAACTTAAATTTATTTATCAATTGATAGGGATTTGTAGCCTGTAGGTTCACCGTTCATAATCATTGGTTAATTCATATGGAGAAATACTTTACTAAAAGGCCAAAGGAGGGGGCGAGTTGTGAAACCAATCCGAGTAGTTCAACTAATCCGGGTAGTCCTATTAATACGAGTAATCCAAAGAGAATTAAGTTAGATGAAATCTTGGCCAATCTTCCTGCGGACCCTGGACTTCGACCTCCAATATTAGGTTATGATCCTAATTTTTGGGATGAAATTCGAAGAGCATATTTACAAAAGGGACCTTGTCAACCAAGAGATCACAATTTCCCACAAACCAATAAGAGACGATTTATCCCGAGGTGGTTTGATGAGTATGATTGGTTGGAGTATAGCATAGAAAAAGATGCCGCATTTTGCATTTATTGCTATTTATTTAAGGCAAAATTTTATAAGCATGGGAGTGATGCCTTTACTGGTCAAGGTTTTAAAGATTGGAAGCATAAGGACCCAAGACTACGAGAACATATTGGATTGGTTAGTAGTCCTCACAATCAAGCAAGACAAGCTTGTGATGATCTTATGAATCAAGGGCAACATCTCCGAACAACTGTGATGAAGCATTCAGACCAAACTCGTGACAAGTATCGCGCTTGCTTGAATGCATCAATTGATTGCACTAGATTTTTGTTGCGACAAGGTCTTCCTTTTCGTGGCAATGATGAATCATTGGATTCAAGCAACAAAGGAAATTATCTTGAGCTCTTGTGCTTTCTTGCTGATCATTGCGAGAAAATTGAGGCAGTAGTGTTGAAAAATGCTCCCGGGAATTGCAAGTTAGTGGCTCCTTCAATACAAAAAGATCTTGTCAATGCATGTGCCGTTGAAACTATTAAAGTTATCACAGAGGATATGAAGAATAAATTCTTTTCTATAATGGTTGATGAATCTCGTGATATCTCCATAAAGGAGCAAATGGCGGTAGTGCTTCGTTATGTAGATAACCATGGGCAAGTAATTGAAAGGTTTATGGGAGTCCAACATGTTAGTGACACCACTTCGGAGTCACTAAAGAAGGCTGTTGATCAATTGTTTTCTACATTAGGCTTGAGCATGTCTATGCTACGCGGTCAAGGTTATGATGGGGCTAGCAATATGAAAGGTGAGTTCAACGGTCTTAAGAGCATTATTTTGAGAGAACATCCTTGTGCATTTTATGTTCATTGTTTTGCACATCAACTTCAATTAGCACTTGTGGCCGTGGCAAAGGGAAATCTTGAGATTGTCACTTTTTTCTTATCGGTTAATATGGTGGTCAATATTGTTGGAGCATCGTGTAAGCGTCGAGATGCACTTAGAGATCAATTACAAAAGGAACTTTCGGATGCTCTTGAAAATGATTGTATTGTAACGGGAAAAGGCTTAAATCAAGAAACTAGTCTTAAGCGACCCGGTGATACACGTTGGGGATCACATTATGGTACTTTGCTTAGTATCATTTCAATGTTCAAATCCGTGGTGAAAGTTCTTGAGTTGATTGTTGATGATGGTTACATTGATAATTTGGGTGAAGCAAATAAGTCATTGGAAGATATCCAAACTTTTGAGTTTGTCTTCCCTCTATTTTTGATGAGATCTATTTTGGGAGTCACAAATTGTTTGTCACAAGCATTACAAAGGAAAGATCAAGATCTTGTCAATGCAATGCATTTAGTCCAAACTTCTAAGGAAGAACTACAGCACATCAGGGATAATGGATTTGATAATTTGCTTGATCAAGTTTCTATTTTTTGTGGGGAACATGATATTATGGTTCCTTTAATGGATGCGTCATTTGTACCTCGAGGGAGATCAAGACGTAGAGCTCACGTCGTAACAAACCTTCATCATTATCGTGTGAACTATTTCATGGTCGTGATTGATAAAGTACTTCAAGAGTTGAATCATCGATTTAATGAGGTAAATACTGAGTTACTTATTTGTATGGCATGTTTAAGCCCAAATGATTCATTTCAAGCTTTTGACAAACAAAAGCTTGTTAAGTTTGCCAATTTTTATCCTCAAGACTTCTCTAGGAGAGACATTTTGGAACTTGAAGATCAACTTGCGGTTTATGTTCGAGATATGCATAGGAGTGGTGAGTTCTCTCAATTACAAGGAATTGGTAGTCTTGCAAAAAAATTGGTGGAGACAGGGAAACATAGAGCATATAATCATGTTTATAAGCTTGTTACATTAGCTTTAGTATTACCGGTGGCAACTGCTTCAGTGGAGAGCGCCTTTTCTGCTATGAAGATCATCAAAAGTCCACTTCGAAATAGAATGGGAGATCAGTGGTTGAGTGATAGCTTAATTGTTTATATTGAAAAAGATGTTTTTGCTTGTGTTAATAACGAAACCATAGTGCAACGTTTTCATGAAATGAAAACTCGCCGTGGTCAATTGTAGTTTGTATGTTTACTTTTCATGAATGATACTAGTCTCGTTAAAGTTTTGCCCCGGCTGAAAAAAATTCCTGGATCCGTCCCTGCATCTCACATATTAGAGTAATGTTCCACTTGCACCTTGTAGACACTCGATCATGGCTAAATTAAAAAGATAAGTAAAGTATAAAATTTTTACATAAATTAAAAAAAAAAGAGTAAAAATGTTTAAAATTTATCTTTAGTGGTTCAATAAGATTATATAAAATAATAAGTACTTTTATTTATTTTTATTAATGGACTCTATTAAATAATATACTTACTCTTCAAGTATATTTGCTCATTTTTTTTAGAATAAAAAAAAATTTATTTAGTTATCCTTTTGAGAATGTGTAATTTACTTACTAAAATATGATACAAATTATTTAGCTATCGTATCATGTTACTGTATCAAAGTTACAAAGCGTCGGTACCGTTGACTGACTCCAAATTAACATGTACAAAAGTCGTCTGTTAATTTTGACTGGGAGTTAATGTTCCCGCCGTTTCCCCAACGGTTCTAACGCGTTACATACATAACCATATATAATCAATAGATAACCATGCCATATGCACCATATTAATGACTACGTAGTGGTGGCTGAGGACTTTGTTTCAATTAATTGCCTGCCAAGTGGATGAACCCTATATATTATGAGCTTTAGTAGTGAATCAATCAGATCAAGCCAACTGGATCGAGCTGATCATAACCTAGTAAAGTCTGTACTAGCTCAGCTGGCCATGGGTTTAATTAGTTTCTCTAGTAAATGGGTTTTTGCTCTTCTGCTTCTCTTGAGCATTTCTTTTCACTTGAGTTCAGTCGCTCTTGGAGATGACAAGCTCGATAAAACTCGATGGCGTGATGATGATTGTCGTTTTGGTGGCCGCAGAGGCTGTGGTGGTCGAGGTGGATTTGGAGGTGGGCGTGGTGGAGGTCTTGGTGGTGGAGGTGGACTTGGAGGTGGGCGTGATGGAGGTCTTGGTGGGGGAGGAGGCTTAGGGGGTGGTGGAGGATTTGGTGGAGGTGCTGGAGGAGGTGTAGGTGGGGGTGGAGGCTTAGGTGGTGGAGCAGGAGGTGGTGGTGGTGCTGGCGGAGGAGGTGGTATTGGAGGAGGGTCAGGTCATGGTGGTGGATTTGGAGCTGGGGGAGGTATAGGTGGTGGTGCAGGAGGTGGAGTTGGTGCTGGTGGAGGTGGTGGTGGTGGTGCAGGTGGAGGTGGTGGTGTGGGGGGTGGTTCAGGTCATGGTGGCGGTTTCGGAGCTGGGGGAGGTGTAGGTGGTGGAGCTGGAGGTGGGGTTGGTGTAGGTGGTGGTGGCGGTGGAGGCTCTGGGGGAGGAGGTGGCGTTGGGGGTGGATCAGGTCATGGTGGAGGGTTTGGAGCTGGGGGAGGTGTAGGTGGTGGTGCCGGCGGAGGAGTTGGTGCTGGTGGAGGTGGTGGTGGTGGTGGAGGTGGAGGAGGAGGAGGTGGTGTAGGGGGTGGTTCGGGTCATGGTGGAGGATTTGGAGCTGGAGGTGGTGTAGGTGGTGGTGCCGGCGGAGGAGTTGGTGCTGGTGGAGGTGGTGGTAGTGGTGGTGGAGGAGGAGGTGGTGTAGGGGGTGGTTCGGGTCATGGTGGAGGATTTGGAGCTGGAGGTGGTGTAGGTGGTGGTGTTGGAGGAGGTGCAGGAGGCGGGGGTGGAGGTGGTGGTGGAGGCGGTGGAGGTGGAGGAGGCCTTGGGGGTGGTTTAGGTGGTGGAGCAGGCCATGGGGGAGGGTTCGGTGCTGGTGGAGGTGTAGGTAGTGGTGGAGGGCTAGGGGGTGGTCATGGAATTGGAGGTGGGAATGGTGGTGGTGGTGGTGGTGGAGTAGGAATTGGTGTTGGAATCGGTATCGGAGTTGGAGTTGGAGGTGGTGCTGGCCATGGAGTTGGTACCGGGTCTGGCAGCGGCAGCGGTGGTGGTGGACGGTAAACTAAATCACTTGGAGTCACTAAGCTTGTGCTTGCCATATTTGATATTTTGCTGCATTAAAGCTGTAATCCCTTTCAAATTTCCACCCAAAAAAAAAAAAATTGTGTTTCTTTTTTTTAGTAGCTTGATGGATCTCTAGCTAATACAGAGACCGACTTGCATGTAATGTAATGGAACGAGTTATTATTACACTATTAAAATTTGATATTAATAAATTTAACGTGTTAAAGAAAGATGAAATGTGGTCCACTACTCCGTTAAATACTTCTATGATCAGCTCCTAGTTTCATGTCTCTCTTTCTTTGTATCTATGATCTATATATACACATGTTCCCTCCAAATATAACCCAATTATTGTAGGTATGCATGCCCGATCTAGCTAAAATATTTATTTCATGATATAATTGTAGTATATATGTATAGGCAGGAAGTAGATTAGATAATTGGGGTACCCATGTCTGGTTAATTGCATATCAAATATAGTAGCAATTAAGAACTGTGGAACCCATGCATGATCCATCATCCATTTATAGGAGTAGCACTTCCGTCTGAGCTTTGTTGGTAGGTATTAATTGAGCTCTGTTATATGCATCAGCAATCAGCATGCATATCTGATCGATCTCATTAAATAACCTGATCTACGTACCATCTCATTAATTAAATAATCCATATATGCATGTACTAAGTACAACCTACGTACTAGACGGAAAATTATAAGTAATTAATTATCACTTGTATACTCCATCAATGTATTATCAAGTTAAACTACGAAGCGAACTTAAAATAACAACCTATTAAGTTAAAGTTTTTCAAATCTCTTTGAGATTTAATTAGTCAAATGCACGTACTTACTAGATGAAAAATTATAACTAACTACTAGTCGTATAATATTATAACTAATCAATGTATTATCAAGTTAAGTTAGACAACTTATATCTTTTAACTTTAGAAATATATACTATTCCTTTCGTTTCAAATTTAAATATTCATTATTAAACTATGATTTTTAAGAAAAATTTAGTGTTTTAAACATATATTTTCCAAAACTAGATATACATTTTTATACTCTATTTGTCCCTTAAAAATTGGCTTAGTTTGATTACTTTGGTCAAATTGATCATTTTTGTAATAAAAATTTATACTATATCCTTATAAATACAAGTGAATGAACTATAACCATAAGAAACTATATCGAATTTATAAATACTATATCCAATTTTCACGAGCTTGAAAATATTAATAAATATGCTTAATTTTTAATTGTAAAATTAATCAACTTGACTAAAAAAAAGTCAATTTTTGTGGGACAGAGAGAGCATTTGTTAAATTGTCAATTAAATTTTGGAGTTACTTCTGATCCAAAATTAGTGCCTGAGCAATCACCATAAATTCATAAAATTAGTAGCATGCAGGTAACATACCACGTTCATTTCTTCAGAGTTTTCTTTTTGTTTTTGTTTGGGCAAGGATGGAAACATACCGACACTTAAAAGGCTATAAAATTATCACATGTATTTATTCCATAGGAATGGTTAAAAAACAAATAGATGAAATAAATTTTCATTCCATTGGAATGGTTTATCCTCTAAAATGAACATCAAATACATTATTTTTATTTCATTCCTTCCTCTATTTCATTCCTTCGATCCAAACGTAGCATTAGGTTTTCTTGATGGACCCATGGTGGAATCTGGCCATTGAGAAACAGGCGCAAGATAGAATACATCGAATAGGGCAGTATAAACCAAACCGATCAGGTATGCGCTTGGCTCACTAGTCTTATGC
Organism: Aralia elata; assembly: GCA_034770075.1. NCBI lineage: Eukaryota > Viridiplantae > Streptophyta > Magnoliopsida > Apiales > Araliaceae > Aralia > Aralia elata. The sequence goes on from CM068385.1 coordinate 90,869,322, forward strand.
TAAACCTGCCTTGAACAGTCATGTTCATGTTATATGATCCAACTCCCTTGGAGGGCTGAAAAATGTTGTCATATTGAATCTGTAGGATTGTGAGATTTGTTATTGAGAACACAATTGAGGAGAAACTCTTGAAGTTGCAACAGAAAAAGGAACTAGAATTTGAAGGGTAACACACACACACACACACACACACACACACACACACACACACACACACACACATATATATATATATATATATATATATATATATATATAGGACAAAACTTCAATCTGACACCAGAATTTAAGCCGAACATCGTCTGCACGAATCTTCTAATCCTTGTTTAACTTTTTACAGGACTGTGGATGGCTCTTTAGAGGCTCTGGGAAAGTTAGCAGGGGATGACTTGAGATTTCTTTTTGTATAAACTTTTTTTTTATTTTTTATTTTTTATTTTTTATTTATAATATAGATCGCACACAGCCATAACTTTCCCTGTTTGTCAATGAACGTTGGTTGTCTGGCTGAGTCCTAATTCTGTATCAGAATGAGCACTAGAAAAATAACTGTAGAGAAACAAAAGTATATAATGATTTACATGAATGATCTTCCCTTTACTTGTACGCTCCTTCAGTATGGACTTGAGAGTTCTAATTCTGTATAGAGGTTCCAAGTTCCAACCAACTCCTCCTTGAATCAGTTCTAATGGCAGGTTCTAGTTGAAAAGATATTATTTGCTTGACATTCATTTTAACGTACTAAGTCAACTATAAAATTTAAAATTCAAAAGCTATACAAATTCATCTAAATTTAGAACAAAAAGGAGTAAGATCAAATCTTGCTTACCCCGGCCCGGTTTCTCCCCCGGTCATATTTTAGTATCAATTGGTATCGGATTGAAAATAGAAAGCTAGAATCCTTATGTTAGGTTAGTTGTTCAAAAGATTTTTTTTTTTACATTGTATTATTTTGAAATCGTATAACTGTCAAAAGTAAGTGACTATTCATCACAACTACAGCCCGATGAGTCTGATTGAACCTTACCCTGTTCAATCTGCTGTTCTTTTGTTGAGGCAAGGGCAAGGATTACATTTCTTTTTCACAAAAATTGAGATTTGACTCCCCTCAATTATACATTCTTTCCAATTTTATTCAATACATCATATTTTTATAATTTTAGATGGTATACTTGAAATTAACACCGATTAATTAACTTATAATATTGAGTAGTATAATTGTTTCAAAAATGAAAGTAATCTCACATTTTTTCACCATTTTCATGAACATGTGGATATTTCATCAAAACTTCAATGGTTGAAAATTCGTTTAAAGTTTCAAGTTTCAACGGTAAAATTATTTTTAATGATTCCAAATTTTTTGTAGAAATAATCTTAATAGTATCAATTATTTATTAATACATTTTGATTATTACTAACAAAATTACTAAGATGAAATAATTGGTATATTGGATGGAATCAGAGAAAATGTGTAATAGAGGAGAGTCAAATCCCACAAATTGAAAGATATTGAACTTTTAAATATATCCTCAAGTCAAGAAGATTATCATTTTTAATTTTAGATAACATATTGAACTTTCAAATATATTGGAATTGGCATCTTAATTAAAAGAACTTATAATTTTTGTCAAAGAAAACAGGGAATAAAAAAAAATTTTGAAAAAATAAAATTTGCTTTAATTTTGTTCTACCTTGAAGATTATGGTCGCAGCTTCCATTAATTCTCATTTACATACGTACCTGTATATTTGACATAGTTTTATTATAAACTGAGAAAATTAAGATGGAAGATTAATCTGTACTTTATAACTTTTAAGATTTTGCATTTTCGGGAATTTATATAAATATATGATGAAATTATATACCTTCAGGATTGATCGGGAAGAAAAATTAAAAAACATGGAGTTCGACTTTTTCAATGGAGCCGAATAAAGCAGTAGGAGAAGACTTGATCTCTCATCCTGTACTGGTTTATTTTACGATAAAGTTTGAATGATTATGTTTTAGTTAATTTATCTTTTCACAACTGTTAACTCGTGACAAACTCACTCCACTCACGACTTATCACCAGTTTCTTTTTTTTTCTCTCACTTTCTATCCATATTTTCTCCCCTATCTTTTCTCATTCATGTTTTTAAATATTTTAATTTTTTTCCAAATATTTTGTAGCTCAACTCAACACAACACAACAATTAAGTACTTTAAATGACATTTTCCAATTTATTTATTTATTTATTTAACTGAAGCTAAAGTTACCTCTAGACAGATATTCTGATAAATCCTAATTTCATTCTTTAATTTATCCTTTCTGAAAAGTACAAAATTTGGGTCATGCCACCCCAATACATCCAAAAAATGGAATAGAAGTAGAGGTACCTAAATGCCAGATTATGGCGGATACCAGGTCCTCTCTCTATAAGTACATGCCATTCATTCCACCAGATAAAAATCAACCAAATCCCATCATTACTAGTTTACCTGTTTGGTTGCTCATTCTACCTATTTTATCTATCATAACAAATGGCACTATCAAATTTAATCACAATGCCAATGCCCGTCAAACTCTCCTTAATTTTGCTTCTACCCATGTTCCTATGTTCAGAAACAAAGCTTGAACTGGGCCTCCTTCAAGAAACCAGCATGACACTATACATCCAAGACTACGCATATGGGCCGAATGCTACGTTGCTCCCAATTACTGGCGTGGGAGCCGACGGGGATTGGGCTTTCCATAATTTTGGTACCATTTTTTGTACTGACGACCCAATAACTGAGGCCCTTGATGTCGGCTCAGCTCCAATTGGACGGGCCCAAGGTATTTATGTGACCTCGGCCCTAGATGGGTCCAATACCCATGTACTTATATCACTAGTGTTCACAAATGAAGAATACAAGGGCAGCACTCTAGAGATACAAGGTGCTAGTCCTCAGTTTGAGAGGGTTAGAGAAGTGTCCGTCGTGGCCGGCACCGGGAAGTTCCGATTTGCGAGGGGTTACGCCACGTTTGAGACCGTTCACCTTGATATGGCAGCCGCCTACTCCGTTATTGAGTGCAACATCACCATGCTACATTATTGAAATTAAGACCATATTTTCCTTGCAATAAATGTTGCTCAAGTAATAAAGGCTATAAAAATTGCTCCTCCAAATTAAAACGTGTATGATTCAAAGTCTACAAAGGTCAACACTATAGTGATTACTGATTAATCTATTATCTATAATATCAGAATAAATATACATTAGCAATACTTATATAATTGTTTTCGGTAATAATTAATATTTTAAATAATATTTATTAATTTGACAATATAATTTTAGAACGCTGATATCTCTAGCGCTCTTTTTTGTTTCTATCTAGCGAGAGAGAGAGTTTTATCCCCATATATAGGTATTAAATGTGTTGATACAATTACCTTTATTATGTTTAAATATCTTTCTATGCTTATTTTTTTGAAAATTAAAACAGGTTCATCTGTATTTAAAAAAAAAAGTAATCTTATTTCCTTCTTCGTTCTACAAAAATAATTTTATTTTAATCATTTTTAGTCAATTTAAATCCTAAAGTTTAAATTTGATATAAATTTAATTAATACAATAAATAATATTGTAAAGTACTTAAAAACTATTAATTAGCACAAAATTAATATTCTTCCGTTTGGAAATATAGGATCAAATTTGAGTTTTCAAAGTCAATTTTAAATATTTTTAAATTTAAAGTTGATATGAATTAATTTAATTTTAGACTATACAAAGTGTGAATTATACTAAACTATGTAAGTAATACTATTAATTTTATTATACATTATTTTTAATCCTATATTTTTTGATTCTAAGGGAGTACTTTTATGTTGTTCAAAAATTTTTTATTCAGTTTGGTATTTTTCAATACTTTTGATGAAATTTACAATATTAATTATTATAGTAATTAAAATTAAATAAATTTACATTAATTTTGAATTTTAATTTTCAAATTGACTAAAAATAAATAAATATTATTATTTTTACTGGACGAAAGAAGTAGTTAAGATTTTTTTTGAATTCGAGAGAGAGAGAGAGAACCTGTTGTGATTTTTAAGAAAATAGACAAATAAAATATAATGTGTAATTGAGATAATTTACCAGCACAATTAATGCATTTAGGGATAGAACTGTCTCTCTAGCGCCGGAAATATTACTCCAATAATATCAATATATTATCCAGCCAAAAAATAAATTTACAGACAATACATCGTTGTTAAAAATTATATTTTAATATTATCATTAAAAATTTAAAACTATTAAAAAATAAATATACAATAGTAGGAATTCACGTCTAAAATTTATTAAAATAATTCGTGGTACTCACTTTCCCTGTTTGCAGTGGCCGACAGGACAATCTTTGAAGTCCATCCACAATCTGAAAAGATGGCTCTGCCTCCAAAGTCTTAATTGGAACACAATACGGTCATTTTAATTACATTCTAATATATTTTAACATTCACCGGTTAATACATCTTAAAAATTTATATTTGTGTACTAAGAGATCTTTTAAATAATTTAAACTTATATGGGTATTAGTTTCTTAATTATTCAGAGAATCTTTCGGTACAAAAATATAAACCGTTAAAATATATTAAAAATTAAACAATTAAAATATATTAAGATGTAATTAAATATCACCAATAAAGCGTCTTTTCTCCCTCTACTCTCTCCTATACTCTTTGTTGCTCAGCAATTAGCAAAAATATAAGCAAAAAAGAAAAATTAAAAGTGTTTCACATTATTACCCACATATTATCTCGATTTCACAAAAGAATTTTAAGGTTAAGAGTCCTTCTACAACGACATTGTTTGTTGACATTGTTTAACGATATTTTTTTTTTGGTTTTTTTTTTTGTTATGATTCCCAAATAATTTATATGATTTATTGGTACAAATTTTTTTAAAAAAAACAGTGATTTAGGTGTAATTTGGATACATATACAAAAAAAATGTCGCTAGAATATCAACAAAACAATGTCGCCCTAGAATGTTCCTGAGGTTAATTAATGAAAGTTTAATTAGAGTAAATTTATTTATTCTGTACTCCCCCCATTGTTTCAAAAAAATAAAATTATTATTAATTTATTAAAATTATTTTTAAATATTTTTAAATTTAAAATTATAATTTTAGTTAATAATAAGTATTATAAATTAAAAAATATTACTTATTATAAAAAAATTCATAATCTTTAATAAAATTTTAAAATATTTTAAATTTATTTAAAAAAATAATAACAATCATATAATTTGAAATTGAAATGATATAAATGAGTATAAAACGCAATTATTTTAATGACATGAGAAGTACTACTAGTAATAAACTTATAATTTTAAAATTTACATGGATTACAACCCATTAATAAATTATTTTTTAAAGTCAAAGATGAGATTTTTTTTAGAAGGCAGTACTTTTTAAATTAAACTGCCCTACTTTGCTAACACTCCACTCATCTTTATTAAAAAAAAAAAAAAAACTCCATTCTGCTCTCTCTCTCTCTCTCTCTCTCTCTCTCTCTCTCTCTCTCTATATATATATATATATATATATATATATATATCACCTCCTACAAGCCAGTTACTCCAATTAATTTTAAGAACTCTTTTGAATCTTGATTCCTGGCTGTTACTAGTAAATACTGATAAAAATGGCATCAAACTCACCCACAAAACTGTCCTTATGCTTCATCCTTCTCATATTTACCTGTATCCAATCTGACGCTGCCCAGCTTCAAGAAACTAAAATTACCGTTTACCTGCAAGACCGGACAAGGGGCCCCAACACCACAGTAGTCCCCATCGCCGGAATCCATGGTAAGGCTTGGACCTTCTTCAGCTTCGGGACCGTATATTGCACCGACGATCCAATCACTGAAGGACTGGAAGAGAGTTCGGCCCAAATCGGACGAGCCCAAGGCATTTTTGTGATCTCATCGTTGGATGGGTCAATTGCACACGTGTCGCTATCACTTGTGGGTACAAATGAGGAGTACAGTGGGAGCACCATTGAAATACAAGGGCCTAGCCGGCAGCTTGAGAAGGTCAGAGAGGTGGCGGTGGTCGGCGGCACCGGGAAGTTCCGGTATGCCAGAGGGTATGTTACTTTTGAGACTGTTATTTTAGATTTAGCAAATTCTTACTCGGTCATTCGGTGTAATATTACTCTTGCACAAGATTTGTTCCCATATGATCGATGTACATAGACCAGAGTAAGTAATATTGGATCATGATGTATTTTTTTTTATAATAATAATCAGAATTAAATGTTAAACTAACGAATTAGATGAATAGTTTACTTTAAGCTCTATCTCTTTACATGTTTAAAACTTCATTGGCACATTCTTCCAAAGGGATAGTTGCACGTCCAAATATAAGAGAATAATTAATTTATCTTAGTAAAAGAGATACTCTATTTACTTATTTATCATTTGTTTATTTTATTCTTAACTCTTATGTTTGTTGGATCAACACTACATAATTCTTATAAAAATAAAGACAATCATAACTGTCTCCCTAAATAATAAAAATTTATCAAAAAGAAAATTTGGCAAAAATAATAATTAAAATATAACCTTTTTAACAGGAAAAAATCAATTAAACTTTTGCATTTTGTCTGTCGTCGAGATGAGGCCACATAAATATTAATCTTTTTCTTAATTGACACGCGTAAGTTAATTAATGTCATTTTTTCGTAAAAAAAAATAACTATTTGCATCCTCAAAATGGACTATATTTTAATTATATAGTCATTATCAAACTGTGTGTGTTTATCTATCCATTAGCATAGTATATGAACTCCAAAAATTACAAAAATATTAATTTTTGGCAACTTTTCTTTTTTATTTTTACTAATAATTAATCATACTTGTAAAATTCAATTATATTTTATTTAATTATTGTATGTAATAGGCTCATGGGAAACATGGATAAATGATAAATAAGTAAGTTGGGGTCTCATTTATTAAGAGTAAATTAGTCACATTCTTATAAATGGTGTGTAATTATTAATAATAAGTTAGAATCTTATAAATAATCTAGTTATTCATTAAAAAATTTATTTTTATAAAGTATTATTAGTTTATATTTTATAATTTTTATTTTTAATATTTAACATTAAAAAAAAAGTTAGATCGTGGCCTTGGGCCTGACCTGCAGGCCTAAATAGATCACATTTTTGCAGTCAAGCCTGGCCTGCCAGACCAAAATTCAAGGCCTACCTTGATCTGGCGTGTTCAAACCCAAACCGAATCAAACCAAATCGACCTGTCATGCATACCTATTCCAAACTAATGATATTTGAAAAAGTCCGAAATTCACCAACCAGCTAAACCACATGGTTTTGTGTCAGATTTTACACGAAATTTGGGCCTGTCATATGTGGCCCATTTTGGTTGTCCTGCATTTTTGTGGTAACAGTGTGCCCACCAAATTCTATTGCTTGCCACGAAGCGTTGGTATGTTTAGCATCACGCCCATGTCATATCCCAGAAGCCATGGACCACCACTTAGCCAACTGTCCCCATACGATCTCACCAAGTGTCAACACTTGCCCCAAGTGCTTTGCATGTGAACTAACTCCACCATGCAGGCAAAAAGAGTTCAATTTGTTAATATTTTTTTTAAAAAAATTCTTATGATATCTGTTGGTTTTGCATTTGCTGATATTTTATATCGGATAAATTTAAAAGTGTAAATGAGTTAATAAATATTATAGAGCCTCAACTTAATAAGTTAACTTTTTAGGTAAAAAGTTGATCCAATATACTTGTTGGGTCAATCTACACAAGTATACGTTACATTAGTTTGATGAATTAATGTGAGATCGTTCAGTAAGATGTTACGTCAAACATTTTATTTTTAATCTCTCTTTGCACATAATGAAGCTTCTTTTCGTAAAGCTTAACACATAATCCTTGTCAGTTGGTTTTCAGTGATAATAACGACTCAATGTGAATTTCGATACATAGGTACCTGACGTGCAAGACAGTAACGTTGCATTTGAATTGAAGAATTAAGATCGGAATGAAATAAAATGAAAATGTGTATTTGGTTACTGATTTTAGTGAATAAATCATTTTGATAAAATAAAAATTCATTTTATTCTCTTAATTTTCATTCCATCGAAGAGATGGCAGAATAGGATCTCTTTTCAATAAAATAAATGAATATTGTAACAATTATGACATCTTATCATCAACCACCGCTACCAACCAAACAAGCACTTGAGATCATGCTAAAATATTATTCATATTTTTTCTCCATTCCTTTCTTTTACTCCAAATGTCCTTAATTAGTAGTACGCTCGAATCTAATCTATAAGAGGAAGGCTGTCAAATAAACTAAGCAAGACTAAATGCAATATAATCCACAGAAATTTCACGAATCCCTTAGTGGATAAGTTCTCTTGGTGGATAAGTCCGACTACTCAACCTTCTGGTCTGCTCCTTGACTTGACAGTTCCTATTTAGTTATGACAAGTGAAAATTGTTTCGTTTAGTATGAGATCGCCACATTCGACTCATTGAACGACGAAAGCAAACCAAAAGAGTGTTGCAAAAAGATCTACACTTCCCTTTAATTTTACAACATAGGAGGGACAATTAGACTTGCACACTCCTGACTTTTACTATAAGCGTCTCTCTTTTCTTTTCTACATTAATCATTATTTACTACGTACTACATTTTTTGGGTGTAGCATCATTCTACACCCCGCCCCCACGCAAAAGTCACTCCTTAAGGCTATATTTAAAAGTTTTATTTTGAAGGAAAGAAAAAAGAAGAGAATAGAAACTTTTTCTAATTATTTTGAGAAAGAAAAACTTTTCATTCCTATCCTTCCCTTCCCCAAAATTAAACTCATAATTAACAGACCATATATATAAGTGATCAGTACTTGGCTCTAAGGTAAGAATACAAAAAGCTCTTTACCTCAAGAGGTGGAGCAAATAAAAGTGTATGCGAGTTACATTAATAGAACTTCATGTTTGAGGGGTAGACCTCAATTTCTGGAGGTGTTTCGGTAGTAATATAACTTGAACGCTCCAAGGAGGAGGAACTAATGTCATGGTTGACGCATTCCATCGTCTCATTAGCAGTATTTTTTTGGTATTATTAGTTAGTAATAATATTCAAGGAATTCATAGTGCATGGAGTTAGATCGAGCTTAAACATCGATCCATTCATAAGATGTCCCTCCCAACATATATAAGTAATTAGATCTTACTTGAAGTTGATATATTTGGAGTTTTTTACAATGCATGAACTTATTATAATTATGGGTAACAATACCTTGCCCGATACGGCAAGCAAGGAATCCATCCAATACCTAAAAAAATTATTCCTCTACGTGTTCATACGCTTCAAACTCTCTATTAAAATGAGTGACTGCTCCAATTGATGACAACATATATGTATTAACTCCCAATATTGATCTATCTGTCTATCTAATAATGGCACCAAACACAATCACCAAAAAAACACTACTCTTGGCTATTCTCATTTTCACATTATGTTCCCAATTTGAAGCCATTTCGTTTCAAGATACCAAACTAATCTTTTATCTGCAATCTAAAGCCAGGGAGCCCAATGCCACAACCGCGGTCATCACCGGAATCCCCGGTAAGCTTCGGAACTTTATTTGCCGAGGATGATGTAATGACTGAAACTATGGATCCGAGATCGGCCCAACTAGGGCGAGCCCAAGGGTTTTATTGCATCTCCTCGTTGGATGGTTCTATTGCAAATGTGATACTTGAACTTGTGCTAACAGACAAGAAGTACAATGGCAGCACCATACAAATACAAGGCGCTAGCGTTCAACTTGATGATGTGAGGGAGGTGGCGGTGACAGGCAGCACCGGGAAGTTCCGGTATGGCAGAGGATATGCCACCCTTGAGACGGTTTCTCTAGATCAGCGGCGGAGTCACGCTTGGGCTCCTAATTTTTTTTTATAGGTACAAGGTAGGGGAAAATATGTAACTTAATAAACTTAAGGGGCAGATTAATAGGGAAAAATATATAACAAATTTGTGATTAGAAAGGAATATTAGGGGTCAATAAAGAGTGTATACATACATACATACATACATACATACATACACATATATATATATATATATATATATATATATAAAGTAATGTTCTTACTTGTAATATTAACAGGGCCGGTCCAAACTTTTTGGAGGCCTTAAGCCAAATTTCAAATTGGGGCCTTTTTTAACCATTCAATTGGTAGGCCAAACTTGGTACAATAATGTGGCTCGTTAAAGCCTTCAGACCGAAGCCAACAAAGACTAGACCCAAAGCCAATATATTTACTTACAAAAATTAATCTTGAACTCTCTTCTACTTATAAAACAAAGATAAAACAAGAGATGTATATTAGACGATTTGGGACTTTGAAACAAAAATACATTTGAACCAAAAGGCCTATCATTCTTATAGCTTATTGTTAAACTTATGTTTCTTGTAGTGTCAATGTGGGACATTTGAAACAAAAATTACATGTGTAAAATGTCTTTGTTATTGTTTTAAGTCTCACATTGGTTAGATGATAAAAGTTAAAAGAATTTTTTTTTATAAAAGGAATATCAAATGAAGGTTTAGTTGTTTCTAAGTCCCACATTGGTTATATTAATCTTGAACTCTCTTCTACTTATAAAACCAAGGTAAGACAATAGATGCATATTAGATGAAATGAGACTTTGAAATAAAAATACATTTGAACCAAAAGGCCTCTCATTCTTATAGCCAAAAGGCCTCTTAACTTATAGCTTATTGTTAAACTCACGTTTCTTGTTCCTTGTGGAACTTTAAAAGAAAAATACATTTGAACTCAAAGGCCTCTCATTCTTATAGTTTATTAATACATTTGAACTAAAATGTCTCTCATTTTTATAGCCAAAAGGCCTCATATTCTTATAACTTATTGTTAAACTTAAGTTTCTTATGGGACTTTGAAACAAAATTTCATTTTAACTAAAAGGCCTCTCATTCTTATAGCTTATTGTTAAACTTAAGTTTCTTGTGGTTTCGATGTGGGACATTTGAACCAAAAAATACATTAAAATGCCTTTGTTATTGTTATTGTCTCTAAATTCCACATTGGTTAGATGATAAAAGTTGAAATAAGTTTTCTTTATAAAAAATCTTTAAGTCCCACATTGGTTAATTGATAAAAATTCAAGAAATTTTTTCTTATAAAATGACTACTTAGTAAATCTACATATGAATTATTAAAATTTTGGGGGCCTTTTTAATTGGGGGGCCTTAAGCCATTGCTTAATTAGCTTAATGTATGGACCGGCCATGAATATTAATAATATTGTAATTAAATACATGTTTTACATATGCAATCGGCCGAAAAATATAAAATTATCTAAAAAAATTGGTTCGCCCCCATCAAATTATTTATAAGATCACAAATTTTTTATCGCGCGGTAGTCTACCCAAAAAAAAATCCTGGCTCCACCCTTGCTCCAGATGGAACAACTGGCGCCAACGTCATCCGCTTGAATGTTACTGTGAATCATAGTATATTATAATTGCATGCTTGCTACCTAGTTGCCCATGCATGGAAATAAAAAATAGAATGCCCGTACCATGAGACCATTCTGGATCATGCTACTAAATTGCTATGTACTACTGTTATAATATCTTTAAGAAATAAATAAAGAAATATAATGAATTAATACATATATATATATATATATTTAAAATGTTAATTATTTTTATGAGTGAGTTATTTAAAATGTTAATTATATGTACTAGTATGTAGCCCATGTGAAGTACGGACCGCATTTGAATGAAATTTTAAAATGTTTTATTAAAAATTAAGAAATAGTTTTAAATTTAATTTTAAATTCAAAATTCATACATTAATATAAAATTTTAATTATTTCACTTAAATGCTAATGAAGTCTTAGCCTAGTGGTTAAGACTGAGATACTGTGACCTTTAGGTCTCAGGTTCTTGATTTTCACTTAGATAAGTTTATTTCTTCTATTATGATGTACTTGATTATAAAATTATACTATATTTGAAATATTAAAAGTGGGGATTTCAAAAAATATTATTTCACTTAAAGAATAATCAAAACATAATTAAATTTTGATACTCCCTCCGTCATAGGATAAAAGTCTTGGTTGATTTTTTGCGCATATTAAGAAAAAGGATAAATGACAAAATTGTCCATATTTAAATTCTCATTTAATTGCATAGTTTTCTGTACATAACTTGTGATACTCCATAAATATGCATAGAAAATAAAAATATGATAATTAATACTAAGAGTATTATAGACAGATTATTGTAAAAAAAAATAGATTATTTAAGGTAAGTAGACATTTAACTTGGAACTACCTAAAATAGTAACAAGTACTTTTATCCTGGGACGGAGGGAGTAATAAATATTAATTTCAAGTTATATATTAACAAATTATGATTAGAAATATATTTTATTACACAATACATTTTATACTAATAGATATCTAATAAATGGAGAACTAAAATCACTTTTTAAGTAAAAAATATACAATATATGTTTATTTAGTTATTTATTATGACATGCATTCCTGTAATTTTATTTAAAAAACTAAAGTTAAATTATAAGTGATATATGATTAGATTATAGTTATAAATGTATTTGTAATTAAATATATCTTATGGTGAATAGTTTTTTTTTTGTTTTTTTTTTGAAAGTATGGTAAATAGTTTAATCAAAATAAGAGTTTATAGATATATATTTAATAATGACCATTAAGATAATGATTGATCAGGTGTTTGGGCTTAATCCTAATTAACTCATTATAATAAAACTTGACATAATTGTTAAAATATTTTAAAAAGTAAAAAATAAAAAATAATTATTGGTTGAGTCAACTCGTGATCAACTAAAATTGTCATAATTAACTCAGCGATGTAACTCAGCAGCTTTACCTATTTAACTCAAAAAATGGTTCATCATTACTCCAATTAGATATAGTACGTAATAGATTAGGGAGACCACCAATGTTGCGTTTGGATTGAAAGAATGTAATGAAGTACGAAATGAAATGATTTTAAGATATTTTAATTGTATGTTTAATTAGTGGTGGTAGGTGTTGTCATATAATGATAAAATTATCACATATATTCATTCAATTGAAATAAATTTTATTCCACTTTCTATATATGGAATATAAAACAAAAGGATAGAATCAATTTTTATTCCATTAGAATGGTTTATCTTCCAAAATGATCATCAAATACACTATTTTTATTTCTATTTTTCTTTTATTCTATTCTCTCAATTCAAACGTAACATAAGTATCAAGATCTCAGACATTTCACGTGCATAGCTTATCAAACTAGGCTGAATTAACGAGCCCCGGCCTACGCGAAATCAATTCTATAAATACTTCATGTCAGGAAACGTTGAAATTTTCTGCTAATTATTTAGAAGGAAGGCTCAAACTTTCTGTATTTCCATGCATTAATTATGGGAATCTCTGTCATCCCTCATTTGAACAAAGGTTAGCGCACTATTTTGGTCATCTTATAAAAACTCTTGCTACAAACAAGTCATTGACTTAATTAGGCATCATAGTAGCTTTCAACTTGCATCCCGAGAGTCCCGGGGGACTACAAGCCTAAACTCGAGTCCGATAATTATAAATTAAGTTATAATTGGGCAATTTCAAACGCGGCTTACCAAGCCCGATTGACTGGCCTACTTGTGATATTTGGTTAATTTTAAAATTTTATTTTTTTCATATAACGTCTTGATTAATTTTAAAAAGTTTTGACTTCTAATAAAAGATAAATTTAACCGTGTGACTTTAAACAATAAAATGATAGGCCTTTTCTAGTAAGCCATCACCTTCGGTCACCATGGGTCCCTTAATTTCTATACATACTTTTGAGAGAATAATTTTACTCGGGCTTTAGTCATCTTACTTAGGAAACTATGCTTACTTTTCTAGTGGTTGTGACTGTAACTTTATTGTAAGCTAACGTGGATATCACAAAGAAAGGAGAATAAGAAAAAGAAAAAAAAGACGAGACCACTTTAAAGCTTGAGAGTTACCGGTGCTTGCGCATGTACGTTCGATACAGTAATAATATGGTTGAATAAAGACGTCATTAATTATGATCATCATATGGAGTACACATTTTAAGTAATTCAGAGTGTGTAGAATTACTCTGATCCAATCTTTTCATGTTCCAAATTAAAAAAAACATGACTCGTTTAATAAACAGATTGGAAAAATTATTCATTGAAAGAATGTTTATTTATTTAGATTTAACTAATAAAACAAACACAATAAGAAAGACAATAAAAAATAAAAAAACTTCAATATTTTTGTCTCCCCTTGTATGTATTTCTGTCATATATTTAATTTTGTTTTTAAAATTGAAATTCATAAGGATATAGTATCCTATTTTATTTATTGATATTGTATATATACTACAGACTTAAAATTTTTTGAATGCATGGATATACTTTTTTCTATAATTATGAGACTAAAATTTGTTATTGAAAAATGTTATTTACGTTTAAAAAACTTGTGTTGGCGTACCTAATGTTTGTATGAAGAAAAAGTCAATATAATTATCTAATTTTTGAATTGATGTAGTCCTAGGAAGTTATCACTCTCCCATCTCCCTCTCTAGTGCACCTCTAGATTACGTTTTTCAAGAATTTTCTTTTAAGTACCCGTAACTTTGTTGTTGGTTAAATGAAGCTAAATTAACGAATTTTCATAAATTTTCTATTTTAATCAATTGGCTATTAAATTTTCATTTTAAATTACAAACTCAAGAAAGATAGTTTATTTTACTTGAATCCGTTAGTGACCGTGAGTTGGCTAGTGTTGACCGTTCAAAATATCCTATTTAGTACTATTATTTAATTTTTAATAACAAAATTTTGTCAGAATTAAACCTTTTCCTTGTGGTATATACACATATAAAATTTATAAATAAATACTCCCTCCGTCTCAAATTGACTTTTTTGAGACGGAGGGAGTATTGACTTTTTTAGTCAAATTGACTATTTTTAAAATTAATAATTAAGCATACATAAATATATTTTTTAACATTATAAAAATTGGTATTAGTAGTAAATTGTATATACTTTCTTTTGATTATAATCTTTTCACTTATATTTTGGCAAAAATGGTACAAAAATTAGTTTTAAAAATAGTTAATATGATTTTAAAAAGTCAAAACTAAGCAGTTAATTTGGGACGGAGAGAGTAATATTTTGCTGAAATCAATAACTAGTTAACTAAAACCAAATAAAAACCTAATACAACCTAACTCAAATTACAAACCTAATAATTAAAAACCCGATTACAGAAAAAAACAAATTAAAAAAAAATCAATCCAAATCCATATCATGCTTCTTCTTCATCAGCATCGGCAATCAGGACAGCAATTGATAAACCCTCAAGTCCAACTGAAACCCTCATGGGTTCTTTTCCTAATTAATTTTTTCAATTCTCTCTCTGCAAATCAAATATACCCTCTCCCATCTCCATGATACGAATACTTTTAATGAATAATTCATTTTTAAAGGGACTAAATACACTTTGTTATACCAATAATTACAAAATTCATAATTCCACCCCCAAAATAATTGAGCTTACAAATTGCTACATAAACTATCTAATTACATACAATGTCGACCCCAAAATTATTTTCCCACAAAAATTCACCGGAATACTCTATTTTTTAGCAACTCATTTGATTTTCTACGCTTTGACCATATTCATATACGGTTTGACTTCATTAAATAATAAAAATACTAATTCAAGAAATTATTTTTATAATAACTAATTTAAAGACTTAATAATGTAAAAAAAGAACTAAAAAATCACTATACAACTGTCGTCCTTTATCACCACCACCGCCCGCCACTGTCGCACCACCACTACCACCAACATCACTAACACTATTACCAACTCCTCCATCTCCATTATCAATCAAGCACCCCTTTCTTTCTTAAACTCCAATATTATTTTGAACTTCACAATCACAACATAATCTTCAAAATTTTCACATTCAAATAGACAAATCGGAGCACAAAATTGAAAGCAAAGTGGGCATCAACACAAAAAAAAAATAATAATAAAAATTTGAATCCATCTCTTTCATCTTCTCCCGTCGTCAAAATTGAATCCATATTTGGATGATTTTCTTCCTTCACGATATGAAAAATTTGGATGGTGGTGAGAATTGAAAAGGATTCCATGAAAGGTGAAGAAGAAGAAATTATGACTTATAAGGAGAAGGTGAAAGGTGAAAGGTGAAAGGTGAAAGGTGAAAGATGAAGATGAAGAGGAGAATTTCTAAACATTTTACCCCCTCAGTTCGATAAGCGCGTTCTTGATGAATAATAGTATTTGATGGCTGTCATGATTGAATCAAAGTGATGCAAATCTTTTCGTCACTGCAAATGAGTCCTCTAACGAATTCCTCCATAAATACAAAATCGATTTTGTGGTTCATGATTCTCTCCCTTATGCGATTCTTATGGAGATGCAAATGATGTTTACGATTTTGTCAAGTCAATAAGTAAATTTAATATATGGTTTGGATTATAATTAGTATGTGATTTCGAATTTGGATATGGTGTATTCGAGAAAGGAGCTATGTGAAGGAGCAGAGTTTGGAGTTAGTGTGGAAAAATTAGGAGCAAATGATTTAACTATATACGATATTAATTAGTAGTATTTTTGTTCTTTTTTTATTTTTTTTTCTATTAAACATTATTTGGTATTGATTTTATATTTTTAAAGTCAATATTATTTGGGGTGAATTGTATTTAAAAATATTTTAATTTGGGGTTAATTGTATTTAAAAGTATTTTAATTTGAGATTAATTGTATTTAGAAGTATTTAATTTTTTTAATGAAATCAAACTGTATCTGAATACGTTCAAACCGTATAAAACCAATCAGGCTATCGGGGTTGGGTATTCCGGCCACTTTCTGCTGAAAAATAATTTTGGGGTCGACATTGTATACAATTAGATAATTTATGTAGCAAATTGTAATTAAATTCAATTACTTTAAGGTCGGAATTATGAATTTAGTGATATTTATAGTAACAGATGTGGATATAACCCTTTTTAAAGACACGCGCTTATTAGGTTACTCACCTTCCTTAATTTTAAAAAATAACTTAACTTTGTCTATCTTGCAGGATTGCAAGATTATTTAGAAGCTATCCCTCATTAGCCATCACATTCAGAACTTTGAAATCAACATTTACACAAATTTCGTGTAAATCAGACTTTATATTCCCAACTAGACAAATACCAAATCCCTTCATTTCAATCTTTACTCAATAGGCTACATTATAGGCTTATAGCCTTATAGCTATTCGGATATGGAATATAATTAAGCCAGTCCATTGCACAATTAAAGCCAATGAAATATATTTCCATGATGCACATTTTTGGGTACAATTTATTACGTTACGGATAAGAGCTAACAAGAGCTGCCAAATCCATCGATCTCCTAGCTATATAAGTTCAAGACCTAAAAGCACGCAAGAATTAGTTCAAGAAGAAAAGGGTAATTAAAGCATGCATGAATTGGATTTGGTTGAGATTTCAACTTGGTACCTACAGATTTGGTTGAGATATTCCTTTTCTCATGTGGGAGAAAAAGCAGGGAATTAAAAACAGTCCAACTCTACTTCCCATTTCACCAATGAGAAGAAACATATATACAATATTAAAGTTCGTTAAGAACCTTAAAAATCAACGAGTCATTGGAGTGCATGGTGTGCGTTTTTCTGTGATGACCAATTAAGAATTCTGCCAGGAAATTAAACAAGCACTATACAATATTAAAGTTCGTTAAGAACCTTAAAAATCAACGAGTCATTGGAGTGCATGGTGTGCGTTTTTCTGTGATGACCAATTAAGAATTCTGCCAGGAAATTAAACAAGCACTATATGTGTGTGTGTGTGGGGGGTGGGGGTGGGGGTGGGGGGTGGGGGGGGGAGTTGTTCTACAACACACGTTATAAGCTGGGTGCACTATTCCAGTTAACAGATCTGTGGCTGTCCATTCAATGAATGGAACGCTGAGATTAAATTTGGCCGGGACCCGATCGCATTTTTAACTTGCAGTCAGTGCAACTCCTTCCTGTGGTCAGGCCATTTACCAAACTGTCCCTAAATTTTATTTCTTTTTCATCATGGACGTACCTCCTTCTTGCAGTCAGTCAAAACGATAGCGTATTGACTGGCGAAGGAGGTGCGGCAAACATATAGGGATAATATTGGCCTGTAAGTTTTTGCAACACACTATATGAAACATTAGACAAAAAGCAAACTTATAGTTCATATATATAATATAAGGCAAAAAGCACATGTACAGTTCATATTTTGCTCATACCACTATCTATAAACCCCCATTATTATATAACAAGGAAACAAATAAAGAGATTTTTTTATATAAATTAGTTGGGATTTTAATAATTCTTAAAAATAATAATAGTGAACTAATTGAATTTCACACACTTTGCTATTTAATCATACTTGCTCCATGCTAAATAAAAAATAAAAATTTAATAATAAATTTTAGTAAACATACATTGTTAATTTGTCTCAAATAATTCTAAAAAAATAAACTCAATACGTTTTTTAAAAAAAAAATAAAATAAGAAAGCACAAGAACATGCATGCATAAACCCCTTTGTGGAGTCCGTATAAGAAAGCACAAGAACATGCATGCATAAACCCCTTTGTGGAGACAAATTAACAATGTATGTTTACTAAAATTTATTATTAAATTTTTATTTTTAATTTAGCACGGAGCAAGTATGATTAAATAGCAAAGTGTGTGAAATTCAACTAGTTCACTATTATTATTTTTAAGAATTATTAAAATCTCAACTAATTTATATAAGAAAATCTTTTTATTTGTTTCCTTGTTATATAATAATGGGGGGTTTATAGATAGTGGTATGAGCAAGATATGGAGTGTACATGTGCTTTTTGCCTGATATTATATATATGAACTATAAATTTGTTTTTTGCCTAATGTTTCATATAGTGTGCTGTAAAAACTTACAAGCCATTCTTCCTGTATGCTGGCTGCATCTCTTTCCTGCGACCAGTCAATAAGCTATCGTTTTGATTGGTCGTAAAAAAGAGGTGCGAAAAGGAAATAAAATTTAGGGATAGTTTGGTAAATAGCCTGATCGCGGGTAGGAGGTGCGGTTGGGCCCGATCAAATTTAATCTCAACGCTCTATAAATTAAATGGACGACTACAGATCTGTTAATTACAATAATATCCCTAGTTAACATGTGTTATGGAACAACTCCCTATATATATATATTTACTTTCTCTCGTCTTAATTTAATTAGTAGAATGGCCGCGTTTTCCATCCGTTAATGCGCTTTTCCAGCTAAAAAGGCAGAGATATGTAACTAATTTATGTTAAATAAACCAAATTGCAGGCTTACCAAACCATAACAGGCAAAAAAAGAAGAAGAAAAGGAAGAAGTAATAGTAATGGAGTAGTGCTATATTTTAATTTAAAAATAAACTAAAAGGTCATTAGATCTTATATTATTTAAATATTAATTAATTGAAGAATGAACCCTAACATAAATTGCACAATAATTCTATGGAGCCCGGAGTTGGTGACCGGGGCTGGCGACCGGGACATTTTTTTTTGACTCTCAAATAATTTATGTGATTTATTAGAACTGAATTTTTTTTTAAAAAAAACAGTGATTTGAGTGTAATCCTGTTTTTGATATGTATCCAAATCACACTCAAATCACTGTTTTTTTAAAAAAATTCAGTTCTAATAAATCACATAAATTATTTGGGAGTAAAAAAAAAAAGTGTCCCGGTCGCCAACCCATGTCACCAACTCCGGACTCCCTAGAAGGACTCTTGATTGCGAGAAGAAAAGGAGGGTCTTCTAATAGTATTTTAGAAGGTCAAGACATTTTTAAGCTATTTTGACATGACACGTTTTTATTAGACTGAAACTGTTAACATTTTATTAGACTTAAATTCTTAACATGTTGCAACTTATATATCATAGATGATTTGAACATTATATGTCAGTACAACTACATTTTTGACAAATGCTAGTTTTAATTAATATATATATGTATATATATAGGGCAATAATCTATAACATGTATTTGTTATGGATCAAAAATTAGCAAATATCATATCTACCTTCCATTACAATTATGAAGGGCTGGGATTAAAACACAATACTCCTCATCCGCTAGAAATTCTAACGGACATGATTAAAAAAAATTTAGACCATTATGCCCCCATAACATGAGTCAAGCCCATAAAAAAAGCGAACGACTTAATTCCAATTCCAAATCAAATGCTTCCAAATCGCAAGTATTCCAATTCCAAATCAAATGCATGTTGCATCATTCCATACATCCTGCATCATTTCTAAATCAAATGCTTCCAAATCGCAAGTATTAAATTGTAATAGATCATGCATCATTCCAATTCCAAATCAAATGCATGCTGCATCATTCCAATTCCAAATCAAATCGCAACAGCTTTTGTTACCAGTATTTTGCCCCAATTCACTGTGAATTTTCGCAGCAACTTTTGTTACTAGTAATTTGCCCCAATTCACTGTGAATTCGACGCATTCCCGACTCTCTACTCTGCGTCGACTCAAAAGACTCGCTCGTGACTCGGATAAGAACAAATTGGTGATTTCCATGAACAGAGCTCGTGAAATTCTCCTCTCTATTGTGTTATGTGATATGGATTCAGATTCATCCGAGTTAAGTCACAAGTTATTGGCGATTTTGTCGTTGCTTTCGCTCTTAGAATCAGAATGTTTGTTTGTATCTTCTGATTCGGAGAAAGTTGCGTATCTTGTAAATCTCCTTTTTCATTCTTCAATCGATGTGCGTGTTAATTCAGCAGACTCGGTGTTATTAGAGGGGTATAATGTTATGGGGGACATAATGGTCTAATTTTTTTTAATCATGTCCGTTAAAAATTCTAGCGGATGAGGAGTATTGTGTTTTAATCCCAACCCTTCATAATTGTAATGGAAGGTAGAGATGATATTTACCAATTTTTGATCCATAACAAATACATGCTATGGATCATTACCCATATATATATATATATATAATTTTAAAATGGAGTATAAATTTAAACCATGCAGCTTAGGGAATTAAACTCAAGGAAGTTATAACTTTTAAGCCCGACTATGGGAGAAAAAATATGTTACATTAGTATATGGTACAGAGACACACCCATATATACTCTGACGAGATAGCTATTCCGATTCAAAGCAAAAACTTCCTAAGGAGGAAGGATCTTTTAAAAAGAGGTAAGAACGAAAAAAGATTTAGAGAAGAAGCTCTTCTTGATGTGAAGAAAGAGATGTGACATGAACTTTTTGTACGTGATATGTCTATCTTTTTTGAAACCTTATAGATGGCGACGGAAATATACTTTGGTGACTTCATAAATATTTTAAACTTAATTCAAAAAAATAATACTAATCCTATATATATATATATATATATATATACACATATATATATATATATATGTATGTATATATATATATGTGTATATATATATATAGGATATCCTTCTCCAGCGAACTCAATTTTGCGAACCAAAAGCGAACTTGAGAAAAAAAATGCGCGGGTTGCATTTAGTTGGGTGGGTTGTAAAAATGGGTTGTCAAAACGGGTCACCTATATAACAAAATAGAACCCATTAGGCCTCAGAAAAAACTAACGGTTTCTCTCCCTAACTTTGCCCTCTCTCTCTCTCTCACTACAAACGGAAGGTAAAATCTGAGGACGCGGCTCCGGCCAACGGAATCGAAACCTCCGGCCAACGGAACCATAGCAAATGGAAGATAAATCTTTACCACTTTATTAATTTTGTAATTTTTATTTGTCCCGTAAGAAATCTAGGGTTTATTAGGTGATTTTGAACTGATTTACCTCAGCCCCTTTGTCTGCTTCTTGGCTGTGGATGAGATTTTATTTTTCGACCATGGATTCGTAAGTGATGAGAAGGAATGTGACAAAGGGATTCGGCTTGATCCCTTTTCCCCTATGTCATATTATTGTGAAGGTGAGTGTTTTGGTGGCCATTGTTTGTTTATTCTGAAAGGTTGGTTGTTTCTCAAATGTTCTTTTTTCTTCCTCTGTTGTTTTCCATTATCTATTGTTTCTCAAATGTTCCTTTTTCTTGTTTGTTCGCCTGCATTCTCTGGAGCTTGCAGCAGATACATCCAAGGACACTGAGTTACACGTCTTAATTTTTAATGTTATTTTTTCAAATTTTTATATCAATTTTCAGTTTATTTTTTTATGCAGCGTGGTCAACCGGAACAAACACGAGTTAATGGTAGACAAGAGAGAGGCAAGATGCATACAACAAAGGAGGACTTACAGATGTAAACAGTTGAATGTAACCAGGAATGTGGGTTTAATAGTAGCAGGCAGTCGAGTAATTCTATTTCAAATTTCTGCAGTGCTGGAATAGGCGGAATAACATCAATTTTTGAAGCTGTTAAGGCCTTGTGTTTGCCAATGATTGCATTGTATATCCTTTATATAATTTGAGAATGGTTTGATCAGGTGCCCTTGTTCTTGTGCGCCAATTTTTGTAGATGTTAGTTTAAAACTTCAGTTAGATTGCAAGACACCGTTTGGATCACTATTTTGTCATTGTACCCTGTTTTGTTAATCAATATGGGGATGGAGGAGACGACCATTTCAAGTCTATCTTCATATTTATTTTATCATATTCGGAACAAAAGAGTATGCAATAGCTCTTGCTGCATTCTGCTGATCTTTCGTTCACATAACCATGACCAAGTTAACTTTTGTTTTTTTTAAGGCAAAAAAAATGAGAGTAAGTGAGTAGATTTCAGTCATAACGAGAGCAATGTCTATCCTTTATAAAAAATTTCCATATAAATTGTTATGAGGTTAGTAGATTTCAGTCATAAAAAATTTTTCCATATAAATTGTTATGAGGTTAGTAGATTTCAGTCATAAATTTGTTCTTGTGAAAAAATATCACATCAAGTGTCTGGCCAAAGGAAGCCTAAATGTATCTCTTTCACATGCCAAAACTTGGAAGGTTTAACTGTAGAAGCTAATGCTTCGTATTAGATAAACTTTGAGGAAAGCATATCTCAACAACAAAGAGGGAGAAAAATATAGGATAAAGGCTTAGTTCAGCAACTACACTAGCTTTATAAAGAAGATATTCAAACAGTGGCTCGAGTATCTTTCATCTTTTATGATAATTATTGGGTACCTAGATATCACAAGTTAAAATGAAGTATCAATATTCTCATGTCAAGAACTGTTTGAATATCTTCCTTATAAATACAAATAAAACTACTATTTTATAAATATAAACAGTGGCCCTGCCAATTCCTACTCCAAAGTGTAAATCTTAAAATCATACAAATAGAAATATTGGACTAGAAATAATGAGCTTTTGACCAACAAATGAAGCTTTTTCTGGGCATTCACCAATATAAACCCAAAATAAAACTAAAGAAACAATAAAACACTTGACCCCAAAAGAACATATCATTAACAGAACTAATGGGTATCTCTAAAATGGAGTGTCTGTGAATCTATTAAAAACTAGTAGTGTCTATCAAGAGCATACAAAATAAATTAAGACTAAACAGTTTATCAATCTTCTTTGGGTAATGGGTGCTAACTATTTTTATTCAACTGGATTATAATGTACTCAACTTTGAACTTTCTATGGTTCTCCACACGTAAATGTTATCTTCAGAAAGCATCATAATTGATGTATATAAAAAAGTTCAATCACAAAATTAACAATAGATAATGGAAAACAACAGAGGAAGAAAAAAAAATATTTGAGAAACAACCAACCTTTCAGAATAAACAAACAATGGCCACCAAAACACTCACCTTCATAATAATATAACCCATTCAAAGCTTATTATACTAACAAATCTTAGATTTTGTCTCTATTTTGTACTTTTGTAAATGCAAACATAGGGGAAAAGGGATCAAGCCGAATCCCTTTGTCACATTCCTTCTCATCACTTACGAATCCATGGTCGGAAAATAAAATCTCATCCACAGCCAAGAAGCAGGCAAAGGGGCAGAGGTAAATCAGTTTAAAACCACCTAATAAACCCTAGATTTCTTACGGGACAAACAAAAATTACAAAATTAATAAAGTGGTAAAGATTTACCTTCCGTTTGCTATGGTTCCGTTAGCCGGAGGTTTCGATTCCGTTGGCCGGAGCCGCGTCCTCAGATTTTACCTTCCGTTTGTAGTGAGAGAGATAGGACAGAGGTAGAGAGAGAAATCGTTTGTTTTTTCTGAGGCGGAATGGGTTTTATTTTGTTATATAGGTGATCCGTTTTGACAACCCATTTTTACAACCCACCCAACTAAATGCAACCCGCGCGTTTTTTTTCTCAAGTTCGCCTTTGGTTCGCAAAATTGAGTTCGCTGGAGAAGGATATCCTATATATATATATATATATATATATATATGTATTTGAACATAGTTGGGATACACACCGCAAGCGTGGCTAGTTAAAAACACTTGCTCGCGCCAATGACTTTAATCCCTACAATTAAGAGCCATAAAAGTAATTTTATTAGGCACCATGCACAGAAATTAGAAATTTGTCTCCATCATGGTGACGGTGGTCTGAGTCCATTAATGGTAAGACTCGAGCCTAATCTAAAATGGGTCCCGGGGCGCATCAACTTTGGCTGTAAAGAGTAGAACACAACTCATTATCCCATGCCACATAGTCCAAAAAGACTAGCCAACTCAGCCGCCTCTACCTACCTATATTCTTATCTTAATCAATGTTGCTAAACTTCAGAGAACTTACGTACCCTTCTACAATATCCACTCACCATATGTATATATAAACACTTAACACTCCCCTAAATTCCTCAATAAACTCTAACATGAAGCAAGAACATCAACCCAAAATGGATGACAAAAAATCCCAGCCCCATATCGAGCTAGTGATCCAAGAATCACCAACCGACCCGGCCCAAACCCAACAAGGCATTGCCATAACAATGAAGAATTTAGTTTTGCCAATCTTAACTAAATTTCATGCTGGTTACTTCAGAATAAGCCTTTCTCTTTGCAGCCAGGCCTTATTATGGAAAACGCTAGGCGAACCAGTACCGGCTGATGCACACGCTTATAGGCGCATGCTCGGCATGTTACCCTCTACCGCCTTCATCCTTCTTTGGTCACTAGCTTTATTCACGTTAATCTCACTCTCTTTCGTTTATACCCTAAAATGTATATTTCTCTTTGATAGTGTGAAAAATGAGTTCTTGAACCATATAGGAGTCAACTACTTATTTGCACCATGGATATCTTGGCTTCTCTTGCTCCAGTCAGTCCCATTTTTTGCTCCAAATAATATTTATTATCTACTACTTTGGTGGATATTTATCGTACCGATAGTCGTGTTGGATATTAAGATTTATGGTCAATGGTTTACTAAAGGGAAGAAATTTTTATCGACGGGGGCGAATCCAGCTAGCCAATTATCGGTTATTGGTAATTTGGTAGGGGCAAGGGCAGCCGCACAAATGGGATGGAAAGAGAGTGCAATGTGTATGTTCTCTTTTGGGATGGTACATTATTTAGTCCTATTTGTTACTCTTTATCAAAGATTATCGGGGAGTGATCGGCTTCCTACGATGCTACGACCGGTTTTCTTTTTGTTCTTTGCCGCTCCGAGCATGGCAAGCTTAGCTTGGATTTCTATCTGTGGGAAATTTGATATTTCTTCAAAGATGCTCTACTTTCTTTCGCTGTTTCTCTTCATGTCCCTGGTGAGAACTCAACTCCAACATGTAGTATCATTTGTTTAATTCCTTCTTGTTTTTTTCAAAGGACTAATTATCTTGTTGGACTATTAATTGGTGTCACTTTCGGTATAAACATCAAGATCGAGATTGAGAGGGACAATGTGACAAATTTTACCATTCCAATTTCTTCGTAGGGAAACATACTGAGTGTTGTCCAAAATCCTTGATGTTGACCGTAACGACTAGCAGCCCACAACAAAATCACGGGTAAAAGTACTAGTTGTGTCATCTTGTCCAATTACAAACCCATCCAAAAGTTATATCGGTATTTTAGTAGGTAGACTTTATAGTGTTGACCTAACCCTATATATATATATATATATATATTGAGGTCGATGTGTACGTACGGAGCCACAGTTGCCAACTTGTTTTCAAAGTTTAAGCCGTGTCTCATTTGGATTACCATAAAGTCTTCACAATTAGGGAACTCTAAATTTCATGTGCAACTAGGTAGACTTTCTTTTTCTAGATTGAAAAATAAATTAGCATAAACCCTAGAGATGCCTCTTTGACGTGTGACGGATTGAAACGCCTAGATGGTCATTGTGCTGACGCACTTTCTAACGTACATGCAACAAGAATTAATTATCCATTAATAATAGTAGGTATTAATCAGTTTGTTGATTATATTTTTATGTAAATGAAAATAGGTATCGAGGCCAAACCTATTCAAGAAAGCAATGAGGAAGTTCAATGTTGCATGGTGGGCTTACTCTTTCTCATTAACAGTCTTGGCGCTATCTTCGACGGAGTACGCGCAGGAGGTGAAGAGCAGCATAGCCCACTTGCTAATGATGATCCTGTCAGCACTTTCAGTTCTTGTTACCCTTGTTTTAATGGTCTTCACTGCACTAAATAGTACTGATCTGTTCTCTCCCTCTGATGAACTGAATATTCCAACTTCAAGTTCTAATTCCTTGACAAAATGATTGATTGGATCAAGAGTGACGGGAATAATTCTAATGTCACCCTTAATTGTCGAATGAAATTATTTTAGGAAGCTCTCCAAGTTTGAAGTAATGTTACGGTGACAAAAGACGACTACAAAAAAATGGATATAAAATAATGTGACAGATTATAATTAATTGATCTTCCACCATACACGAGTGAGTCCAATAGATATATCAAATCACTGTCATACATATCATTTTGTATCTCTTTTTTTGTATTAAATCTTTTGTTACCAAAATATTATTGTTAAATCTGCAATTATATATTATCGAAACTAATAATTCCACAAAGTAAAAATGATACTTTTACAATGTTTTCCGCACATGAATAATAATAAGTGAGTCCACACTTACACGGGAGAGTTTCTAGAGATTTAACTTTTTTAATTACTTGTGGAAATAACACATTGTTTTATAGCTTTATTTTCTCCAACGGATTTGTCCTTTGGAGATTCAAGGATGTATTCCTCTTGTAAGTTGTATATTCTAAACGAGCTCCAACCTTTTGAGAATCTTTTAAAAATGATAGAAAGAGAATAACCTTCTATTTGATATATTATGGATCCTGTAACTTTAAACTGATCAAAAATTATGATAAAAACAGTATCAACTCTTCTTGGGCTTGATTTTTCTTCTTTTCCTTCCTTGTGTTTTAATAATAGTTAAATTCTAGACTTACATCCAAGATGAAGACCAAAGAATTAAGTTTTGTCTTGTTATATATATATATATATATATATATATATATATATATATATATATATATAGAGAGAGAGAGAGAGAGAGAGAGAGAGAGAGTAACTTAACTGCATCAACTTGGCCTATATCTGTTTTCCAAAAACATCATAAACCAATCTTTCCACAAGACATCATCTATCTACAATTTTATTTACAAATGAAACCTAAAAAACTTATGCTCACCAACTGTATGTAGTGCCAGGCTTAATCCTGATTTTGCAGCTAAGAGTGGATTAAGTATTGCCCATTCCAAGCCCAAGATTTTGTATAAGTCATGGCAAAACAAAGCATAAGGTTGAGCAAGCACCATATTTCGAAAATTGAATATTGGCTATATATGGCATTCTTTGTGAGGAGCCCATAAGTGTGGGCTTATTGTTTCTCCATTTTGCGAAAACAACTGCTCTAGGCCCAAATAAGTGCAATTGGGTCTGGGTTCCTGAGTTTGAGGCCAGCACCTTCTAGAATAAGAAGAGATCAAAGACAGTTTAGCACCATTTTTAAATTATCTGCACCTCTTCAGTAGATTTCATTTTTGGCATCATTACTTGACTTAATTATATCAATAATTCTGGGGGGACCGTGTTAGGCGACCGGGTTAGATGCTCGGGTGATGTGGCACAACTACATCAGCATCAGCCAAGAAATGAAACAAAACAAAAAAAAACATGGACACTTGAGAATCTCACTTTACCAAAAATTAAAATCACTTCACCAAAAACTCTCTCTCACACGAATCTCTCTACTTCGCTGCCGCTGCTCTCAAGGTATGCTTCCAGTCCAAAATTTGGGTCTTTCGCTCCTTCTATATACACCCAGATCCTCTTGTCAAAATAAGTGTAATTTTCTGCAAATTTATAAAAATATATTATAATTCATGTTCTTCGCTATCATCAAACTTGATTTTACTTGAAGTGGCTATATCAGTTCCGGGTTTCTTCATTTAAAGTTGATTTTATAAATTAACACCTCAATCTGACAATTCATATCAGTAATATTACGTGTAGAACATATATTAATGAGAAATTTATGCGCTGAACAATGAAGCTTATAGTTAAAATTCAGTAAATAAATATAAAAAAAAAGCAATTGATTTGTGGATTTGATGAATATGATAGAGATTAATAGTTGAGAAAAAATTTACTGGGAATCTGCGAGTGTGTAAGAAAGGGTTTTACTATTTTATTAACATACATACAAAAAATATATTTTTAAATAAGTGTAATTGGTAAATAAGTGCCTATCATCTTGTGTGTATGATTTTTAACATACAGATTTTGATGATATACAGATTATAATATATTTGATGATAGCTTTTTTTGTTTATTCAAGGTATGCTTATCATAGTTGTTTTATAATATATTTTTATAAATTTGCAGAAATGGCATGTCCTGATGAGTTTGATTCAAGTATGAGAATGAATGATATTGAGGAATGTGCTATGGCGGAGGATTTAGTAGAAAGTGAAGAAGTTGATGAAGTAATTAGAGATCCAAAAGTATGAATGGAGTTTGGTTCCGTTGATGAGTACATGGAATATTACACTAATTATTCTAACCAAAAGGGATTTCTGGTGAAAATAAGGTCAACGAAAAAAAGAAAAAAATGGAGAGACTAAATTTGTGGTTCTTGCATGTGCTCGGTCAGGATGTTCAATAAGCAAGTCAAAGAATGCCTTCAACTTACGCTCTGTTAGTAAAACAAGTTGCAATGCTAAGATTAGGGTTGCATTAGTCAAGACGGAAAAGTGCGAGTGCAGACTCTAACACTTGATCATAATCATGTTATGAGCCTAGGAAAATCTAGATTTTAAAAGAAAAATCAAAATATGAGCAAGTATGTGAAAAGGAGACTTGAACTTAACAATAGAGTTGGCACGGATCCAAATAAAAATTTTAATTCTTTCTTGGTTGAAGCTGGTGGACATGAGAATGTGTCCATTACAACTTTTACAACAAAACTCAATTCATTTTAAATTCGATTACACTTTGTCCATTACAATTTCTATTACACTTCGTCTCATTTCAATTATAGTAGGATCATGCATAATGAAATTATTAGGCAGCTGCGTTTCAAAAGTTGGTGATGATTTTTCTTCATTTATAGCTTTGCACCATCCCAAGAAACCGCATTTTCCATTCGAGCACGCATAGTAGATTCGACCTTCATTTCCATTCTTATCGGAGCGGGTAATTTTACAAATCGCAAATTGTCCACAATAACATTGCTTGCTTTAAATCCTTAAATCAAATTCATTGCTCTCTACCATGCTTCTTATGTCATGTTGTCTTTCTACAAAAATGACTCTAAAAAGTTTACCTTGTAATCCCTGAAATTTTATAAGAAAAATGCATTGTTAAACCATTATAATGCATGATGGGAAAGCTACGGACTTGAACAATAAAGTTTATAGCTCCTGACTATGGCTACCATTAAGATCTAACAGTATATTTCACTATATCAACAAAAGAATGGAATAGTTTCAGTAAAAAGTCCCAAAATTATGTCTTTCCGTAT
The DNA here is from genome assembly GCA_034770075.1 of Aralia elata. Classification (NCBI taxonomy): domain Eukaryota; kingdom Viridiplantae; phylum Streptophyta; class Magnoliopsida; order Apiales; family Araliaceae; genus Aralia; species Aralia elata. Next base: position 90,899,440 of record CM068385.1, read on the forward strand.
GTATAAAAGTTTAAGACTAAGATAGGATAACATTTGTAAATTATAATTCGGACAAGATAATCATGCACTAGAATTCAGTTACAAATTTTAACAACAAAATGTTAACAGAACTGAAAAACGAGAAGATAAATAAGGCACAATGTTAACATTCAAACAAAAAACCTTGACATCAAAACCATAAAAGGTAAACTGAAATTGAATTAGGTTAGAGCCTCTGTGCAGAAAATTGAACAGGCAGAATCCCAACAACATTATAAAAAGGGAAGTAATATAGGGTTTTCAAGAAATTAAAATAAAATTAACAACAACAAACCAGGTAACAGAGTAGAGGTACCATATGAAGAAAAAATCAGATCCCTAAAACTCAAATTGGAAAAAGTCAAATTCATTAGAACCCTAATGAGGAATAGCTAGCACGGATTTGGGTGTATACACAAGGAGCGAAAGACCCAGATTTTGGACTGGAAGAATACCTTGAGAGCAGCGGCAGCAAAGTAAGTCGTCGGTGTGAGTGAAAGACCCAAATTTTGGACTGAAAGCATACCTTGAGAGCAACGACAACGAAGTAGAGAGATTGGTGTGAGAAAGAGTTTTTGGAAGTGATTTGAATTTTTGGTAAAGTTAGATTGTCAAGTGTCCATGTTTTTTGTTTCATTTCTTGGCTGCTGCTGATATGACTGTGCCATATCACCCGGTCTCCTAACTCGGTCGCCTAACACGGTCCCCCAGAATTACTCTAATTATATTTAACTACACCCGTCGTTGATTCATCAGGATTTAGGGGTAAACACGACATAATACGAAAATATATATTTAAATTTGTACAAAAGTAGTGAATGTGTTCTTCCAAATACACATGGGAAAATAAAACAACTATTTTTCTAGTTTTTTTGGTTTGTTTTGTTTTTCGGCTTCCCAGTCATTCAACTGCAGCCCATTTCAAGCCCAAGATTCTCTTTTGGACCAAGCATCAATATTCAGTTTAATATTATCCTTTGTCTGTATGACAAGGCAGTGCGCTTAACAGTCTGGTGGGTACCCTTTTTCTTATTTCCTATTCGCCCTTTCTTCTATTTCCTCCATTTTGCTATTCACAAGCATTAGATCGGCCTCGACCCAAACAAGTACAATGTAGGAGCCCATACCTGTGGGGTTTTGACAATGTTAAGAACTAATAAGGTTTGTTTTTAATAAATTTTGTTTCATTTTTAACTTCTTTTTTCTTTTTCTTTTTTTGAATTTCTAAGTTTCAAACATAAATTAGTAATCTCACTAATATCAAGTGTTTATCTTTCTTCTCATGTCACTTTATCTATCCAATTACAAGGAAGTATTATCATGTCCACCGATTTTATACATTAAACTTAAAAATGGTTACGCTCGTAAAACACCTTTCATTTTTTTATAAAGGAAACAAAGAGAATATATCCTTTAGGTGTATTATTTTCATCCAAGAGTGTGACTTAATTAATTCAATCAGTAACCTTTTTAGATTATTAATGTAGTATTAAAGATCCCCTTCCCCTCCCCAACTAGTAATGGAAAAACACTTGCAAGTTTGCTGCAATGTCCAAAGGAACAGAAATTAAAATAATTGAGTTTAATTAAATAACAATCTCTCTTTTTGTCTTTCAAAATTAAGACTAGTACTACTCATTACAACCCTATTATTTTATTGTGTACATGTGCACCCCCATCAAGATTTTACTATACCTATTTCTTCAACAAAACTTGTTAGCTAAGAAATTTAATATCAACTCCTTTTCCTCACCACTAACAGTACCGCAACTACTTTCAGATCAATCCATAAACACTTGCTAAGGAAATCCTTTACTTGGAGGGAGAGATTATTTGGGAATTATTCGGCAATTCACCACCGGAACATACAATTTGGTAAAGAATTGAGATATATAGGGTCATTGACATTAGGCCATGGTGACCCCCCAGTGGCCATTTCAATAATTGTACACCCAAGTGTCCAAATATCACCTGCAAACCCCTGCTCTTCCCCACGTGCCAGTACTTCCGGCGCCATGAACTTCGGCGTGCCTATAGTTCTTCAGTTTCTGCAGCTTGGTTGTCTAAAGGAATTGCTTCTGGAGTTGTGTTTTGGAGTAGTTTCAGCTGCATTTGCATTCCCTTGTGGCACTAGATCAACATCTGAGGTTGCACTTGTGAAGTTGTGATTGTTATGCCTGCATTGTTGTCTGTTTTCCCTTCATTTGTAGCAGCTATCTTTTAATTTAAAAATAAACTAAATGGCATCAGATCTTATTAACTATCAACTACTTGAAGGGTAAACAATTGTTAGAAGAAAACGAGGATCTTCTAATAGTATTTTACAATGACAACGAACACATTTTTTTAAACTATTTTGAAAGGACAAATGTTTTTTGATTAATTTGTCTGTTTTAAAATTGGAGTTACATACATTTTAAACAATAAACTATGAAATTTTCCAAACATGTTGTAACTTAAATATTATATTATAGGTAATATGGATCCGGTTAGGGTGAAGTTGGCACTAACTTCACCCTAGTAACCCTTGTAAGTTCTATAAATTTTTATTACATGAGTTATAGAAAATTTTTATTGCATGAGTTATAAAAAATGTTGCATGGATAATTTCTATAACTTTTTATCGCATTAGTTGATGCAACATTTTCTAGAATTTAATAAGGTTCAGTTAGTGTCAACTTCACCCTAACCGAATCCAAGTAATGTGATATCATTTCAATACAATTATACTTTAGCAAATTTTAAGTTTATCTCCAAATTTGAAACGGAGGAGTACATACTATGGATGAAATTAAATTTGTTAAGTCATCTGTCATGACTAGAGAAAAAAATGTTACGTCAGTTGCACAGGGTACATACTACTCGGATATTTTAAACTAATAGCGTCGATCAAAAAATTAAAATTAATTCTAAATTTTATACTCTTCCAAAATATAATTAAGATTGTTTTTATTGACTTTTTAAAGTTAACTTAATTTATTTTTAAATTTAAAATTTGTATGAGTTTTTTTAGTTTCAGTCAATATAATGATAAATATTGTAAGTTCGTAAAAAATATTAATTATTATAAAATTTATTGTTTCATAATTTATAGTGAATCATCTTAATTTTGAGTTTGAAATGTTTTAAATTGATTTTTAAAACTTAATAATAATTTTATAATTTAGATGGAAAGTGTAGTAACTTTAAAATGAAGTAGAGTGGATACACACTAATGCGTCCCTAGTTAAAATCTCTTGTTCGCGCTGCAATCACTTGATCCCTACAATTAAGAAACATAAAATTAAGTATTTTGATATTGAATTAAAGAGACTCCACATATATTAGAAATTAGAAATTTGTCTCCATCATGGTGACTGTGGTCCGAGTCCAACAATGGTCTTACAGCCTGAGGAGAATACCTTGAGTCTAATCCAAATGGGTCCCGGGACGCATCAACTTTAGCTGTAAAAAAGGTAGAAAACAACTCATGAACCCATGCCACATAGTCCAAAAAGGCCAACTCAGCCACCTCTAGCCACTTACCTGATCTTAATTAATGTTAGTAAACTTCAAATAACTTACAACGGACTTATCCGAGTTATTGGTTTTGTAGTCAAGGAAGTTTATTTATTTATTTTTTTAATTTTTTACATTTCCCGGGACAAACATTTAAGAGGAATATCCTGAATTTATCAGGTTGGTGTGAAAAATGCATCTTTAAAATTATTTAGAAAGAGATTTAGTTTAAGTTAACATTATGATTTGCTCATTTTTTTTATTTCCTTTGTTTGAATCTTGAGACCGACACTTACAAAAAAAAAAAATTATGCACCAAGTTGATGTGAGGATGTGCTAAGATCTAAAAAAGTAATAAATAAAAAAACCTATATAGGACAGATTGTTATACAATATATATCTACTCACTATATGTATATATAAACACTTAACACACACCCTATATCCCTCAATAAACACTAAGATGAAGCAAGAACATCACATCAAAATGTATGACAAAAAATCCCAACCCCATATCGAGCTAGTGATCCATGAATCACGGATCGACCTGGCCCAAACCCAACACGGCATTCTCATGACAATGAAGAATTTAGTTTTGCCCATCTTAACTAAATTTCATGCTGGTTACTTCAGAATAAGCCTTTCTCTTTGCAGCCAGGCCTTATTATGGAAAACCCTAGGCGAACCGCGGGTTGATGCACACGCTTATAGGCGCATGCTCGGCATGTTACCATCCGCGGCCTTCATTGTCCTTTGGTCACTAGCTTTATTCACATTAATCTCACTCTCTTTCCTTTATACCCTAAAATGTATATTTCTCTTTGATAGTGTGAAAAAAGAGTTCTTGAACCGCATAGGAGTCAACTACTTATTTGCACCTTGGATATCTTGGCTTCTTTTGCTCCAATCAGTCCCATTTTTTGCTCCAAATAATATTTATTATCTACCACTTTGTTGGATATTCCTTGTGCCGATAGTCGTGTTGGATGTTAAGATTTATGGCCAATGGTTTACTAAAGGGAAGAAATTTTTATGGACGGTGGCAAATCCAGCTAGCCAATTATCGGTTATTGGTAATTTGGTAGGGGCAAGGGCAGCGGCACAAATGGGATGGAATGAAAGTGCAATTTGTATGTTCTCTTTAGGGATGGTGCATTATTTAGTCCTATTTGTTACTCTTTATCAAAGATTATCGGGGAGTGACGGGCTTCCGTCGATGCTACGACCGGTTTTCTTTTTGTTCATTGCAGCTCCGAGCATGGCAAGCTTAGCTTGGATTTCCATCTCTGGGAAATTTGATATATCTTCAAAGATGCTCTACTTTCTTTCACTGTTTCTCTTCATGTCCCTGGTGAGAACTCAACTTCAAATTAACACGCATGCAGTACCATTTGTTTCCTTCTTATGTTTTTTTCGAAGGATTAATTGACTTGTAGGAATATTAATTGGTTTCACTTTCACTATATATACAAAGAGACAGAGAGCAGGAGATAATGTGACTAGAGTAATGCTACCGTGACAAATAAATAATATAAAATGATGTGTCTAAATATAATTAATGAATGTTTCAATAATTATTATCGATATCATTTTGTATCCATTATTTTATCACCAAAATATTATTAATGTGACTAATTAAGTTTAGTAGAAGAATTGAAGTGTACTTATGCAACCCGACAATTCCAATTTTTTCCTAGGGAAACGAAATTAATTAGCGTTGTCTAACGAATCCTTAACGTTAACGATCCAGCCCAAACCGAGCCCGCAATAGATTCAATGTTGAGATTGAAAAATAATAGATCGAGATGCCTCTTTGATGTGTGATGGATTGAAATTAAGGCCTATATTCTAATTAATTAATTCGGGTGACGCATTTTCTTACGTACATGCAACAAGTATTAATTATAAATTCCTGATTAGTAGGTATTAGTCAGTTTCTTAATTATATTTTTTTATGTGAATTTCATTAGGTATTGAGGCCACACCTATTCAAGAAATCAATGAGGAAGTTCAATGTTGCATGGTGGGCTTACTCCTACCCATTAACGATGTTGGCGCTATCTTCGACGGAGTACGCGCAGGAGGTGAAGAGCGGCATAGCTAACTTGCTAATGATCATCCTATCTGCACTTTCAGTTCTTGTTACCCTTGTTTTAATGGTCTTCACCGCACTCAATACGCATCTGCTCTCACCCTCTGATGATCTGAATATTCCAACTTCAAGTTCTAATACCTCAACAAAATGAGTGGAATGTTTCATTATCATATGTTCCTAGTCAAGAATATTTGCATCTTTTATTGTGAGAAGAACAGGGAGTAGTTTTTTATTTTGTATTTTGTTGGGTTTAGTGCTCTGGTTTTAGGAGGGTGGATGTAAGGGGTGGGATGGGGGTGTTTATGATATGCCAAGAGTGTTTGGCATGATCATGTTACTCTCTTTTAATAAAAAATCTTTTTTTGCCGATCAAAAATTAGTAATTCTACAAATAGAAATATTATTTTTACGATGTTCTTTTAACATGTATAGCAAGTGAATTTACATTAATGGAAATTTTCTATTTTTTACTTGTGGACATTATTTTATTGGTCATAATTTTTTATTTTCTCCACGGGGTCTGTCCTTGGAGATTCAAGGACGTATATGGCGCTTGCAAGCTGCCCTTGGAGATTCATGGACGTATATATATATGTCCTCGGAGATTCATTATATACTTTTTTCTTTTTTTTGTGGTGGATTATAAAGGAGGGTGGTGGGACTTTAAACTCCCACCGTAATAATAATACGCGGTTTTTAATCATTAGCAATCGCAATGAAAATACAAAATTATATTTAAACAGGAAAAAATATATATCACTACAAGAAAATGGTCCAACAGCGACCAATGGTTTCAGCGACCGCTATTTTCGGTCGCTAATAATCCCAATAGCGACCGCCTTTAGCGACCGCACATTGACCTGGTCGCTACGTATTATCAGCGACCGCACGCGGTCGCTGGTCGGTCGCTGAAATAACTTTGCCACCAAAAAATTTGGCGCAAATGTTGGCGGGAACGTGATTTGCGACTGACTATTAATAGCGACCGCACAACGGTCGCTAAAAGTGCCACGTCAATTAAAATTAGCGACCGCACGCGGTCGCCAGTGGCGGTCGCTGATGAATTTTAATTCCAGTCAGTCGCTCAGTCTCAACTCAGTCGAACGAAAGAAGAAAAAAAGAAAGAAGAAGAAGAAGAGAGAGAGAACAAAGAATAGAGGTAGAAGGAGATAACGCCGGCGCCGGCACCGACACCGACACAGCCCACCGGCCCACCGCAATAAGGTAATTCTTCTGGGTTTTACTTCTTGGTTTTTGGGTTTTAGGTTTTTAATCTTTATATCACCATTTGGGGTTTTGTTATTATCTTTTGAAATTGAGCTATTATAGAGTTATGATACATGTTCTTTGTGAGATTTTCATGTTTATTCTGTCTAGAAGGTCGCGGGTTCATGAATTGGATAATTGTTACTAGTTTATTTTGCATACTAGAATTGTTTAATTTAGTATTTGTTTTGTTTAATTTGTTGTTTTCATCTGCGAATTTGGGGCTTTTGCAACTTGTTATTATCTTTTGACATTTGGCTAATAGATATAATGAGGCTGAATGTGCTTGATTCGATCTACATTTATAAGAAATCTCCATTTACCATAATGAGGCTGAATGTGCTTGTTATTATCTGTTGCTGTTTGGCTGAATGTGGGTGATAGTTGTTATTATTTTGTTTGCCTTTTCTTTCTCATATAATGAGGCTTAGAATCTCTTTCTAATTATGTCTATCTTTTGGTGCAGTGGACTTTCCATCCGTTTATTTTAAAGAGCAAAAAGGATTACACAGTTCTTTTGTGGTGCAGGGTCCTAACTTTTTTAGTTGTAAGTGCTGCTATTATTTTTCATATGTATATATGCTTGTAACTATCTGTTTGCTGTTATTATGCTTTTGCGATTGTCTGGAATTATATATTTTAAGTATAATGATAAGGGATATATTTGATGGGATATAAGGGATATATTTGATGTTTGTTCAATTGATCGTTCAAGTTGAAACTGTTATGTATTCTTTCTAAAAAATATTGTAACTGGGTGAGGTTCATGCACGTCAAATGGATACCAAAATGAGTTAGTGTTTCTTTTACACAACATATGAGCTTGAATGAGTACAATAGTTTGCAATAGTTTTATTACATATGGCTTTTAAATGCATCATTACGTTGCTAAATCAACAAATGTGTTTATCCGCCCCCATCACAGTCCTCTGACTTGCGTTTGAGGGTTGATAAAAAAATAAAATAAAATGAAAGTATACAAAATAAAATAAAATAAAAGTATACAAAATAAAATAAAATAAAATGAAATTAAACAAATTAAATAAATTAAAATAAATAATACTTAATAAATCAAAATAAAATAAAATAAATAATATAATATAACAAACTAAGTACTATTTACTTAGTTTGTCATTACTATATAAAAGTATACAAAATAAAATTAAATTAAATGAAATTAAACAAATTAAATAAATTAAAATAAATAATACTTATTAAATCAAAAAAAAATAAAATAAATAATATAATATAACAAACTAAGTACTATTTACTTAGTTTTGTCATTACTAAATAAAAGTATACAAAATAAAATTAAATTAAATGAAATTAAACAAATTAAATAAATTAAAATAAATAATACTTAATAAATCATAATAAAATAAAATAAATAATATAATATAAACAAACTAAGTACTATTTACTTAGTTTGTCATTTACTAAATAAAAGTATACAAAATAAAATAAAATAAAATGAAATTAAATAAATTAAAATAAATAATACTTATTAAATCAAAATAAAATAAAATAAATAATATAATATAAACAAACTAAGTACTATTTACTTAGTTTGTCATTACTAAATAAAAGTATACAAAATAAAATAAAATTAAATGAAATTAAACAAATTAAATAAATTAAAATAAATTATACTTATTAAATCAAAATAAAATAAAAATAAATAATATAATATAAACCAAACTAAGTACTATTTACTTAGTTTGTCATTACTAAATAAAAGTATACAAAATAAAATAAAATTAAATGAAATTAAACAAATTAAATAAATTAAAATAAATAATACTTAATAAATCAAAATAAAATAAAATAAATAATTTAATATAACAAACTAAGTACTATTTACTTAGTTTGTCATTACTAAATAAAAGTATACAAAATAAAATTAAATTAAATGAAATTAAACAAATTAAATAAATTAAAATAAATAATACTTATTAAATCAAAATAAAATAAAATATTCGTTTTTTCTAATGAAAAGCAATTTATTGGTTTTATGGTACTTCTTACTACTTTTGCATTCATTCGTTATACATTAATATATTTCTATTGGGTTGTGTCTTGGGTGCCTACAAATGGCTATATATGCATGCCCTCGTTTATGTGGATAGTCCATATGATAGGGGAGACTCTGGCGAAATTTTAATAGAGTCTGACCATGCTATACATTAATAAGCTCATGTTGTCTGCAGTAGGTACCGTGATATCATGGACCTCTATTCAGACCGTAATTGGATGAGACGACGAAAGTCAAGTGTCCAGATAGGTGCTACAGCTGAATTTAGAAATGGTTGTCAAGTGTTTTTGGATTATGCGTTTAGTCACCCAGAATGTGTGAATGGTCAGAACAAGATAAGATGCCCTTGTTTAAAGTGTAAGAATGTCAATTATATGGACAGAGACATGGTAAACTATCATTTACTTGTGTCTGGGTTCATGAAAAATTACGAAGAATGCTGGTGGGCACATGGGCAGAGAAGAGATAGTGGTATCGCACAAGTACACAATCCGGGCAGCAATACCCATCGTATGAATGAAATGGTTCATGATATTGCAGGGCCGAATTTTGATTGGGAACAAGGGAGAGAGCAACCTATGAATTCTGATGTCAAGGCCTTCTTTAAGTTACTAGACGAAGGTAGTGAGCCGTTGTGGCATGGTTGCACCAAACACACTACGTTGTCTGCAGTTGCGACATTACTTAACATCAAGGCTGATCACAACATGAGCCATGAGTGTTTTGAGTCACTCTTGAAGGCCATTAAGAGTATGTTTCCTGACGGTGAGAAATTGCCCGATAACTACTACTATTGTAAGAAAATGGTGAAGAAGTTGGGTCTTGGATACCAAAAGATCGATGCATGTCCAAATGATTGCATGTTGTTTTATAAGGAAAATGAACATAAGACAAAGTGCACTTTTTGCGGTCATGATCGGTTCAAGCCTATTAAAGAGAGTGTGACTACAAAAAAGACAAAAATACCTTTGAAGATTTTAAGGTATTTTCCAATTACACATCGGCTCAAGAGATTGTACATGTCTTCAAGAACAGCTGAACATATGACTTGGCATGCGAAATCTCCAGCTAAAGATGGAGAACTTAACCATCCCGCAGATGGGCAGGCTTGGAAAGATTTCAACTTATCACATCCTGTGTTCATGGAGAGACTAATGCCTATAGCATTTCGGGACTTGCTTGATAAACCAATATGGGATGCTTTGACTGAACTTAGTCGTTTCTTCAAAGACATATGTTCAAAAACGTTAAATGAAAAGGACATGTCTGTACTTGAGAAAAACATCATTGAGATCACGTGTAAGCTTGAAAAAAAATTTCCACCTGGTTTTTTTGACTCCATGGAGCATTTGCAAATCCATCTACCCTATGAAGCTCGTGTTAGTGGTCCAGTTCAATATAGATGGATGTACCCTTTCGAGAGGGTGATGGGAAACCTTAAGAGGAAGGTGAAGAATAGAGCTTACGTCGAGGGGTCGATATGTGAGGCATACAGTTTTGATGAGATATCTACGTTTGTCTCAGACTATTTTCCCGACGAAGTCTTGATAAAGGCCAATCGAGAGTCCCGAGACATGATAATGGGGGCAATGTTGATCTAAATGGTCGGCTTTCTGTATTTGGTCTACCGGGTCGCGCTTATGGAAAAGGAAAGCGCATATTCCTCTCTGAGCAAGAATTACATGCTGCACATACTTACATTCTTCTCAATTGCGAGGAGATTGACGAATTTGTAAGGTATACATGTAAAATGATTCTGAATCATTGGACCTATATCGTAACCTGTAATTAATCTTATACATTCAAATATGTTAATGTTTATAAAATTATATAGATCATATGATGACGAGTTAAAAGCGAATCAGCCCGGCATCACTGATAAAGATATTCAACTCAGTCGTGATCAAAAATTTGCACTTTGGCTAAAGGACAAAGTAAGTTAAGTTAATTTATAAGCACGTATGGCTAAATATTAATTTATGAATTCATTTAACTTAATAGAATTTTTGTAGGCTCTTAATGAGGGAACCATTCCTCCAAATATACAAGTCCTAGCTATGGGCCCAGACCGGGACCAAGTCAGCCGCAATGGTTACAAAATAAATGGCTGTGAATTTCATACAAATACATATGCTCGTGGTAAAAGAACAACTAACACTGGAGTGTGTGTTCAAGGAGATTGTTACAATGAGCTGGGTCGTGCCTTTTATGGGGAGTTGGAGGAAATCATTGAGCTGTCGTACAAGGGTACTTATGGGGGTCATATTAACTTGTTCAAATGTCGTTGGTTTGATTCAGAAAAAGGGATACGTGTCGATCGACACGGAATCATCGATATTGACCTCCATAGGTCCACATACGTCAACGCACCATTTGTGTTGCCAACTCAAACAGTACAAATATACTACACTCCTAGTCCTGTTAGGAAAAGAGATAGACCGCCTGCAGATTGGCAAGTTGTAATTCATACTCTCGCGCGCAGTCGTGTCCAATTAGTAGACGGAGAGTTCTACCAAGAGGACATGCTTCATAGACCTCCTATAATAAATGTCGAGGACAACAATGAAGTAATCCAGTTAGAGGGTGGAGATGAACCCGATGAATTGGATCCCGAGTCAGTACATGTGTCAGATGTCATTGATACTGAGGAGGAAGAATTATTGACTGACACTGACACTGAATCTGAGGAAAATGATGGTTATGAATCTCCAATACGTCACCAAAATAATTCCGACTCAGATAGCGATTCTCATTAAAATGTATGTTTAGTTTGACTTGTATTAAATACACTTGCATATATACATGTTCTCTATATCCTTGCCATGTTTATGTACCTTTCATTTGTATTTGTTGTAGTTAACTATTTAATACAATTACAACATAACTTATAATTATTTTTTTAAATTTTGGTGAAACAGATGTCTTCTGAACCAGCGCCACGAAAGCGCGGGTTGGGTCGGGGCCCTAATCATGTGCCGAAGGCCCCGGCTAATCCGGATGACCGGATTCTCATACAGATTCGTCCTCCTCCGGACAGCACATACGTTAAGCATCATTTATATATAAGCATTTTATATATATACTTTCCATAAATATATACTAATGTCAATTGCTTTTAATATTCTACTAAAATTACTTATCTTTATTTCATATTGTTGTATATTGTAGTGATTTTCAAGATAGTAAGATTGTGAAGTGTATTTCACAATTATGCTTACAAAACTGGGCCACGCCAGCGATTACGTGGGCGAGTACACCTCTCGCCCACAAGGATGCAGTTTGGGCTGAATTCCAGGTATATATATTTTTTTAAATTCTGACATATAATATAGTTAATGAAAAATTATTGTTTAGTAGATTAATTATGGTAATATCACTGTTTTAATATTAGTATTGTTGTTTTATTTGCAGAAAAGGTATAGATGGGACGACGCGCAAGCATCAGTTATTCAGACACTTTTCTGGCAGAAGTGCGCAGTCCGTACCAAAGATAATCTCAACAAGGAACGACAAAAAGCCCTACATAATGCAGAGATAGACCATCCTGGCCAGGGTGAGCAGTATATGCATGAGCATAGCCCCTGGTGGTGCGCACAACCCGTATGGATGGAGATGTGTGACCAGTGGAGAGCTGAGACCTGGGTTAAGCGACGCAAGACTGCCGCCTCAAACAGATCCTCAGGTGCACATGAAGACGGAAAGGCAAAAGGCACGTATAGGGGCGGCAGTATATCACAGGTGCAGCATATTGCTGCCAAGGTACGTATGAATAGCAAACTTGTTGGCTTAATGAATAGTTTTTTTATGTTTACAGTCAGGTTTCTGTAAAATATCATATGTTTACATATTAATATGATTTTATGTTTTGTAGGAGGCTCAGTCTCAGGGTCAGCCTATCAATTGGCTGGATGTGTACGTGGCCACCCGCGATGGTCTGCCTGAGGCTGTCCAGATAGCGGTAATAAGTGTTTAGAACACTGATATGTTGTATATATAATTTCGTCGACCTTTTGCTACCATTTTATATTTGTTTTTAACTATTTAATTGTTAACCTGCTGACAGGACACGTATAAGAGCTTAATGAACGAGCGTTATCCTGAGGGCACTCCGCGTCCGCCGATTGATCAAGAATTGTGGGAGAGGGCGTCAGTCGTTAAGAAGAACTACGTCAAAGGCCAAGGACAACGACGACGCCCGACCCTCAGTGGCACAGGCAGCTCTGCTACCCAGTCTACACAGTCATCGGGTAGTCCAGCCTACCATACCCCTGCTGACTGCGTGAGAGCGATTTGTCGAGATCGTGATCTTCTTCGTATACTGGGCGGGCATCTACAGTCTCTGAGTCCTGATGAGTTAGCGGATGCAGTGGCGGCAGCAGCACAACATCAGGATGACGATGAGGTAATTACTATTGTTTACCTTTCTTTCACTTTGCTTTGCATAAGTAATACCTGTTTCAACACATGTAACATGTTGTATTCTTTTGTTAATTATAGGATCCTACTAACTTGGGCGATGATGCATGAGGAGGACCTAGGCTTGTTTCTGCATATTTAAAGTTTTGTACTCTTAAATTCATTTTTTGGACAATTGTATGATACTTAAAGATGACATTAATTTGGATATATTTCTTTAGTTCATATTGCTTTATTAATATTTATAGTGTTGGTTTATGGCATTGTGGATGGACGGATGTTTATATATATTGTTGTGCATGCATATGCTAGGATATAAATCATGGATGGATGTTTATATATACTGTTGTGTGTTGGGATATAAAACAGGTACAAAAAGGTACAGTTTTTTGGGAAATCCATAAAATAATGCAAATTTTTTTTTTAAATTTTATCATCAGCGACCGCATGCGGTCGCTGATACATCTGTGCGGTCGCTGATATAAAGCCATTATCCGCGACCGGGGTCGGTCGCTATTATCGGTTGCTGCCACGTGTGCCACGTCACTCATGGGAACTGACTCAGCTTAGCGACCGCCGCCGTCGCTATTATCGGTCGCAGATATAGCGGTCGCTGATAGTAGTCGCTGATGTGCACACCAGCGACCAGATTATCTGCGACACATATCAGCGACCGGGGTCGGTCGCAGATAGATATCAGTGACCGCTATCGGTCGCTGATATGCGGTCGCTGATACGCTTTTTTGTTGTAGTGTATTACACAAATTAAAAATATTAATTAAGATATTTTTATTTAAATTAAATTGACAACAAATTAATATTGTTCTCAACAATAACTATGATGTTTCAAATAAAAAAAATAGGTTTATAAAGCATTGCTATCTCAAGTCTTCTACTTCTATTATCTTCCTTTTAATTTTATCAAATGTAAAACAAAACAAAAAAATAAGTCATAAATGACTTTTTTATTTGTTTTTCTTTTTAACAAAATTAGAAACAAAATAAGATAATTGTATTTGTAAACTTTGAAATGAAATTGATTCCTCAAAAAATATTAATTATTACTCCTTTTGTCCTTTAAATAATGACTTAAGGTACAATTTTTTTGTCCTTAAAATAATGACAATAACTACTTAAAATAAAAGTAATTAAATATGTCATTTAGTGAGGTCTACTAATATATAAAAATAAAAAGACTTATCACTTCATGTAATTTTGTAGGGCCCACAAGGATAAGTTTCGAACTTTTCTATCTCTTTTCTCTATTTTACTTTTCTTTATTTATGTGCAAAATGTACTTTCAACATCTTTTTGAGGATGAAGAGTAAAATATTAAAAATAAAAAGATTTGTTGTATTATATATATTTATATTTATTTGGTAATAAGTTTGTTAGTATATATAAAAAATTATACATTTACGTACACATACATATATATATATATATACATATATATATATAGTGAGCGGATCAGGTGCGGGATCCCGCACCTTGTTAAAATGCGGAATTTTTTTTTTTTTTTTTTTTTTGCTATTTTTTTTTTAAAACAACTAAAAATAAATAAATAAATAATTATGGAACTGAAATTTTTACATAATACAGTGTTTTGGGCGTGATTTGGATACATATAACAAAACATGTATGTACAGGCTGCACAACTGTACATACATGTTTTGTTATATGTATCCAAATCACTCCCAAAACACTGTATTATGTAAAAATTTCAGTTCCATAATTATTTATTTATTTTTTTTTAGTTGTTTTAAAAAAAAATAGCAAAAAAAAAAAAAAAAAAGTCCCGCATTTTGTTAAAATGCGGGATCCCGCACCTGATCCGGGTCCTATATATATATACATATATATATATATATATATATATATATATGTGTGTGTGTGTGTGTGTCCGCAACTACAAATGTGTGATTCTTAATTTTAAATATCGCGCTGCAAAACTACATCACAGTATCACACCGCACGTGAAATTTTTGTCAATGACAATGCAGTTGCATTCTAATTTGCTACTTTCTTCTCTATCCTAACTAGTGCATGATGCCTATATATATATATATATATATATATATATATATGGATAAAGATCCAGTCCGGGAGTCCGCATTTTAACAAAATGTGGGACTTTTTTTTTTTTTTTTTTTGCTTTTTTTTTAAACAACTAAAAATAAATAAATAAATAATTATGGAACTGAAATTTTTACATAATACAATGTTTTGAGCGTGATTTGGATACATATAATAAAACATGTATGTACAGTCTGCGCAGACTGTACATACATGTTTTGTTATATGTATCCAAATCACGCTCAAAACATTGTATTATGTAAAAATTTCAGTTCCATAATTATTTTTTTATTTTTTTTAGTTGTTTTAAAAAAAAAGCAAAAAAAAAAAAAAAAAGTCCCGCATTTTAACAAAATGCGGGATCCCGCACCTGAACCTCATTATATATATATATACATACGCCAAGGATCCAGTCCGGGATCCCGGACGGTGTTAAAATACGGAACTTTTTTTTTTTTTTTTTGCTTTTTTTTTTTAAACAACTAAAAAAAAAACATAATAATTATGGAACTGAAATTTTTACATAATACAGTGTTTTGGGCGTGATTTGGATACATATAAAAAAACATGTATGTACAGTCTGCGCATACATGTTTTGTTATATGTATCCAAATCACGCCCAAAACATTGTATTATGTAAAAATTTCAGTTCCATAATTATTATGTTTTTTTTTTAGTTGTTTCAAAAAAAAAAGCAAAAAAAAAAAAAAAAAATTCCGTATTTTAACAAAGTCCGGGATCCCGGACGGGATCCGGACTATATATAAATAAATAAAAATATATATATATATATAGAGGGCAGATCAGGAGTATGACCCTTAAAGGGTATTACCCTCTTAAAGAGTATTACCTACTTAATAAACCTTTTCCGTCTTTTTTTCAAGCAATACCCAAAACTCTCTCTGCCCACTTCATCAGCTACTCATTTCCTCCTCAAATCAAAATCCTTTCCTCTCCATTTGCTCCAACTTCTTCTCCAAATCATAAGCCCTAGAATCCCTTCTCCAATTCTACAGCTCGCTTTCTCCCTTTTCTACAACCGAAGCCCTAGAAATCGCTCGCTACCTTCTCCATCGCCAATAGCCGGAGTTCTTCACACATCCATCGCTCGCTTTCTCTCTTTTCAGAATTTCCGGTCAGGTATATGCAAAATTAGCGATTCACTTCTCCAATTCGAAATCGAAATTGATCTTTGGTGTATTGTTGTTATTGTTTTAGTTGCTATATAGAGATTATTTTTTAATTAGTTTGTCTTCACTGGTATTAAAACCCTAAATATGAAAACAGAAAAAAAAAGCCGATGTAGTGGGGATTACCCTTTAACTGCCTTAGTATTTTCTCTGCACAACACTTTTTTATGGTATTAAGTGTTCAATTTAGTCTAGACCATTTAGCTTCACCACTCTTTAAATTTGATGTAACTGACAGTGGATTTGAGGAAAATAACATTCAATTATGCTTTGATGGGATTTAAATTAGTTAGCTGTACATAATGGGTTTGGGGAATAACGAGTTTGTTAATTGTGGGATATGTAGAGGTAGAGAATTCTACAGTAAATGAGATGATATTTTTGTTGTTAAGATGATCAATGAAATATCTCTGTTTTCTTCCATTGTGCATTCTCGTGTTGAATTTTAAATTCGAATATGGAAATTCGTTTCACAATAATTTTTGAATTCCAGTTTTAAGTTAATTACGAGTAAACTGATTTATCGGTATTTTTTGGAAGGAGTGTAATTTTATACTTTGAAATACTGATTTAAGTTGTGGTATTGTTCAAATTTAAAATCTATTGCATTTGCATGATTTATAACTTTGTCCACTACTACCTTGCTGATTCAGATCTTGTTACCAAGTAAAGAGATAAAGACTTGTACATTTGACTTGGCTCCCCCATTCTTCATTCTGTCTTTAAGTTTCTCTTCTTTTTTATCTTCATATTTTTGAATTTTGTTTATTATTTACATGGCATGGTTAAAAAAGTCTCAGAATTCTCTATATACGTGGACCCACGACCTTTTGAAATATGTAACTTCTAATAATCACTAGGATGATTTAAGATGGTTTATGTGGGTTGTAGTAGGTTTTGAGTAGGCTATATAATATATACACATGCATGTTACTGAAATTGAAATAATGTAAGCTGGACGGGTGTTCACTCTGTGATGACTGAAAGCTTCAGTTTTGAAGTGGTAAATTTCTGGACTGTTTGGCTCTTTTATGTTATTATGCAGACAATAACATTCAATTATGCATAATGGATTTGAGGAAAATAACATTCAATTATGTTATTATGCAGACAATTGAGGCTCTCATTCCCAAGGCATGAGCACAAATTCAACAGGGAGCTCATCCCGCAATTGCAGTTGTGGAGTTCCTTCACATGTGAAGGTTTCATGGACTGCTAATAATCCCGGGAGACGATTTGTTGGTTGCACAAATTATAAAACAGTACCATGTGACTCGTTTGAATGGATTGATCCACCAATGTCACCGCGCTCAAGAATTGGTCAGTATTATCGCGAAAACAATGAATTGAAGTCTGAAATAGAAGTTTTGAAAAAAAGGATTGACGAGTTGACTATTGTTATTGTCAATTCCAAAAATGACAAAGTTATTGCACAAAAGAAAAATCAAGAGTTGGTGGTAAAAATAGAGGAGATGAAATTGAACAATGGAAGAATGAAGAAAAAAGTGGTGTACTCAGTTTTTCTTTTTCCTTTCATGTTGTGGTTTTTGTTGTTTGTAATGCAGTTGTAATGAGACTGTTGAACGTAATGTCATTGTTAAATGTAATGAAGTTGTGGTTTTTATCACCATATGAGACTCTTGAGAATGTAATGAAGTTGTCAGTTTTTAGGACTAATCTAGTCTTGATAGTCCCTTTTACTTTTACGTTCTATAGCCAAAATTTAGTCCCACAAGATATGAAAGCTGGTATAGCTGATGTAACTATTAGGTTCTGCCTATTCTTCAGGCAACAAAAAACAAGAAATTGCAGGTTAACAAATAGCACCACTGTAAAATGCAAAATATCGAGTATCAGTTATAATGCTGAGAATTGTCAAAAGTTTATAATCACTATTTGCTCATTTTACAAACAACAATAGAAAATGAGCAGATTACATAATAGCTTGGTTTCCTGATGATGAACCCATTCTTCACCAGCTTCCTATTGTTCTGCCGTGCATTCACAAACTGTCATGACCAGTACCTTGTGGGGGGGAAAAACTGTCAAACTCAGCAATCAATTATTAATTCCGTTCCCAAGCAATCAATTATTAATTACAGAAGGAAATAAAAAATTGCATATAGACTAACTATCAATTTCGATTGACTAGCAATACAACTTGGTTTCTTTCATATATCCAGCCTAAACAATAAAAATAAAAAATTGAATAATTAAACTGAGGTTTCCAGTTGCAGTTAAATACATATATCTTTTACACCAGTGGCCTTTAAAGATTGTTTCATCCCACCTGTTTGGAAACCTCCTTAAAATACAAATCTAAAACTTCCATCAACAAGCTAAATATTTATTTGCCAACAAGCGCATGAGAAATGTTGTAGTCATATTCCAGTACTAAGCATTAAATGCCCAGCATTACATTCTGCCTTTTTTCAGTCTAAAGACACCAACTAATATACTTCTTTTCATGCAACAAAAAGCCACACAAAGGTAATATTGCTTTCTAAGACAAATGACTTGTCAAAAAATAGTCTCCCCTGCATACATGATCAATTGCACGAGTGGGTTTATTTATATATAAGCCATTTGGAATCCAATACACAAGGATTTTTGGGTAAAATTAGGAATATCAGAAAATAACCATTTGGGATTAGACCATTAAAACAGTAAATTTTTGGTTCAGCATCGTTGTGGTTGAGTGGTCTCTTTCTTATCAAAGAGGAAACAGGTTCTTGTCGTTACCCATTTATTTTAGATCAAAAACAAGCCAATGAGAAGAATCAAATATCTTTGAACTGAAACCAACCAAAGAAATCAACCCATTTCAGTGGACAATATATATGAAAGACTTGCAAACATACCATAGAGTATGCAGAATAAGCAAAATCAGAAGCTCCAAAGTTAACACAGATACATACAATATATCCCTTTGCTAAGCAAAAACCTGAGTCAAGCATGGGCAATTATTCATCAGTACACCAAGAATAATCAGATCAAGTGTAAAGACCAATAATAAAATTTGTTTCTGAAATCACATTACAGTTGGTCAGATCATCAGTATGCTGATCCATCAGGACACTCTGTACAAAAACAAAAATAGATTAATACAAATATATAGATATACAAGTGTTGTTCTAGCAATATTAGTTGCACCTGTGGGTGAATCAATATCATCATATGTACTTGGTTCTTGAGTAACATCAACATTTGATGCTCCAGTTCTACATTTAAACAAATAGCAAAGTCATAAGTGGTGCAAAGTCCAAATAAATAAACATCCATGACAAATAGCAAAGTCAAATTTGGGGGTGTCACACAAATAGCAAAGTCAAATTAAGTAAACGAAATTACCTATTATTAAGCGCCGGACAGTTTCTTTTGTCGTGTGTCACACCAACTTTGCCACATCCATGACAACGTCTCCCGTTGGGGTTTTTTGCTTTCCCCAAAGCCTTTTCTTTGCCACCCTTCAGCCTTTTGCCACACCCTTTTGCTCGCACTTGGTTTGGCTCAATGTAACTATGTTCATAAGTACCTCCCATGTTAACTGACTTGGATGTACTCATTCTACCAGACTCCATTTCATGTTGTGGTCTTTCGGGACCATTATTCCGAATAATTTGTTTGATATTTTCCTCCACACCACCTAAACATTCTTTTAAAACATTTGTGGCTTCTTCATTTGTGAGAGCCATATCAATCAAATCCAACGAACGTTGAATCAATTGACTCCGCTCGAGCAAGTATGGCTTGTCATCTTGTATCGCCACTCCATTATCATCAATTACACCATTTGATTTTGCTTTCTTTGTCCACCTCTTCAAAATATATTTTGTAGGCAATTTGTCAAGATCGTGAAACTTATGCAAGTAAGCTATCACATGTCGACATAGTATTCCCAAACTCTCAAACTTTTTACAAGTGCATGTTGCATAGTCCAAAGTTTTGTCATAATGAATCTCTCTTACTTTGCATTTGTTGACATTCCTTCGGTAAATCTTATAATCATTATAGGTGACATCCTCCTTCATAAGTTCAAACCTATAATTAAAACTCTCACACAACTCATCTTCAAATTTATAATATACAGAGTGTGTATAAATGTCAACCATTTGAACTAAGAAGTCATGACCGATTTTCATTCTCGGCCTCTCAACCAAATCTTTGTTATCCGAAACCAACTCTACATGTCGTTGATGTTGAAGGCCCCGACCAAATTGAATCATAAAATCCACTAAAGAATTTCTTTTAGAAACAAATTTCTTAAAGAATGAATGAGAACTCTCCGCTCGTTGGCTACTTGACATGCCGGCTGAGAAAACATGATTCACATGTGCGGGTACCCATTTACTACGGAGGTCATACATTGATTGTAGCCATTTATTAGTTCTCAACCCACTTTTCTCCACCAGCTCCACCCAAGCGGAGTCAAAATTTTCAACAGTCTCTGAATTCCAAATGCATTCTGAAAACTCTTTATAGTAAGAACTGAATTTAACTGAGTCAATCTTCTCTGAAAATTTGGTCAGAATGTGCCAACTACAATATCTATGAAATGTATTAGGAAGGATATGTGCAATAGCATTTGTCATAGCTGGATCCTGATCGGTGATAATCATCTCAGGTGCTTTACCTGGCATTGCTTTTAGAAAACACTTGAAAAGCCACACAAAACTATCGATGGTCTCATCACTTAAGAAAGCACTACCAAATATAGTAGTTTGACCATGATTATTAACTCCCATAAGTGGTGCAAATATCATTCCGTAACGATTAGTATTGTATGTGGTATCGAAAATGACTACATCACCGTAAAAGTTATAAGCCCGTCTAGAACTTGCATCAGCCCAAAAACAACGATTAATCCTTTTTTCATCATCTGTATCAATTGTAAAAGTGAATGAAGGATTTTTTTGTTGTTCTAACTTTAAGTACTCATTCAACATATCACCATCGTGTCCCTTCAACTCATTGCGCTTGTCTCTTTCAAAGTTATACAAATCTCGTTGCGTGCAACCCACATTTTCAAACCCTCCCGCCTGCACTGCAAGAAAATTGTATTGTTGGCTTTGTGGTATATTCACAATGCCAAGTTGTTGACTCAAAGATTTTTGGGCACTTGACACATTCCGATGCGATCGTAAAAGATGCCTCTTATGCGGGGTTGACAATGGATGACAATGACCCTCCTCAATCTTGGTAATTTCCCATAACTCCTTTCTTTTTACCACTACAATTTTTGCACGACAACTTTCTTTTGTAGATCCACGTTTTGTTTTCACATCGACATTGGCCAGTAGTTTGCCTTTTCCTTGCTTATAACACACATACTCCTTCCTAAAGATTTCATCGCTTCCCGGCCTTTTTTTCGCAAGAAACTTTCGTACACTAAAACCACCGTGCATTGCATATGTATTGTAAAACTTGTGAATATCATCTAATGTTTGAAATTGTTGACCTATCTTAGGTGTATACTCATCGGCTACTTGAGGATAGTAGACAACAATTTCTGTATTGTTCACATTCAACCCCTCTTCACTCAACTCATCCCCATCCATTTCTATTTCCAAATCCTTTTCTACATTATCCCCGTAACTTCCTATTTCATGGTCCACGTCATCCATTATATTTACACCTGGACAAACATAAAACATAACATGTTGTGGCTGGTTAGGATTTGGAGTATGGATAATCAAATAATGGACACCCACTCAGTCATAAATCAGTCAGTGTTCATCCTAGCTTTACCCTCAACCTCTCTGCACACCATATACGATAGCACAACATATAAGATAATATTATCTAGCTAGATTAGTCACCCCTAGCTATATGGTTAAATTTTTTAAATACTAAATTTGTATTTAGTAATCTTTTTAATAATTTGCAATTTAATTTAACTACTGCATTAATCAAAATCAAATAAATTCACATAATTAATTTTAAAATTTAAATTTTTGTAAATTAACTAGTAAAAAGAGAAAAATAAAACTCTTTTAATTATGAAGCAAAGGAATTACAAAATAAAAAATAAATAAATAAAATAAAATAAAGGTCTGCTCCTCATAGATATCCATTCCCATATATATATAGATTGCCTTGCAAACCATCTCTCTGTAGTCTTTTTATGTGACTGACTTTGTTAGAATTTGTTGGCGTTGAAATGTAATAAGTATATATTATTGCAAGACGTATATATACCAGTGAAGACAAACTAATTAAAAAATAATCTCTATATAGCAACTAAAACAATAACAACAATAAACCAAAGATCAATTTCGATTTCGAATTGGAGAAGTGAATCACTAATTTTGCATATACCTGACCGGAAATTCTGAAAAGAGAGAAAGCGAGCGATGGATGTGTGAAGAACTCCGGCTATTGGCGATGGAGAAGGTAGCGAGCGATTTCTAGGGCTTCGGTTGTAGAAAAGGGAGAAAGCGAGCTGTAGAATTGGAGAAAGGATTATAGGGCTTATGATTTGGAGAAGAAGCTGGAGCAAATGGAGAGGAAAGGATTTCGATTTGGGGAGGAAATGGGTAGCTGATGAAGTGGGCAGAGAGAGCTTTGGGTATGGCTTGAAAAAAAGACGGAAAAGGTTTATTAAGTAGGTAATACTCTTTAAGAGGGTAATACCCTTTAAGGGTCATACTCCTGATCTGCCCTCTATATATATATATATATATATATATACACACACACACGTTAGCATGCACGATGAGTGATGATCATAGGAAAGACCGAAAGAGACAAAAAAATTAAAACAAAAAAAAGTGGACATCTTAAATTTAACTTCTTTTCTCAAGTCTGGTAAATTAATTAAAACCAGATTGATTCAACGGACCAAATATGAATAAGAAGAAGAAACAGTGGGTCATCTTTGTGTAATTTAGATTAGTCCAGTCTTATCGTTTTCTAAACCTAATGGGATGCGAGTATTTTGTTCATAGATGTCAAGTGGTTGAATTAAGCTTCAGCCCAATAAATGTCACTTTCTTATTAGAATAAAAAAAATTACTTTTTATTATTATTAAAAATAAAGTTTTCTGGATTTTTTTTTAATTAAGCTCTCGTTTTGCGAGTCTATACACGCTTTAGTTTCATTTTTCTGAAAAAAAGAATAAATTAACTTTGTTAACTTGACCTATATCTTTCAAAACCAAAATCAATATTTCCAAAAGGCATTATCTATTAATAGGGGTGTAAATGAAACTTTTCGAGTTGAATATTGAGTTACTTAGATTTGGTTCATAAAATTTATTGAGTCTAAAATAAAATTTGATTGAGACTTGTTTAGTTATCGAGTCAAGCATGATCTCAAATTAAGTCCGACAAATTTGAACTTTTCAAGTAAATATGATCCGATTATCAATAGAAAATTATAATTTGAAAAGGTTCGAATAATTTATTGAACTTTAAACTTTATTCATATTTGAATCGTTTATGTTGGGTTGTGCATTTTCATATAATAAGTTGACTGAATTGGGTCTAATTTCAGGCCATTATATCCTAAGCACCCATAACAAACTCTTAAGTTCAATAGGTTTGAGTCGCTATTTTGCTAACTAAGGCATCATGCAGTTATCACATCCAAGAGATTTCGTGATGTGGTTGCCGAAATCCATGATTGGGCTCAGTGAATGTCTCTCAAGTCCACATTTGAGTTGATCGCTCTTTTAAAGAAATAATAGCATCACTTCCAGAATAAAAGTAACCTATTCAATAATAAATTGAATTCACTTTCCATTTGGGCTCTACCTTCGGTCTAGATTACCCTTCTAGATTACCCTTCGGGCTCCCAAAGCCTTTTATTTATTTTACTCCTCCACTTCATTCCATTCTCTGAAGGAACATGGAGTAATGTTGGGTTGTGCATTTTCATATCATGGGCTGTCTGAATCGGGCCCGATTCCAGGCCATTATATTATAAACGCTCATAACAAATTCCTAAGTCCAAGGGTCACTATTTTGCTAACTAAGGCTCCATATAATTACCACATCCAATATTAACTTTTGTATGGTACTTATCTTTTTTAATAGGATCTCTTTATACAATTCGTATAAGGAATTGTAACTCTATTGAGATGGTATAGCAAAACTATAAATACAGATTAACAATAGAGGTACATTCACGTAGCCTATTAAATATATACTAGCTCCTCCATTGTTAACCCATCTTGAAATCTGTTCTTACTCTCAAATCAGAGGTATTCTCGCACGGCCCAAGCCGTCAAAAACTTTCTGATGGTTATTTATGTTCAAGTTCACGTTCAAGCCGATGGTTGAATGTGCAGACAAATTCAAGCGTTAACAGTTTATATTTCGAGTTGAACTCAAATTGAATTTTTAGTCGAGCGAGTACGAATCAAACTCGAAACGTTTGATTCATTTTACAATCTTATCTATTAATAGATTCTTTTCCTTTCATTTGTGTTCATTTCAAAAATTCCTTGTTCTGCATTAAAACAAAAACATAAAGAATTGATCCTCACTAACAATATACTAACAGTATGCTAATTTAAGAGCCCATACCCGTGGGTTTCTTGTTACCCCATTTTCCGCACAACTGCTGCTCTATAGGCCCAAAAGAAGTGCAATTTAGGTGCCATGTACCTGGGTTCCTGAGTTCTAGGCCATGACCACCTAGAATAAGAACAGAACACACAAAGCGTAGCACCATTTTTAATGTTGTGCACCTTTCGTGGTCTTCAGTAGAGTTCATTTTTGCATGCACAATTTTTTGACTTAATTATATTTTAGTAGACCCGCCATTAATTCATCCGGATTAGTTAATTAGTTTACACCTACGTCATTGATGCAAGTATCTCCCCACTTTTTATAAGTACTCTTAGTACCGCCAACGGTTGATAACAACATAAAAATGTTAGTATTAAACAATTACCTAGCTTCGATTTTACCATCACAATTTTATTATCATGCAATCTTTAAGGTAAATCAAAGTTATTACACGCCTCAAATTTTAGATTTAAAGGTAAACGTGACATAAAACAAAAATATATTTTTAAATTTATAAAAAACAAATAGTTAATGGGATACCTATATTTTCCTCCAAATACACATGGAAAACTAAAACAGCTATTTTTCTTGTTTTATTTTTACCCTTTCCCGTCATTCTAACGCAGCCAATGACTTGATGTTACAGAAAATATGTTGGTCGCGGGCTTAATCCTGATTTTACAGGTCAGAGTAAATATTGCCCAATTCAAGCCCAAGATTTTCTTTTGGACGAACACCTAATACTCAGTTCCCTTCGTCTGTAAAATAAGATAGTGGGCTTTACAGTTTCGTGGGTGCCCATTTTTTCTTTTTTCCTACTCTCCCTTTCTTCTTTTTTCTTCATTTTTCTCTAATCACAAGCATTAGACAGGTGTTGACCCAAAAAAGTGCAATTTGGGAGCCCAAACCTGTGACCTTTTCCCAATATTAAAAATAATGATTAGGATATATTTTTGTAATGAATTTCATTTCACTTTTTACTTTTTTCTTGAATTTTTAAAGTTTGAAACATATCTTAAGATAAAGTAATCCCATACAATTGGACTGAGGTAATATCAAGTGTTTATCTGTCTTCATACGACTGTATGTTATTTTTTCTATCAAATAACAAGTGATTTTAAGAAAAATGTTATGTCCACCAATTTTGTGCACCAGAGAGACATAAAAATAGAAAATAATTAGACTCATGAAACCCCTTCATTTTGTTTTAAGCAAACAAAAAGAGAATATCCTTTAGGTGTATTCTTTTTATCAACAGTTAGATTAATTCAACAGTAACCTTTGTTAGATTATTTTTAAGAATCCCCTTTCCCTTCCCTACTAGTAATGGAAAAACACATGCAAGTTTGCTGCAATCTCCAAAGGAACAGAAATTAAAATAATTGAGTTTGATTAAATAACAATCTCTCTTTGTATCTCTCAAAATTAAGACTAGGACTAGGACTAGGACTACTCATTACAACCCTATTATATTTTGTACATGTGCACCCCATTAAGATTTTACTAGACCTATTTCTGCAATAAAAATTGTTACCTAAGAAATTTAATATTAACTGCTCTTCCTCACCACTAACAGTACTGCAACTACTTTCCAGCTCCTCCATATCATCACCACCAACTGTCACTGACCCACAAATTTCCTTACCTTTTTTCTCATCTTTATTTCCTCTGACTGTGATCCAACTTTCCTCCAATGTCCAATTTGGCAATCTTGAATTCAACGACAGCCGTTCGATTCTCTGCACCGGAGAGTTCAGAGATCTTGTTTGGACAAAATCACCTGATTCTTCAATTGAGTTCCAAACCCCTTGATCAAGAATACTTGTGGGGGAATTTGTATTGAATTCTTGAATTTGCTTGCTACCGGAATTGAATTCTTCAAGAAATGGGTGTTTGGCTAGCTGTTTAGCCGTCCATCGCTCTTTCGGATTGATCCGCAAACACTTGCTGAGGAAATCCTTTGCTTGGATGGAAAGATTATCTGGGAAATTTGGCAATTCCCCAGAATATGCAATTTTGTAAAGAATTGAAATAGGGTCATTGACATTAGGCCATGGTGACCCCCCAGTGGCCATTTCAATAATTGTACACCCAAGTGCCCAAATATCACCTGCAAACCCCTGCTCTTCCCCACGTGCCACCTCCGGCGCCATGAACATCGGCGTACCACCAATTGGAATGGTGGCAGAACCCTCCGGATTAATCCACTTGGCGCAACCCAAGTCAGCAATTTTGGCACCATTTTCGCCTAATAAAATGTTCCGACCCTTGATGTCACAATGCACTATGCCACTTGAATGAAGGCACTCTAGCCCTTGTACAAGTTGATGTGTGTAATATCCGATCGTCGATTCGTCTAGCCAGCCGCCTCGCCTGCGAATTGCATCCGTTAGCGTGCCAGCTGGGGCATACTCCATCATAAGATTGTACATGAGCTTGTTGTGCTCTCTAGTAATGTCATACCCCTTGTACCTAACAATATAAGGATTGCTCAAAGTAGATAACATCTTTTGCTCCCTTTGCAACAACTCAGATTGAGAAAACTCGGCAGATTTCACGGCAAAAATGTCGCCGGACCGGCAAGAAGTAGCAATCGAGACGGTGGCAGAGGAACCTTGACCAATTGTAATGCCTCTGCTCCAGTCCATTTTTTTATTTTTTTTGAGTATACGTGATATGTTATGTTTTAGTTGGATAGTGGGTTTATATATAAGGTGGCGTTTTTGAAAGGTAAATTTTTCTTTGGTTGGTTAGGAAGTCTATAGGTGGCCTCTTTGCTTTATCTCTCTCCTCTTCTCTTTTTCCTCTCTCTACAGCTGACGATTCCTTTAACGGAAGTTTGAGTACGTGTCAAAATATGGTTGGCAAGTAAGAGACTTTGGTAGGCAAAGGCGGCGATTACTTGGCAAAATGGGACGTGGACACGTGGCAAGATGAGAGAAGGAATTAAAGGGTGTGGGAATGGGCAATATATACAAGTATATATTACAAGATTTGGTTTGGTGCAAGGGGGTTGGATTGTGGTAGTGGTAGATTAGATTAGTTTGGATGGATAATCCGAAAATCTTCTACTTGGATTCTTAGTTTTGTTTGGTAGTGTTATAATAATAATATATATATATATATATAGAATATATATATATATGTATATAGGTAGGGACTTTGAAAATTAAATTAGGAGATTATGACTTTTTATGGTAGGAGTGAGGTGGGTTGAACCACTATATTGGTTGATTTTGAATATTCCTCTTCTTTTCTTTTGAGAAAAATATTCCTCTTTTTGGTAGATATTTAGCAATTTACTTTTATATAGTGTGAGTTTACACCCACCAAAACTGAAGTCTTACACTTGGAAATGTATAAAGTATACACTTTTATTTATTTATTTTCTAATTAGTCAAAGGGGCATTTGAAAGTAGGTGGTCAACTATCAATCCCCTGCCCTGCTAATAGATTAACAAAATTAATGTTGATAAATGCCTATTATGATAAAAAATAAAAAAAAAAAGTCTTTGGAGTTCTACACATTTTTTTCTCAGTAAATGAGTTTCTAGGAACGAAAAGGATGATTATAAGAAATTAATATTTTCGTATAAAAATATGATATTTTAATATATAAAATTAAATATAATATTTTTATGTGAGTTTCTCCCCCCTCATAAATATGGGTCTCGCTTAATAATCAATATCCATATTAATAGAATCCTGTGAAAATTTCAATTTTCTAAATATTTTACTACTGAACATGCAACTAAAAAACCAAATACTACTATCAAAGTAGAATAGAAAGTTTAGAAACCTATAAGTGGGATCCCCCTCCCCGGGCTCCGGCCCAACCCCCTACCCCTTTTGATCCCTTTTTAAGGATGGAAGGGAGGGTACAACAACCAATGATATGTTGCTATTTTTTATTTATTTATTTTTTCTGTTTTGCTTTTTTTTTTTTATGTTTATTTTTATTTTATAAAAGTGATATAGAATTATCTATACTAATTTAATATTTTTAGAAAGTACTTATCTCATGATTAGCCTTTATTTCATCTCATGAATTATATGATATCACTTTTAAGATTATTTAATATCTCAAACGAGGATTATATAATATCATCTCTTTATTTGAGATTATAATTCATCATTAAATGCTCTTAGAAATGAAAAAAATATTGTCCACTCATTAGATTAAATGAATTAAGGACTAATAATACGATAAATATTTTTAAATAATATTAAATTAGTACAAATACTTTTATGTCATGCATCATTAATTCAAACAAATACTCCTACAGCTGAAGATAATTTAGTGGCAAACAAACTGATTAAGTTATCCCAAAATGATTTATTAAACCAATGATGTTGCTTGTCATAACTTAGGAAATTGAATTTCTACTAAAAAGGGTTAATTTTCAAACTAAAGGAAGGAATTCGTTCATTATGAAGTGTCGGCAGAGAGAAAAGACCACACGGTCAAAACAAAATACTTTTCTTTTTCTTTTTTACCCTTCCCCAAGAAACTAAATATCAACTATTTTATTATCTTAGTTAATGAATTTATTGTTTTCACCTTCTTTTTTCTTTTTCTTTTTTTGAAAACCCTACCATTTGATAATATAATAATTTCATAATCAAGTACATCATACATTATTACGATATCAAAGATCAATCAAATTTCACTAAAAAAGAAAGAAATAAGGAGAAAATATAGTTTTACATAAAGAAAAAAATAAACTCACTTGAAATACGATATCAAAAATCACCTGAAGTGAGAATCGAATTTGAGACCTAAAAATTAGATACCTCTAAGTTCAGACCTCATCGAGGTATTTTCACCTTCTAGAACAATGTCATCACTTCACTTTTTCATGCTCAACAAATTATGATAATTAACAACTCTTTAAACTAATCCCATGTCAATTTCCACCGCAATGGTGTTTCGTGACTTGTAAATTAAGGTTCCAACGTGATGAAATTAGGTGCAATGAGCAGAATCCAGAAGCTCATGCCTCCCTCCATTAGATGATTTGTGTGACCCCCGACCAGAAAAAAGAACAAAAAAAAAAAAAAATTAATAAATAACAATTGTAAAACCACCCATTAATTACTTCTTCCATTATAATTTTATGCGGAGGTTAGAGGAAGTATCATTGAAAACCAAGACCAATTGGCCAAAAGTCAACCCGTTAGGAGTAGTGTTGCTTTTGGAAGTGGAATGACGTAAATAATTAATATTAGAAAATCCATCAAATTTACATTGCTTAGAAATATGAAAGCGAAATTGATGAATAAATCATCAGCGACCGGTTCGTCAATCAAATTGTCGGTGGAAGGAATTTTTTATAATGCAGGATCTATAGTCCATTAAAAGAATTCTACTTAAAAAACATTAATCATTCTTCAATTTGGGTTAATTGAATATGATAGTTTCCAATATTTTTTGAATGATAGTTTTTAATATTTTGTTTCACTGGTAGTTGCATATGTGAGGGGTATATCCTTAAAATCGTTCGAAAAAAAATTTAATCTCGATTAACGCATAAATTGATACGAAAATACTCTTACTGTTCAAAAAAAAAAACCAGTAATTGTTGCATAAACAATATTTGAAAAGGGATTGGAAACTTGCAATTCATGTAGTGGGTTTTTTGAGATATTAGAGTCATATCCTACTGTCATCACCAATATTGGTAATTATATATTTAACTATTTATTTTAAGGACTCCAATTTAGTTGTTCAACCCATCATTTTGGATTGATTTCATTTGATAGCATAATATGATAACACACTACCATAGCATAGTCTAATATATATATATATATATATATATATATATATATATATATATATATATATATATATATATATATATATTGGGGGCTGCCCTAATGACTAGTGCATCACAGAAAAATACTCCTTCTATCTTAGAATTAAAGTTACGTTCTTTTCCATTTTCTGTCCGAGAGTGAGAGTTTTTTGAAAAATTAAAACACAAAAAAAAAAAGTGCATTTGGTTTCAAATATACCTTTGAATATAAAATAAATAAATAAATGACATTCGGTTTTGACCCTTGAAAAAAATATATATACTCTCTTATTTTCGGAAAAAAATATATATATACAATTAATTTGAGATATTTTTAATGAAACAAGAAATAATAAAATATTAAAATACTATTAATAAAATCTCTTAAAATAATAAGACACGCACAAGTTTATATATATTCCATGAAATGTTAAAAGGCAAAGAAATAAAGGAGCACTCCACCCCATTCATTAACCCAATTAACGTACTCCCTCCGTCCCAAATTAATTGCTCAGTTTTGACTTTTTTAAGTCAAATTGACTATTTTTAGAATTAATAATTAAGCATATATAAATATATTTTTAAAATTATAAAAATTGGGGTTAGTAATAAATTGTATATACTTTCTTTTGGTTATAATCTCTTCACCTATATTTTAGCAAAAATAATAAAAAAATTAGTTTTAAAATTGGTCAATTTAATTTAAAAAAATTAAAATTGAACAATTAATTTGAGACTGAGTAAATAGCTAATAATAATAATAGTATTTGTTATGTATGTCTCTGTCTTCTTCCCGTCAAGATTGTTCCGTTAGTTGGGAGGACGTAAAGATAGCATTTAAATGATTAAATTAATAATAACAATATTATTATACAGTATTATATAGGAGTATGAACTTTTTATGGAGAATATGTATCAATCAATATCTGATGCGTGACTTGTAAGGGTAGCTAATCATCACGTAAGAGGCTCTTGTCACACTTTACTCACGTGTCGTATCCCTGCCCTTTCTATTTTACTTTCTTCATGTCATGCAAGCAAAAATAATTGAACCATCCAGTATACATGGGACACGTGTGTATATATATATATATATATATGATTCTCATCCGTGATAATCAATTGTTACAAACACTATTCCAACAATTATAATCTTTACTCTTGATCGTGATAATGAATGACTTAAATTTGAAGTATTTTCCTTTCTATTGCTACACCTTGTAGCGACAATTATATTCCTTCTAACAGTACATACAATTACCAAACTACAAATTGTAGCGACAGGTAAGTGTAAGAGAAGATAGTTTGATAATTGTCTGTGTCGCTAGAAAGAATATAACTATCGCTACAAAGTATAGCGACAAAGAGGAAAATGCTTTCAATCTAAGCCATTCTTTATCACGATCAAGGACTAAGATCATGGTTGTTGAAATAGTATTCGTGACAACCGATTGTCACGGATGAGGACATATATATATATATATATATATATATATATTTATATATATATATATATACAGTCATTCTCTCCGACGGACTAAGTTAACGGACTATTGACGAACTAAAAAAAAAGCCGGCTTTGGTTGTAGTAAAGTGGGTCACCTAACTTAAAAAACAAAGTGAATTAAAAAAAACCTCAATCTGCATATATCTTCCCAAACCTCTTTCTCTCTCTAAGCCTATGAACTCGGTTGCGGTGTTGTTATTAAAAATTTGAATACTGTTGGTAATATTGTTCTTGGACTTTTGGAATACTTTTGGTAAATATTTTTTTTATGGAAGAACATCAATCATTAAAGCAGACAAAGAAGCATTCTAAGAGAAAATGGGTGCAAAAATAAAATTGGATTTTTTTATCCAAATTTACTGGACTGCAATGGTACAAGACATTTTATACAACTGATAGATCATTCTGCAACATACAGAAAACTACAGTAATTTTAATACATAACAACTTTAAAGGACGATTTGAAACTAATCTCCCAAACCAAAATGAGCTACAATTTTTTTGCATATTTTGAAACCCATGTTTATAATATGCATTTCTTCACTATTATAGAAACCCATGTTTGAAACATCAAGAGATCATCTCAACATAACCTTTATGACTCATTTCATCTCCAAGCTTCTGTAATCCAAAACACCAGCAGCTTTGAACCGTAAGAAATCATAGCCAGTACTGTTGCTGTTGTTACTACCATTAGTACTACACCAACTGTTACATATTCCGTAAATTCCAAGATTTGAACATGTATGTAAGTATTGCCAGTCAAAATCAATTTATTCGACAAAACGATGACATCCAAATTAGCATCAGCCAGTAGCAGCAAACATCTCTGAACCTGAAAATTCCATAAAATATATGTATATAAGATATATGGAAATGTAAATCATAATATTGAATAAAAGAAATAATCAAACCTTTAACAGTATGACTATCATCATCTGAACTTGAAAAAGTTGTTGCACCTTCATTGTCAAAAGAATCTCTACGTAAAAGCCAAAAATAACACTCATCATTTAAAGATTGAGATAGAAAAAAATGTTTACTGTTACTTAAATATTACTTACCGATATGCAAGCATTGGACAATTCCTTTTGTCATGTGATTGTCCAACTTTGCCACAACCATTACAACGTCTAGCCTTTGAGTTCTTTGCCTTCTCTAATGCCCTTTCTTTCCCTCCTTTAAGTCTTTTGCCACATCCTTTTGCCCTCACTTGATTTGGTTCATTGTAAATATGGTCTTTATTGTAACTCATCTTCCCGGAGACTACACTTGCACCAGTTCCACCTTGTGAAGATTTACCACTGTCTACGACAAGATTGATTGATTCGAGTGCACGAGCCAATGCATCTTTATAAATATTAATTCCTTCTTGGCTTGTGAGGGCGTTATCAATAACATCCAAAGAACATTGAATTAATTCGCTCCGCTTGATTTGATATTCTTTGTCATTATTTATTATTATGCCACTTTCATTATCGACTACTACCCCGGAGTTTGCCTTCTTAGTCCACCTTTTCAAGATGTATTGTTGTGGTAATTCGTCAACATCATGCATTTTGTGCAGGTAACCAAGCACATGTCTACATGGTATTCCCATACTCTCAAACTTGTGGCAACTACATGAAGCAAAACTCAATTCTTTGTCATAAATAAGTTGTCGCACTCTATGTGTCAACATTTTTTTTCTATGAACTCGAAACACTTTTTGATTGTCACTCTCCATGAGAAGCTCAAAACTGTAATTCAAGCATTCCCATATCTCATCTTCAAATTTATAAAACATATCACGAGTATAAATTTCAACCATTTGGAACAAAAAGTCATGATTCATCTTCACTTTAGGCTTCTCAATCAAATCTTTGTGATCGGCTAACAACTCTTCTTGACGTTGACGTACTAGCCCCCTACTAAATTGGATCATGAAATCAACTAATGAATTCTTCTTAGATACATATCTCTTGAAAAATGCATGGGAGCTTTCCGCTCGTTGGCTACTTGACATATTGGCTGAGAAAACATGTTTACAATAAGAAGGCACCCAATTTGCCCGAATTTCATACATTGTTTGTAACCATTTGTTGTCATGTAACCCGCTCCTCCCAACAAGCTCCGTCCATGTCAAATCAAACTCTTCTTTAGACTCCGAATTCCAAATACAATCAGCAAATTCATTATAGTGAGCATTATACTTCACCGAGTCTAGCTTTTCAGAAAATTTTGTCAATATGTGCCAACTACAGTATCTATGAAAAGTATCTGGAAGAGTTTCTAAAATTGCTTTAGACATCGCAAGATCTTGATCAGTAATAATCATTTTAGGGGCATCACCTGGCATAGCCTTTAAAAATTGGTTGAATAGCCAAACAAATGAATCTGAGGTCTCGTCACTTAAGAATGCACAAGCAAAAATTATGGTTTGACCATGTTTGTTAACTCCCATCAGTGGTGCAAAAATCAGCCCATAGCGATTAGTATTGTATGTCGTATCGAAGACGACTACATCACCATAAAAACTATATGCCCTTCTAGAGGTAGCATCAGCCCAAAAACAATGTGTTATCCTCTGTTCATTGTCGACCTTAATTTCATAAGTGAATGATGGATTCTTGCCCTTTTCTAATTTGCAAAACTCACTAAACATATCTCCGTCATGCCCCTTCAACTCATTACGTCTATCCCTTTCATAATTATATATATCTTTTTGTGTACACCCAATGTTTTCAAACCCTCCAGCCTGTACTCCTAGGAAATTGAATTGTTGATGTGAGGGTATATTTATCGTGGAAAGTTGTTGAGTCAAACACTTTTGCGCACTCGAAACACTTCGGTGAGATCTTAATAGATGCTTCTTTGATGGAGTTGCCAAAGGGTGACTATGACCCTCAATAAATTGAGTGACTACATATGCCTCAGAATTTATTTTCAACACAGCTAGCTTTGCTTTACAATCCTCTTTTATCGATCCCCGACGCCTTTTAGTTTCAACATCCGCAATTGTTATTCTTTTACCTTCTTTAAAACAAACATACTCTTTCCTTTTCACTTCATCACTTCCTTCGATTTTCTTAGTAGCCCAACTACGAATACTAAATCCCGCCTCTTTAGCATATGCATTGTAGAAATCCCGTACTTCATCTATTGTTTGGAATTCTTTTCCAACACTAGGTTTGAGATGGTCGGCTACTTGCGGATTATAAATAAAATTATCATCCTCATTCATCACCACATTATCACCACATTCATCAGTACCCCGTACTTCATCCTCTAAATTATCATCCATCCCTATAGTTAAAAAAAACAAAGCAAGTACCATATTCATAACTGTACCATATTTGTACCACATTGGAGCAAATATATTTAGCCATTAGATTCTGAAGCAGAAGCAATGGGGTTCAAGAACATTATGCTATTTATATTATCAAAACCATAAATGGAATCGGATTCTCATGTTCATACATTGTTATAGTGAATTATGCTAGTGATACTTCTATACATGCTTCAATACTCCAGAGTCTTAATTTAACCCATGATTTAGGAAATAGATTATGCCAAATCATTCAAGAAACGGAACAAATTAGCTGTTGTTACTCATGCCTAGAAATCTAAATTCATATACTAAGATGAGAAAAAATAAAATTAGCAGGGGAGTTTTCTTATTATACTGTCCTAGCAGGCTAGCACTATAAATCACTTGAAAATCTTTCCTGCTTTACTTATCAAATGCAAAACAGCAAAATGGTGAACCTACCCAACTTAAACATAAAAAGAAAAAAAAAGGAAAAAAGTGAGCAAGCAACAAATCAATTTTGGAAAGTAAACAAAATAATTTTTCTCCATATTTAGCCAACCACATCTCATCAAACACAATCAGGTGTCTACCAATCATCAGCAAGCATCTTTCACATTCTTTTAAATTAAACATAAAAAGGAAAAAAAAAACTCAGTAATTCATTTGATTTTGTGGAAACCCAACGAGTAAACCCTAAATTTCTTAAGAAAACAACCAAATATGGACCATTACCTTCGTAGAGAGAGAGAGAACGCTACGAGGGAGCCGTGTTGTGTCAATTTGGCTGGAACAATGTCAATATGGCCGGAGATGGAGATGAAATCGCCAGAGAGAGTTCTTAGGCTTAGAGAGAGAAAGAGGGTTGGGGAAGATGTATGCAGATTTGGGTTTTTTTTTTAATTCAGCTGACCCACTTTACCACAACCAAAGCCCGCTTTTTGTTTTAGTTCGTCAATAGTCCGTTAACTCAGTCCGTCAGAGAGAATTACCGTGTATGTATATATATATATATATATATATATATATATATATATATATATATATATATATATATATACGGTAAGCTTCTAAAGCGAACCAAAGACGAACCGTCGTCTTTGGTGTCTATGGCGACGATTCGACCCGTTGCCGTAGCCATGTAGTCATTGGCGACGGTCGAATCGTCACCATAGACACTAAAGACGACGATTCGTCTTTAGTTCGCTTTTTAAGATTCACTTTAGAAGCTATATATATATATATTTTGGGCATGCACACTCACTACAGCTGCATATATATATATATTTTGGGCATGCACACTCACTACAGCTGCATATGTATACATGTACATTAAAAAAATGATTAGTTTTTGCTAATTTGACATTCGAGGTCTTCTCTTTCTGACTCCTTTCTAAGATTTTTGGTAAGTTCTAAGATTGAAATATACCCTTAAAATTATAGAATTATAAGTGGATAAATTCTTAACAAAAAGAAAAGATATATCACTCCGTCCCAAATTAATTACATTTCTAGAATTTTTTAAAGTCAAATTGACTATTTTTAAAACTAATTTTTTTACTATTTTTACTAACATATAGGTGAAGATATTATAACCAAAAAAAAGTATATACAATTTATTACTAATTTCAATTTTTATAATTTTAGAAATATATTTATATATGCTTAATTATTAATTTTAAAAATAGTCAATTTGACTTAAAAAAGTCCTAGAAAAGCAATTAATTTGGGACGGAGGGAGTATAACCTAAGAAATATTTATTTACAAAGATTATTTGTATAGGATCACATAATCTTAGTATTACTAATAAGAAATATTATTATATTTTTTTTATAAAAATAATCGTGTTTATTTTGAAAGGGATCTATAGGATTGTTTCAACAAAAAAAAAAGTTTAAAAAAAATTATTTTATTGGTCATAACAATATAATAATAATTATCCAAAAAAATTTAAAAAGTCATATGAATAAGAAATTATTTGAAATTAACTTAGAAATGTGGTATTAAATAAAAATTCAGTTTAGAGTAACAAAAATGAAATTTGAGCTTTTAACTAATAAATCTAGCACTTCTCCTCAAGGACTATTACTACTGATTAAAATCGACACCACACGGCACCACAATACACTGCAGTACACGATTCATAGCGATAGCCAATTAGCCATAGCCATAGCCATAGCCATAGCCATAGACATAGCCATAGGTG
Organism: Aralia elata; assembly: GCA_034770075.1. NCBI lineage: Eukaryota > Viridiplantae > Streptophyta > Magnoliopsida > Apiales > Araliaceae > Aralia > Aralia elata. The sequence continues at coordinate 90,937,346 of CM068385.1, forward strand.
GGTTTTTATATGGACCCTTTGTTTCAAATTGAACCAACTCATTGTAAACTTTTTTCATCTCACTTTTTGCTAACATTGAGTGAGAGTGAGAGTTTTGATTGGGTATGATGATATTCATAGAATTCAATTTGAAAATTTGGATGGAATTTGCTTTGTCGGCTATCCAACAATTGGATCTCATCTCATCTCATCTATGGGTTTGCTTTGACGTTCCGTTATAGAAACAATTATTGAGTGCGTGTGTTGTTTAGAGTGGTGGGGACTAAAACCCGGGGTCTAAAAAAAGGTAATCCCCCTATTCATTCTTGCCATTTGTACTTCTTCTTCTTTCTTTTCTTTTTCTTTTCTTTTTTTTTTTTTAAAAAAATACTTTTCCCCCTAGTTAAATTGAAATTTTCTATCAACATAACATAAAGATGGAATTGAACTATTAAACTTTAATTTGTACTTTTTGCGTTAAGATTCTCTTTACGTTTTGGGCCACATCGGCGCATAAGTTGTTTGGTCACGTACCGAAAGTTATCCACCCCAACCATAATTATTTGACAGCTCAAGGCCACCGTAAGGCTTAGCTCAGGTTGAAAATTGAAGTAGTAGAAGAAAACTATAGACTAGAGAGAATAAAGAAACATTTTTGTTTACACCACGGTGTATACGAACTTGCCAAACATAATAATACTAATTAACTTGTAGTGACTGCTCATATCGTTGTAATAATTACTTATTTCGTTATCTTTTAATAAATTATCTCAATTTTAAATTTAAAAATATTTTAAATTAATTATTAAATGTCAATAATAATCTTATAATTTATATTTGACAGAATTCTCAATTAATACAACCATACATAAGTTGTCATTATTAGTTGTATTTAACAGAATTCTCAATTAATACAACCATACATAAGTTGTCATTATTGGTTGCACCGACAAAGATTTTTAAATTCTTATTAGCAACATTTTTGCCAAGTTGGCCATTTATCAACCGTCGAGTATGCATCTTATGATTTTCTATCTAAGCGGTTACAAATTTCACATAATATTGTAATTAATAACTTTTTCGAGAATTATTATTAATTAAAATGTAGCTAAAAAGCCTAAATTGATGCTCAGTCTGCAAATCCAACATTGACAACTTTCTCTGCTTTTGACATTTATTATATGGAAAGTATATGGTACAAATTCAAGATTTAGCCAGAAGTAATAAAACAGCGTCAGGCAAGAATTATTTAATGGAATCAGTGCGTTCTTCCCATAAGTTGCAAGCTTTCTGTTTTTTAAATATTTACAGCAAACAAGTATGGATCAAGCTTGGCACCTGAACAAATACAGTCGCGATTTACATGATGCAAATATTTAAGAAGTGGGTACTGGAATGTAAATATAGGAGAAAGGACACACTCAGGCTGCTTCAGCAAATCCCACCCTCAGATTCCCATAGTCAAATACTGTGTGGTATTTACCCATGAAAACATCTCCCAAGATCCTGCATCGCCAAAACAACATTTACCAGAATTGTTAAGGCAAATCTTTTTAACAAGTTATAACTCGAGGTGTATTAAAAAAAAATATTTAAGATTCAATCAGCAACTATTTCCTTGTATCTGCAGCAAACAAGTTGGACTAGAGATTTATGTTAAACAATCATAGATTAAATTTGGGATAACGAAATGCATGTGTCAAGAATTTCGACACTGAGAGATTGGATTTATTCATTCAGCTCCAACCAATGGAAGCAAAGCAGAAGATTCAAGTAGTAACAGCAATAAGAGGTACTTACCATAGAGGTCCGCGAGGAGGAGCCACATCTAAAGCTGTAAATCCACTGATGCATTGTGCTGCAGCACCCTCACCAACTTTAAGTACGTACTGATCAGTGATAGCCACCACCATCCAACAAGAAGAGCATCAGCATTGTTCATTCAATATAATACCACCGTAAACAAAAACAACAAGAGCAAGAGAATAATGGAAAACTGAATTTCATAAAATTGCGATCATCAATGCAGAAAGACGCATGAGAAGAGATACTGGAAAAGACACATTCCATCTGATGAAGGAGAAGTCCAAATGTTGTATACTCTTTAGCTTTTCTTTTCTCCTTTTCTTTTTTAAAGTATATAGTACGCTCTATCTAAAGGTAGTTATATAAACATAATCAAACGTTCATATGTATCGTTTCCTAGAGGCGCTCTCTCATTACCAGGTCCTTCTGAAATTTAAATTCAATATATCTGGCTCACAACCTATATTTTAATGGATATTCCTTGGCCAACCAGTCATTAATGCTCTATCTAGAAGAGATATCGACACATTGCCAGAATCAGGTAACATCCTCTATGAAAGGTTCACAGTCCTGTTCACCAGTGTATTACGAGAAAATTCTAATATCAACTTAGATGAATAGGAACTTTTTGCAAAAATTAATGAAGATTCACAGTTTTTAATGTATTGGTCTAAGTTGGTTATTAGAGAACCATTTTTGCCCATACACCAATCAAAGAGGTAAAAGAAGTAAGTAGTCCGACACGACGGAGTCACATCTAAATAATATCATCTAACACATTTAAACATAACAAAATAAAATAAAATAATCTAAGCCATTATTAATGTTAATAAATTTCATTGCTGTTTCTCCACGTGCCTAGATTAAATCTGATCTGAAAAAAAAAACGTATACAATTAGCAAAAATAATGCATGTCATAATAAAATGTATAAATACTGTTTCTACTTGATACCATATAAAAACTTAAATGTCTAATTCACTAAATTATTACCAGGCAGTGGTTCAAATAAAAAAGTAAGGAGAAGATCAAGAGTGTGAAGGCACACCATATTATTAAAAAGAATTATTCTATGTGCACAAACTATACACAAAAATTGTACACCAATGATAGGACCCAAGTATTGCATGCCAATAAAAATGTGTAGAAAATTCAACGGTAGGTCCCGCCTCCTATTTTATCTCTCTTTTTTATACTGTTTGTGCACAACTTCTTGTGTATAATTTGTGTCCATAGCAATTAGCATTACTCTGTTAAAAACTAGAGGTCCCAAAATTTCTACCAAATTTGGGATCCCCAAACAATGTATCACTAACACATTAGTTGCTCACATCACAAAAGATTGGCTACCAGATAAAGATATTATAAATCATTTTGGAACATCTAGCATTGCTCTAATTAACGAACCACAAATAACAATGATCCTTCATAATTAACCGTGTGATGAGAAATTGCTAGTTAATTGCTAAAATGAAATCCAACAGAATATAATCTCTCTTGGAGTAATCATTGTTACTATTATTTTGATAGATATAAAAGAAAAAAAAATTATTATTATTATATGGCGCCATATATAACTTAGATGTGCATATGACAATTACCTGTTCTGGTGAGAGGTCAAATACTTTACCACCAAGTGTAAAAGAAACACGAGGCATGGAAGAGAGACTGTGGCAATCAACAGCTGATTCTCCCATTGGACTAGGCAGTCGGTTACATAGCTGCAGTTAGAGACAAGGGCATAAGCCTTTGATGGAATGAGATAGACTAAAAATGAATAAACAGAAGCTACTCACCTCATTAACATAGTCTATAATTTTATCTTCTGTCTTGTTTCTACTAAGTTGACCTTGCATCCACACAACTGTCATCTCGCAGAAAGTACACATCTCATCATGCAGACCGCCAGAAGACTTTTCAGTGTTCATGTCCACCACACTTTCAATTATCATACTGTACCATCCAAGTAAATATTAATTACTGATTAAAACCTATATTACTGAATGATAGTTAATCAGAAACAATTGAAGCAAAAGTAGCCATTTCATAGTTATCAGTTATGGTAGTCAACTTTTAAATATAAATATTTTATATCTGTAACCAGTTGAAATGATGACTACAATTAATAGGACTATTCTAATCACTACAGCAACAGGTTGAAACTGACCTAACATCATGAGTACCACGGGAAGAGCACAAGCCAATTTGAGAGCAGATTTTCAGGGGTTGTGCCTATGAAACACCATCAATAAAAGCCAAAATCAGTCGCAACGTGCAAAGTTAGTAAACTAACACGCTGAGGATGCACGTAAACTAGACCACCAGGCACCAGCACTAAATTTCTGTTATTTATCAGGTGGCAAAGAGCAATAAAATGCCGTACTAAAGAAAGAAAAAGATGTTATTGAAGAAAGGAAATGAAAGAAACTGAGTACATATCATGATTTACCTCAGATAACAGTAAATCCAGTATGGTTTTGCCATACTGGGAAACCACAGACTTGCATTCTTGGCTTATAACCCCTGAAGCTCCAATTGCATGATTAATTTGAGTAATTACAGTCTGTAAATATGATATGACCAGAAGGTGTTAATCTAGGTAGCCACATTAATAGCAGTAAAGTGAAGATGTGCACAGCAAGAGAATGGATGCACATAAAAGCAAAATCTAGATGCTAGATTGCAAAATATAATTGATTATTAGGGTCCTGAGTAGAACATTGCACAACCCACATCTCTATTGACCAAGAAAAGAAAGGGTCTGTATAACCTTATAAGCAGCAACAGTACACAAACATGAATAGATGTACCAAAACATGAACAAATTGTATTTAAACTCAATCAGTTGTTTGAGGAGATTCCAAACAACAAAAGTTGGTAACTTGCGGCTTCTAGAATACTAGCAACAGTGCGCCAAATATGGGAAAAGAAAAACAACTATCGGACTTCAGAGAACCAAAAAAATAAGCTGCTAGTGTTCGCATCAAAAGAGAGAATGTAGTTGAAACCATATTCTAGTTCATTAATTTCAGAGATATTGTTAACATGGCCAGATGTATGACATAAAAGAACTAATAAAGTAACATATATGACCCCCAAAAAATGGTTTAAGCCCTCTTACCTATATTTTTAAAAGAAACATTAGAAATGCAACAAAAAATATAAATAAATAAATAAATTATATATATATAATTAAAATGGACTATAAATCTCTATTCACAGAATAAGAGATTCATAAATACAGTTCAAGAGTAATTCCACATGTTTCTTCAGTACATAATCTCCTTGATTCAAAAATATTTATCAACTAGCAGCTAATAGTAAGAAATTTTGTATATCGAGATTTGATTTCTTGTGCTGCATAAAATACGTACAGTTGGTCCCGCCAACAAAGAGGTTCCAGAGTCTGCAATTGCTGAACAACCGCCAGCACAAAATCCTGAAATCAAAAACATGCATCTCTCAAGTCCATCATAAGCACAGGGCTCTAATAATTTCAAGAAATGATATGTATTGAAATTTAATGTCTCCTAACAAGATCACCACAAAACCAGGGTTTCCCAAAATTACCAGTTGTTTCACCACCAACTAGGACATCACCCATATCAAACTGAGAACAAGAAAAACAACTAAATTCAGCAAGAATGAAGTATAGCACATGGTTACAGGAATAATCATGCAATCTCATGCAGGGAATTCTAAGAAGGCCCACCTGCCAATATCCCTTCCTAGTTACAGGAACATATGTGTGCTCACCCTTGAAATGATTAGTATCAACCCCACCAAAAACAAGTTGACCCCCTTCACCCTCTTCAGCATTGCGATTAAACCAAAATGAGAAAACTGCTTGTTTAACAAGACCTTGATTAACCATAGAGTACCTATACAAAGTTGCAGATATATAAATCATCAAACATTTTCAGTTGCTAATAAAAACATTAACATTCTATGGAAACAAAAAATAATAATAAAAGAAAAAAAAATTAGCAAAAACAAAAAAGAAGAAAAGAAAAGAACAAGATAAATCAATGCATCAACATGAAATCACCGCATATACAACTTGATAAATTCAGCAGGCTAGGTCAGAGAACTAACAATTTTAGATAACACAGCCATCAATTGATTAAAGCAGGCAAATAAACCTACCAAACAGGAATGGAATTGCCGACAGAGATCTCTTGAAATCCAAGTCCAAGAATGCCATCAAACTTCGCTGCCAAAAATGTGATGCCTGGCTCTTTGGTGGCCTCAATAAAATCCTAGTAACCAGAAATGCCATAGCATGAAACTCTAACTACAATGGAGAATAACGATAACCCAAATGCTGAATTTCTCAAAAGTTACCTGTTCCTTAACAACAAGATCACCAACTTTGACACTATCTTGGCTAAAGAAACCAGAGATAGATCCAGTTCCATAATGAATTGCAGCAGATTTGCCTGACTCAGAAATGAAAACATCAATAATTTCAAACCATGTTCACATCCAATAAAGTTTTCCTTTGTTTATGTAAAGTGTAAACCATCCACTAAGAGATAAGAAGGAAACATTGAGAGACCATGCACATCAATATTGATGGGATGCATACGATTCATACTCCTTATGACATTGTCTAAGTTCTTTATTGTTTCGTCTTAGCTTCTTCATTTGCATTATACTATATTTTATTTTGAAGAACAGGACGTGAGGCTCTAATTAAAAAGATAACGTATTCATGTGTCAGTTTTCTGTATAATAAAGACTCTTCATTCTGCTACCCGAACAAACTGGAAAATAGAACACCCCATGATTTTCATTTTAAAAGACTTCTGAATCAAAAGTCATTCCAAACTTCTGCATATAGCTTTGCTTCATGGTTGCCGTATATGATTAGCAGAACGTGAAGTGTTTATGATGAACTAGTTCTTCTTCAGTTTCTTAATTTGATTATTTGATTTCCGCCACAAAAATTTTCTTTTCTTTTCAATGTTCGACGAGTCTTCAGTCACCGTTAGTTCATAGTCAATTAGTCCAAGGCCAGTCGGCTATGGCCAACGTAGTTATTGATCACTTCAACTACCAATTAAGGGTAAAAAAGGAAAATTCACGACTGGAAGTAGCTATGAATATGATGAAGAAGTTCAGAACCAGCAAAAACTTCTTACCATTCTTTTTGTAGGTGCTTGAATGGCTCGACTTATATTTGGAGTGGAAAAGGCATGCAACCTGCATTCATATACAAAACCATAAATTGTGAAAAGGAAATAGATGCAGGGGAAGGGGAAATGTTTTCCAGAACTTCAGAGAATCAAAAAGAACTCAAAGAAGAAACTCACCGAGAAATAGCACTTTGCAGAGGGCACCCAAAGATTAGAACTTCCAGTGTCAAAAATCACTGTGAACTTTTGAGGCGGCGTGCCAATACCGATCTCACCATAATACTGAGCATCCATGTAGTTCTTTAAGGCGATGATATCAGTGTCTGAATCCCCCAAATTACCACGGAGACGATAATTTCGTACAGCATTACCTTCCTTTGAGTCTACATCTCCGGCAAGCCGGTTAATTGGATCCAATTTCCTCTTTTTCAATCCAACTCTGATCAATCCATTACTGGATGAACAAAATACAGTTGGAGACAGAAGCAACAACAGGACGAATGCAACCAAACTCACTCCAAATTTGGTACCCATGTCAATAACTGTAAAACCCATTACAATAACTATGTTTAGTTAGTAAATAAGGAATGAAATGAGAATGTGAATATCAGCCAGTCATAGCACTCTCCCTAGTTTGAGATAAATGGAGGAAAGAGAAACATTTAAATTCTAATTCAAAACTAAGGTTATAGAAAACCAAAGAAACAAAAAAAATGACCTTTAGTCAACGTCTAAACACTTCTCTTGAGCTGGTTTGTAGTAAATTTGGAAAACAATACAAAAAGAAACATATAATTCCAATTCTGATTTCCTTTTAGTTTCCTCCGCAGCAAAAATACATTCTTTTATATATATATATATATATATATATATATATATATATATATATATATATATATATATATATATATAAAGAACATAAGTTCTAGAAAGTGATTGATGTTGAATTGTTGACTGAAACCAGAGAATCAGGGCTGCGGATATCATCATCATCAATTAACCCAAACAACAAACAAACAGAATCAACTATAACTTCTGCAAATTCAAATGAAAAACTTGACTCCTCCAATCAAAAGTACAAAGTATGTGAAAGTGAAACCTAATTAGTACACTCTTAACTAATAATCACAAGTAAAAATAAATAAATTAACATTTGGTAAAGCCTGCAATCAGGATCATAGATCACAATATTCTAGATTTTCCGGTTTTTCTTCTAAATTCCTAATTAGTTTCTGATCAACCAAACAGAAGGTAAGAAATTAACCACTTCACAACAATATTAAGAAATCACGTATATAACATGATAATGATCTAATCAAAAGAAGAAACTGGCTGCTAAGTAAACATTTCTACTCACCTTAGAATCGAGACGAAAGGAAGAAGAAATGGATAAAACACAAAAAGAATTAACCAAACTAAGAAACTGGACTACTTCTTTGTACAAAAAGTCAAAAGCGAACAAATAATTGGCAAGTATACCTGCCCGAGAAATATTATTAATTTAAATATTAGTCGTGCTTTTCGAGGACAAGTTTTTGTAGTATGCATTATGGACTAGCCTAATTCTGGCGTTCTCCCAATTAAAGGCTACTCCGACCCAATCACCCAACTTTTATCAAAAAGATAATATTAAATTTTTTTATTGCAGAAGGAATATTTCCTCTCTCTTTTTCTTTTTTGAAACAGAATATTCATTTTGAAGTATTTCTAATAAGATTTGTATATAATATTTTCTTCAAGGACTAAAGTGAAAACATGGATAAAAATTGCCGATGAGCACTTTAATATTAACTTTTTGATAAATTTTCTTATTCTTTGGAATTTAATATAAAAAATAATTAAAGATATATCTAAGAGTCCCCTATACCAATATTTAAATAAAAATTTAGAAAAGGATAATATTGTTTTCTAAATGGAGAAAGTATTACGAGAGGGAATTTGTGAAGATATTAAAAACAATTTATTTGGTAATTGTTTTTACTTTCAAATTTTTTGATATTAAAAATAGAAAATAGTGTTTGATAACTGTTTCTGTTTTGAAAAAAATATAAGTAAAATTAATTTTGGCAGCAAAAAATGTTCTTTCTTCAATTTTAGCAACACAAAGAACCATTTCTACTCTAATAAAATTCAGGCATCGAATCTTGTCAACAACATAATTTCAAATTCTACCTTTTTATGAAATAAAATAAAATTAACATTTAAATATAATTATCAAATAATGTTATCTGATTTTTATTTTCACCTGTGAAAGTAAATAAAATTAAAAATATATAAAAATTCACCAGTAAAAATAAAAACAGAAATAGAAAGCAGAGACATGAAATCAAAATCAAATTACCAAACCAACCCAGCTTAAAATTAGCTCAGTACTTTTGTATGATTTGTGTTGTGTTGGTGGATATAATGGGCCGGGATTCTTGTTCCCGGGCGATGCTTGGGTTAGGCCGAAGATTGTAGGGCCTGCTGTTTGAGAATGTTAGTGGGTCTCTTTGGAATAGGTTGTATTCCCTAACTTTTGTTTTGCACTTATTCAGTCCGAGATGCGGATGTGTAGATTAGTTGGTTAGTTAGTTGGGCCTTGTTTGGACAGCGTTCTAACTCTGTCCAAACATTGAGGACTATTTACGGGATAAACTGAACGTGCAAAACTCTTTGCTTGAGCTTAAATTAACAAAATGTTTCGGTCTAAAAACACATTCAAACATGCAACTTTTTAAGTTTAGAAAGTAAACTCTAATATTAAAATATTAAAATTTTATTTTTTGGATTAAGACAATAATAGTTTATTAGTTTGTACCATATAACTATTTTAATTGAGTACTTTTATATATTGCAACAAAAATATGTCAGATTTTGTTACGAGTAGATACAATGATATAATTTATAAATGAATATAAATATATGGATAATTAATTAATGTGTCTATTCGCAAATAAAAAAAAAATCGACATATTTTTGCCTCAATAACAATCCCTTTTGTTTTTAAGTTTAGAAAGTAAACTCTAATATTTAATGTTTACCGCATCAATTATTAAAGTTTTAAAATTTAAAGCATAAATCATACGATCATAAGAAACTGACATGACAGCCTTATATAAAATCACTCTGTATTGTGTGACAGTCTCATATAAAGGCACATCAAATTTCGATGATTGCAAGGTTTGATATCTTAAAATTCATAAAATTTAAATTTTAATATTTTAAATATTAAATATTGAGATTCATTCTATAAAATTTAAAAAGTTACATGATCAAAAGAATTTTTAATCTTTTTCACACTAGAAGTTATTGAGTGTGATTTTGATCCACTACCCTGATCACAGAGTGAGGTTGTCCATGCAACTTAAAGAACAAGGCCCAAACAAGATACATAATTCTATCTATTTGAAGAGACCAGATATATATAATTATATACTCTCTCCTAGCTAAATTGAGAGAGGGCATTCACATGTAATTGTAGTAAACTGTAAACTTTACTATTTGAGACGAAAATCAATAAACTGCAAGATTCGCCTTTATGTGACAATCTTCATTGGAGATTGCAAAAACAAATAAATTACTAATGAACTTTAATTCACCATATAATATATGTAAAGTAATTAAGCCCTCTAATTTACACTAGTGTATCCAACAGGAATTGTAAACTACAAATATATTGGACTTAATTAACTAGAAGTACCATAAATAAATAGCCTCTATGATCTTAAAAATGGGGAGCTTTTTTAAGATGAACTAATTAATACATTAAAAATCAATCCGTTGACTCCAACAATTAATCAAATTGATTTTTAAAATACATATATTATAGTAGCACATTATTCGATAGTAGTTCGGTAGGTGCCAAGAACTTGTAACATGCAGTACAATGGCATCAACTCGAAGACCCCACATTAGTCAACTAGTTCTCAACTCTCTCTGCCAAACAGTTAGTACTGATCTCACTGATTTCAACACATGCAATTAATGTATGCCAAAAAGGGAAGGAGAAAACAGTTGGTATAGATATAGATGCATATAATGCTAGCCAACACTTGAAGGAATCGATCAAGCCATGTAAAATCAGCAAAGAGTATATATATACACATGATATGTAGAATTCAGTCAATACACACACACACACAAATATATATATATATATAATTATATATACATGTTCAATGAGAGAGGAGTGAGATATTGATATAGATATAGACTCCACATTGACTTCATTACACGTCTAAATGCACGTCACATTTATTTTAATTTTTTTTGTTGCTATTCTGAGTATTGACATCCTTGCGTAATTACTGCAATATATTTCCTTTGTATAAAATGGGACTTCCTATATATATATATATATATTGATCAATCTGGAAGTAAAGCTTCCAAATCAACGTACTTTGCCATTTTCTAACAATACTACCTTATTTAATTTCCACAGGTTAGAGGTCTTTTTTAAAAATGAGTTTTGAAGCCATGGAACTCAGAAGGATTTTCTCTAATCTAACACAAAACCAAAAGAAAGAAAAAGAAAAAGAAAAAGAGGCCTTTTCTCTAATTTTCTCAACTTACGCTTCTTTGGGTTTGACAGTTATCCTCCACCAGATTTACTACTAGTTCGCCAACTTTTTCTTTCCAAATTTTACAAATATATAAACGGGAATTATGAAGACTGAATTGCAAATAATTAATTGACCACATGCAAAAGACGACTTTAAATATCTATCAATTTAATTAATAATAATCCAAAAAATATGCATTACTAAAGCCTTTTAGAAGAAAAAAAAAGAATAAGAATATAGAAGTGCAACTTCTACTTAATTACAAGAAGTTTTAATGCTATCTTTAAATGGAAAAGTGAAGCACCAAAGTGTTTGGAGCGAGAATAGCTAGTATCCTAGCTTGAAGAAACTGTTCTAACAAAAAAGATAAAAAGAAAAAGAGGCGGCCGTACAAATGAAACACATTTTTCACTCCACCAAACAAAAATAAGAGTTAACCCTAATGACCGTTGCCTTACTAATGTAACATGACCGTATCCCGTGCATAAGGCAGTTATGAATTCGATAGTATTGGGATTAATTCATATTTCTACGGATTCGATTAATGACCATTATAACAAAATAGTGACAAGGTACAATTGAACTTGGGAATTTATTAGTAGCCCGATTTTGAGTTTTATTAATATATTGGGTTTGATGGATTTGAATCAATGTTATAACAGTTAGAGTTTTCTAGTTATTATAAAATATTGTTTAGTGTGAGTTATTGTAGAACGTGTGAGGTATCTTATGAATACATCAGACAAGCAGAACTAGTCAAATTGATAAACCTAAGTATATTGTGTGTTCTTATTTTTCCGTTCTTCATATAATATATGTGTGAATGTGTTATTATTTGTTCTTAAATTCTAACCGATAGAAAAAAAATGATATATTTTGAGACATAAGTAGGCCAACTTTTATTACGATAAATACATTAAAAAATTACTCCCTCCGTCCTAAATTAATTGCTCAGTTTTGACTTTTTTAAGTCAAATTGACTATTTTAAAATTAATAATTAAGCATATATAAATATATTTCTAAAATTATAAAAATTGGGGTTAGTAATAAATTGTATATACTTTCTTTTGGTTATAATCTCTTCACCTATATTTTAGCAAAAATAGTAAAAAGATTAGTTTTAAAAATGGTCAATTTGACTTTAAAAAGTTAAAACTGAGCAATTAATTTGGGACGGAGGGAGTACTATATATTTGTGTTCATTTACATATCATGTCTGCTCGGTGCAAAATTTGACATATATATATCAATATCGTCACTAATATATCATGATGATGCATGTATATGGTATTACAGGACTGCATGTAGTTGGTAAAAAAGACGTAAGTCTTCAGCATTTACCAAATACTCCGTCGTCCTGCAGCAAGATAATTAAGCTCCTTTGTTCGGATTATAGTATATATTATCATGCATTGCACGCATTATTCAACTTGGAAGATAAATACAACCAATTTAAATGGACTTCTGTGGGTATCTTCTTCTCTCAGAATTGCTACAACCATTAATTGTCATTGTGGACCAAAAGGCTATCAAAGAGACAAATTTAAATAAGACAAGTAAACTAGCTAAATCATCTCTCTCTCTATATATTTTCTTTCCGTGTCAAACATCTCTCTCAATTTATAACTTAATTCTTTGAGACGGTATTGTTGACCCCATTCTTGAGTACAGCTATATGAATTAATACAACTTCTTAGCATGCATCCAATATTCCAATTAACTACAAAACAACACCAAGAAAAGAAAAGAAAAGAAAATTTTCAACTTTTTATCTCTTCCTTTGGTACTTTCTTTCTACCTTTTTTTTTGGCTCCATCTAGAGAAAAATACAAGAGCATTGACAAAAATCAGAAAAGATAGAATAGATATAGATGTTATACCCTTCACTCAAATTTCCGAATCTGTACAAAAATAATAAAAATAAATAATATTCTATATATTTTTTTTCTTTTTACAATATCTTGTATATTAAGCGACAATTCAGACCTCATTATTGAAACAAAAAAGAATGAAAAAAAAAACAAAAAAAAAACAAAAAAAAAAACACTACAATTTTATGTTTAATCCAACCCCACCTCTCACCAAAAATGAACATGTATAATCTCAATTTCCACCTCTCCAACTAATAACAAAAATCAAGAAAATAAAAGAAATAACCCATAAAAGAAAGAGTGAGAAAAGTAATCAAGTTTACTCTCAATTCCCTGGAAAACTTGAATTGCCTAATTTATTGTTGCCATTGCTATTATTGTTGCTAGTACTCGCGCTGCCATTGTTGTTGCTATTGGTTGTTGTGACATTGTTATTATTATTAGGGCTATTATTTGGATGAGAACCGCCACCAATAATAGTCGATATGGCTGCCGCTAGAGCTGCAGTGAAGCTTGGATCCGCGGTTAGCGCAGTCACCGTGTCAGCCAATGATCCTGGCTGCGCTTGGTGGTGCATTGGTGGCAGCGAAGGCGGCTGGTGGCCTAATCTAGCAGCAGCTTCCATATCCTGAGACATTTGAAGGCCGGAGAATTTTGACTGATTATATAATGCCTGGCCAAATATCTGAGGCAGAATAGTAGCTGGTGTGGCCCCACTGAAATTTTGTGGCTGGGGATTTGGGAAAGGGAGTTGGAATTGGTTTTGTGATCTTTGGAATTGTAAGGGGTTTGGGGATTGGGTTAAGTCTAATGTGACCGTAGGAAATGGCGCGGAGGCGGAAATGGTGGCCATGCTAGAGGAGCAAGGGAGGAGAGTTCGGGCAAGGAAATTGGAGTTCATTATACCGTCGGCACTTGGCATGGAACCGGAAAGTAGCATTCGGGCTGCGGATGAGGTTGTGGAGGCCATTGCCATGGCTGCCGGAGGCAAAGGGTGGTTGTGATTGCCTTCGTATGTTGTGATGAGGATGGTTCTATCTTCTGCACATCTTTGTACCTGTAGATTTTACCATTTCTTTTAATTTTTTTAATTTTGTTTTGTATAAGATTTATTTCTTACTCAACTAGCTAGGTAGAACTGAAATATATAACACCAAATTTATATAAGTAGTAAATTTTGAAGTTCTTGATTTTAGAAGGGAGATTGAAAGGAGAAAAGGACTTGGAAAGAATGATGCATTAATTGCATCTATATTTGTAAAAATGATGTAAAATATATATAGAAATCCGACGTGATCATTCTTGCCAATATATATAGTTCATCACCGAAAATTAAACAAAGGGGCATAGAGGGATATAAATGGTAAGAGAGATTATGCTTGGAGGTTTTATGTATATGCATATACAAGTAATCTTACTATTTCCTCTTGATATATTTTTAAAACTACAATTTTTAAAAATAATTAATTCTCTAAATATATATATCGGCCTTAATATTAACTGATATTAAAAATGATGCTAAAAAGAAATGATAAATTAAGAATATTATATAACTTTATTATATACTAAAATAGAAATGTGTTTTTTTTAATAAATTAAAAATTAATTGTATCTCTAATTTTAGAACTGAGGAAATAGTATACTTTTTTTTTCATCTATAATAGTTATTGCTAAGTTTTGTATTGGCAAAAAATTAATTTTTGAAAATTTAACTCAGAAGGTGTAGTTTAGATCATTATTAGAGTTAAATTGAGAGGTAACGTACTTGTTTCCGAACTGGACAACCAGCAGCCATGGTACACCGATAATAGGCTCTAGGACATGGATTTCCCTTAGCCATTTTCTGTCCATATTTTCGCCATTGACATCCATCTGTAATCTGACACCGGAAAGATATTCAATATATATATATATATATATATATATATATATATATATATAATTCTACTAACACAATAAAATTCTAATTAGTACTACCGATCAAATAATGTGCATACATACCATAGGCGCTTCTGATCGAGCTCTAACAGAAACTCTAGCTTTCCTAATAGTAGCCTCAGTGGCTTGGTCAACATTTTTAGCCGGGTTCAATCTAGAAATTTTGTTCGGACCTCCCCAAACTTGAGACCCTTGTTCGGGACTATCTTCTGTATCCTCCATGTTGTTGTTATTATTGATACGAGGGCGTGAAGGGTCACCGCCCTCCGACGAAGACAATGAAGGCTCTTGATCTGTTTCAGCATTAATTGGACCTCCTAATCCTAAATCAATGAACTGTCTAGGTACCATATTGCCACTACCACTATGTTGTCTAACTAATTGGTCAACCTTATTATTAGTACCATGATCACCGGCTTGTTCTAAATCATCCTCGGCCGCAGCTTTTTGATTTTGTTGTTGCATAAGTGTGACTAAATGTATCTGGAGAGTGTTGTAATTGTTAGTCACCTGATTTAGTAAGTCTCTTAAACGCTGATTCTCGGTGTTCATACGTTCTAATTCAGCTCTAAGAACTGCTAGCTGCAACATTAATAAATTAAGAAAAATCATCAAAATTCAATATTATTCGTATAGAAGATAAGTAAAATTTATGTTAATTATATACCTCGCTTTTAACTCTTCTCTCTTCGGAGTTTGGAGAAATTCCATCATCCACAATTGACTGATCGCTGCTGGTGTTTGCAGTGAGAAGATGCAAACCAGTCTGTGGTATATATAGTAAATGTTAAGTAATTAACCAAGTTAATTATAAATACAAATAAAATGATAAAAATGGTTTTATAAAAAAAATTTGGGATAATATCAGTATAGATGCTTACATTTACATTAAAGGGAGGTCCACACAAAGCAGCTTTATCGTCATCAGCATCACTGTTGTTATCCGTTAGTCCCTTGGATTTATGATGATCATCTTTTTTATGGGCAAAAAAGTCCATCTCATCGATGATCGGCCGCTTGTCACCGGACGGCAAGAACTGGTCTTGATCTTGATCATGATCATGATCATGTGTGGTGCAGTTAAGGTTGACTGGGAATTGGATAGTATTGGGTGGTGATAACCTGTTGTTGACTGAGGAGGAGGTAATTTGATGATGATGATGATCCATGGGTGGTGATGATGGTGGTTCAAGCTTCAACTTGTGGTGGCTGTGGTGGTGGTGACGGCGGGGTTGCGGTGGGAAGGAAGAATTGATGGTGACAGGGGAAGGCTTGTTCGGAAGGAATAATCTGAGGGGATCTGGAGGATCAATGGAGAGTCCACTCCCTTTGGCCATATAATTATATATGAAGAAGAGGAGAGAGAGAGAGAGAATTGAGAGAGAAAATGGAGTCTTGAAACGGTGCAATGGACTAGGCAAATAAAAAGGGAGGAGGGTGAAGACCAAATACAAGGTGAGCTAAGTGTTTAGATTTGTTGGAAGAGAAATACAAGGGATTTTATCACACTCTTCTTCATTCACCCTTTATCTTCTACTTGTTGTGGTCTATTTTACACTACAAGTCTATAACTACGACTTTCCTTGTCATCACTCTTTTTAACTTTGACTACAACAATTAAAACAAAATATGCCAAATTTTATTTCAATGAATACAAAGAAAAATTGGCAGGGTAATTAATATGGGATTTTTCATATATATATATATATATATTAAAACAAAATGATTATTACACACCATTTAATTAGATGACTCTTACATACGACTTAGAACTATAATTCTATCATATGTTACTTTGATGAAGATTGCCCATAAGTCTCGTAACCCTAAAACAAAAAAACAAGAAAGAAGAAAGAAAAAAAATTAATACAACCCCCATTATGACTTCAACCTAAGGTGCAATTGCTAGCTCCATTGTAATAATACGCTTATGCATTCATATGAAATAGTACTATTGAAAATTATTTTCAAAATAGCAATTAACACACAATGTTACTCCATCCCTTCCACATAAAGAATTTTATTCTTAACATTTACAAATTAAAATTTTAAAGATGTCTTTGTTCGTTGTTTTGTTAATTTATCATTTTATACTTTTATAAAAAATGAATATTTTCAAGAATAAAAATTAACGAATGAGACATTTTCTAAAATTAAAAAAATATGAAAATGTGACTATTTTTGCGAACAGAGAGTATCTCTTTGATTAAAATTTTGAAATTATATTTTATTTAACTAAACCACAATAGTTATATTATGTGCAGCACGGTGTTACTTATTAAGAATATATATGTAATTAACTCAGAAAAGATGGGTGAAAATATATGGACACTTTAAAAGAAGGAGTATATAATTACAAACTAAAATTATAGTTACAAAATTATAATGTACAAGTCTACAATATATTTAAGCGTGCAAATATGACTTTATATAGAATATACATGTATCGACATCTTAAATTATAAACCGCATTTATTAGATTTTGGTGAACATAGTAAAATATGAAGATGATCAAGTTTCAATTTTGGGGTTAGAAATTAAGATGGGAAAAGAAATTTGGGAGTCAGTCCACGAGAGTGACAGCTGGCAGCGGGGTCCACATTAGGGCCAACCCGTGGGCAAGAGAGAGAGATTGACATTGATTGCGTCTGGGATTTGTCAAAGAAAAGATCCAAAATTTCACCGCCCCAATTGGCCCGGCACTTCCACGTGAGACGCCGGACTTAATATTTCCCAACCTTCCAGAGTCTTTCTTCTTTAATCTACTAGCCCGGGTCAACGAATTTCAGGGATTCGGCCCACCGCATGACGACTGGTGGGGTCCACCTCCTTTTCCTCCCTCCGCCACGTAAGTAAAGATGATGCCTCCCCACTTCTATTGCATTTTGGCCACTTGTTGACTCCATCTTCATTTATGTACTCACATATATCAAATGCAAATTCTTGCTCAAAAAATTTCTATTCAAACACTAAGAAAAGTTCGAAAAATATTTATATATTTAACATTAAACAATCACTTAAAAAAATCAATCAAGTTTAATATGCCTAAAGCTTTTTGGCTAAAGGAAGTTCCATAAATGTAAATGTTTGAAAAAACATTCCTTATATATTTCCTCTGTTCCTAAAAAATTATCGTTTTAGGAAGTAATTTTTATTCCAAAAAGATTGACGTTTTGAGTTTATCAATGCAAATGGAGTAATTTTTTCCAACTTTACCCTTATTTAAAGTTCTCCTACTTAATGATTTTTTTCAAAAAAAATACAAAACCCTTCTTGGTTGTTGAAATATCTTTACAAATCTCTTCCCTTCTCAATACTTCTTCTTCGTAATCTCATGGTTGGTAGTATACTCCTTTTTGGAATCTACAAAGTTAATAATTAGTTGAGATAATTAAAACAAGGGTAATATAGTATTTTTCATAAAGAATAGTTGCATTCCTTAATCTACGTGAATTAACCTTAAACGACAATTTTTTAGAAACAGAGGGAGTACCAAACACACTCCCTAGCTGGTCTCAAGTAATGTCCACATCTAAAGCTGCCAAGCTTGTAATACTCAATATTCATAATGTTTAATTAAATCTCGACACCTTGTCAATTCGATATCTAGATATTTTCATTGAAAAAATATTGTGACTTTTGACTTATTTTAGTTTTTGAAAATTATATATATATAATTACCCTGCTAAATATTGTGAAAGTTTAATTAATTTCAACTAAATCAAGTAAGATTAAGAATAATTCTACTCTAATTTATTTTATTTTATCGTATAAATTTTTACGTTAATCGCAATTCAATTTTTTCACATATTTGTCGACATATATATCATTTTTCTAATCATATATGTTCCTTTATCATTTAGCCGAAAGTCTTCTTGTAAAAAGGAATGAGACATCTCGTTTAGAAAATATAAAATGGATGCACGATACGATTAAAAAGGAATATACTGATCTTATTATTCCAATTGCTTTCCACTTTTGGCGTTAATTAGGAACTTTTTGGTACGTACAGCTAGCGAGTGAGCCAAGCAATTGTACATTTTTGCATGACTCAAACTTGGAATATTAAGAGTAAAAATATAAGTTTTGCAGCCAACAAAGCCAATTACTTTATTTTTTTTATTATTATTTTTCGCTTTTCATGTTTACTTTCTTTTGGCTTGTAGCTAGTAATTAGTATAACTTTATGGAGTATTATTAGATTATGGAGGCGGTCAAAAGGGAAAATGGTCTTTAACTTGTCCTCTCCCTCAAGTTGCAGTTAATTTAATGTAACATCTTCACCTAATATATATCTTAATTTGTAATTTTTTAAAACCAATATGTAAAATGTATTTGTGCATGCATGCATGCATATATATGCTTTTGTTTGGCTAAAGACGTGAATCAGATGATATGAGATGTTGTCAAATATTTGTGCCAAACTAGTAACGGCTCTACTAAGATATAATTTAAATTTAGTTTTGTTGGTGTGTGTATTGATATATAGAGTAAACTTTTAGCTAGTAATCGTGTATAAGACTTCAAATGGAAAGTTTAATTTATACGTACTATTATATACATGGCCTACATGAAAGTATCATTCTTGAAAAATCATCATTTAAAGGAAATTGTCAATTTTCGTTTAACCTCTTTTAAATCATTTAATAATATTGATACATATATAGTGAAAATTAAACTTAATTACTTTCTTTAAATAAAATCAAGAGTATCATATTCATTTTAATTTCTATTCCCTTATATGAAGGCACTAATAAAAAGTATATATAGTTGGTTGTGGCAGCTTCAAAACAACATTATTCGAGTATTTCATTGACGATGGTCTTGTTATTTTATCAATTTCATTAAAAAAAAAATTTCAAATCCATATAATTTTTTTAGCACTTTTCCAAATATATATATATATATATATATATATATATATATATACACACACACACACACACTGAAATTATCTCTCTATTATGTCGCCGAAATAGATCAAACGGCAAATAGTTTCAATTAAACCTGTCAATAGTTTTTAATTAAATATTGATCCTTAGTATGGACGTGTAACTTACTTCAAAAACCTACAAAATAAATTCTACAAATTCTATTAATATAAAATGTAAAATTAATAAATGCAATTGGATCTCATGAAATAAAGTTGTTGAAGTGAAATGAGAATAGCAAAAGGGAACATAGTCCCAACACGTAGGACCCAAGGAAGAGCACAAGTCCAGAAAGAACTGGTGAGATATGAAACCATGCATATGCATGGGCAAAAATACTTAGCCGTTTACACCTTTTATGTAATAGTCCACGAAACTTTTAAAAATTATAATTACTTGATTAAATTAATTAAAATTATGAAATTGTATTATTCTGTAAAATTAATTAGATGAATTTTAACTTTTTTCCTACGTGATTATGTAAAAAACAAAAAACAAAAATGACATGAAAAATATTATTAAAAAAAAAAGACAAGTGAGAAAAAACAATTGGCAGCCTCTTGATATTAGAGAGGGAATTTTTTTTTAAAAAAAATGAATATCTCAAAATGCTCGTCATTTTCACCCTTTAGCTGGATAAACCCGACCCGCACTCTTGTAAAACGGATCAACACCAGAACCCGCTCATTTTAACTCCAAATTATACAAATAATATGTCAAAACTTTCATATCGACAAGGCCTATCGCATCATGTTATTTTTTGGGGAAAGGAAGTCACCCATTAATTAGATCTGGGAGAATATATTGAGGCGAATCATGAATTCTTTTCAAAAGATGGTGGTTTGTGGCCATGTGATTCTAACCACATGGTAAGTTGTTCTTCTTTGTGAAGTGTAAATCATTCAATAAACATATTTAGTAGTTTTTTTTTTTTACTCTCCCGCAATTATTTTCTATTTTCCTTTATTCTATGGAATCCATGAAACTTTAGTTGCAGACTTAGTGAATTTGGGTAATGATTCGCAGCACATTAAACACCCAAGCAACTCAGCAGGTCTATAAATTAATTATAAACACCTAGATGCATGCTTGGATTGAGAAGAAATTTGGTGGTGGATGAGAGGATAAGAGAGAGCGGGAGAAAGAAGATTTGATAATTAAAAGATGAGAAGATCAGAAAGAATTATAAGCGAGATAAGGAAAAAGAAGATAAAGAAAAAGAAAATTATAAAAAGATAATGAGTTGGAAGTTTTGTAATTTTCATTTTAATCGGTTTCTATTTATTATTATTATTTTTTGTCATGTAATTAATGTTTTGATTTCTTAATTATTTTTGTGCTGCCATGCAGGAAAAAGATAACTTCCATCCAATTAATCTGACAGAATAATATAATTTTACAATTTTAAATAATTTAATAAAATAATTATAATTTTTAAAAATTTAGTAAGTTATTACATAAAAAGTGAGATGGACAACTATAGTGCGGTAAGTATTAGTTTTGCCATTTGCTAAAGGTAACAAAAGGTTGATCAGTTTTATTGTACATATATAAATGTGGCTATATATATATATATATATACACACACACACACACATAAGCAAAACGTGGTTCAATTAATATATCTATATAATGCAAGTTCTTTCCAGTCATCAACTCTAAATAAACCTATACGACTCAAAAAGGAGAACCTTTTTTTTTATTATTACTTAAGGTGAGCCGTGAGCAGCATTTTTCATCATTTCTTCTCTTTTCTTTTCAGCTATAATCATAAAAGTTGACGCTCATGCATTTCTCACGTATACTCTCTCTCTCTCTCTCTCTCCTGTTTCTTTTATGTTTTTTGGCACGATATAATCCATTTACGGTACTATATATACCCTTTAGCATTTGATAATACCGAGTTTACACAGTAATTTACAAATCATGCACTAGTAATTAAGTTTATAGTGCTATATTTTCTTTGTTCTAAAATATAAATAATTTGAGATATTTTTAAGTTTAAAATTAATATGATTATTTAATTTTTAAAAATAATAAATCTTGTAATTAATAATACTTTTTAGATAATTTTAAACAAATTATATTATCTACAATTAAGTGAATTCATATATATATATATATATATATTAATTTTAAAAGATCTAATTAAAAAAATCAACATTAAGCCTACGCCGCTTGAAAGGAGATCCATCGTTGATTCGACATTGTTTTGAACTCACGGTTAATATCTTGAAAAACACTCATTATCATCTCTTGTTTTCTTTCTTTTTTAAAACCTCATTTTAGAAAATACAATATAATTTTATATATAATCAAGTACTCAAGGTACATAATTACTATTATAATTTTAATAATCAAATCAAATCTCACATAAAAGAAGAAACACACTGTACTGTACATAAACGAATAAATAACACACTTCACATATAAAATTAATAAAAATAAAAATAAATAATATCATTTCACATAAAGAAAGAAATAAACTTGGACAAATGAGAATCAAATTTAAGACTTGAAAATCACAAGGTCTCAAACTTAACCACTACGCTAAGGATCTCATAGACAAACTCATTATCACTTAAGTTAACCAATAGAAAAAAAGTTATCTATTTTTCTCCCTTCATTTCTCTCTCTCACACGCACACACACACAAGAACAAGGAAGTCTTCTAACAGGATAAAACGTGGAAGCACATTGTCCATGTTTCAGTATTTAATACAGTACATAATAAAGCTAAATATATATCGTGTAACATAATTAAAAGACGGGGAAGGGTGCAAGTTGCAAGTCAAGTACATACTACATAGAACTAGACATGAAATGCTTCGTACTAGAGAAAAAATGAATGTAGACACAATTTTCGGTCAAAAATACACGCTAGCTGCAAAATAAATGTTCATCTTATGTCATAGTTTATAACTTTTAAATTATTGAAATTAATTACAAATTAACTATAATATTCTAATTCTCAAACTCTCTTTAAAATTCAGTCTACATTTCCCTTCACATGTGCATTAGGTATAATTTAGGATCATGAATTTGCTTTCATTATTAAAGAAGCTAACAAAGTTTATTCCACTTTCCTTTCTTCTTCTCCTACATTGGAATAAATAATGCATGAAAAGTCTTTGAAATTTCCCGACATAAACATTAGAAAAGAAATTGACATATAATATCAACATATTTCCTCTTGATATCCTCTTATTCTCCACTGTGGTTACATTTTCATTGTTAAATGTCAAGAGAATGAAACATGTTATTTTTTGTGTGTGTACATGTGTGTTCAGTTTGTGTTTTCTAATGAAATTTAATTTGAGTCTTGCTACATGTATATTGCGATAAATTTGTGTTAAATTACAATTGCGAAATATATCAATACATGAAATTTGATAGAATTATAAGTGGAGCTTCACTTATTACATATCTCTCTGAAAGGATTACACTACTAATATTTATTTACGTAATTAATAATTAAAAAATTAATATAAACATTCGCAATATACATCATTTTTTATTTAATTTTAAAGTACTAATTTTTCATGTTATTCAATCCTAATATATAAGTTGTTTCTTCATTTCTTAAATCCCTTTCTAAAGTCCATTAGTTCAAATAATGTCCAAAGGACTTATTCTCAAAATCTCCGCCAAATGTTACCTAACATTTTGGGATTAGATCGAGTAACGCCCCTGGTTAGCAATGAACAATGCTACCTTTTAAAACGTTTATTGAGTGTCCTTAAAAGTTAGGCAATTGATCATATCTATCTATATAAATATATAATAAGATAAAAAAAAAAAAATTTGTCTATGTCTTTGATTTTTGGTCTTTAATCTTTAACATATACCTAAAATTTAATTAGAAGTAAAATACTTTTTATACTCTCTATATAATGCTAAAATTAATTTAACTAAAACTAAAACTCTCTTTATCTTTATGTTCCTATAAATTTTAATATTAACTTATTATTCAGCAATTTTATTTTTTATAAAAGTCTTTTAATTACTTAGTCATATAATAAATTTTCACTTAAAAATCATTTAAGATTTTAATTTAAGTTTCTACTTTCAACTTTAGTCTCTAAACGACTATATATTGAAAATATTAAGAGTACATATAATAATTAATATCAAAATTATATTTTATTATATTATATATATATATATATATATATATATTAGAAATATATTAATCATTACTTTAGTTACCAATTCTATTACATATATGAGACCTTTAGTTAATTAATGTTACAAAATAATTCTAACTTATATATTAGTTATTAAAATTTAGTTAACTAGCTTTTAAGATTAAAATCATAATGACAACTCATTTATTCTACAACAATTATATTCCTAAATAACTATATATATAAAATATAAGAAAATTATTATTAGTAAATAATAATTAATATAAAAAAATTGTAATGTATATTACAAAATATATTAACGATTAAAATTTAGTAGACAATTTTATTTTATTTTATATAGAAGACCTTAAGTTAATTAATGTTAAAAAGATCCTGACTTATATATTACTAATAAAATTTAAATACCTTTAAAAACTAAAATCATGATCGTAACTTATTATTTTATAATAATTTTATTTTTATAGAATTTATTTAGTTAATTAATTATACAATAAAGTATGACTTAAACATTACGTTTAGACTTTTAAGTTTCAAACTCAACTTTAAACTCTAATTAAAAATGCATATATAAATACGAAGGATTAATTATAAAAATTAAATATTAAATTTTGAAACTATATAAAAACTTAATATTAAATTAAAAATAATAAAAGAATTATATTAGTAACACTCAATATATGATCTCTGTAGTCATTCGTTTTTAAACAAAATTTATAGTTATTCTAATCATAATAGTAGGTCAATTTGAAATTCAAAAAATATATTTTATAATCACTATATAAAATAAATTAAAAAATTTTAAAAAATTAAAAAATACTTTGTGCTTCGCACGAGACACTTAGCTAGCTATACATGAGAACTCATTTTCCTTTGTTCTGACCGACCATTCTAACATGTATAAGGCCGAGTCATTTAAATAAGGGGGTGGAGTATTATTTTTATGTTTTTTGATATTTTTATATAATTTTCTTACATAAAGATGTGATTTACTTTATTTTAGTATAAAAAAAATTATGTGAAAATATTAAAAAAGACATTTAAAAATATGAATTCCCTTTACATAATAAGGCCATTTCTCAACAAATTAGGGTGTGACCGAATTGACCAAATAGTGAAAAAATAAAATAATAAATAACAAGAACATATTATTTCCATATCACCTATTGGTTTATGGAACAAAAACTTACTACAATTATGGAAAAGAATCATTAGGTTATGGAGAGTAAGAAATTTATCACTTTCACTTTATCTCATAAATTAGCACGTTAATTTAATTACTAGTCGTCTTATTATATAAATGGTTGAGCTTTTCACCTCACTTTATTTTTATTTCATATTTCCTTTCGCCTCCCACCTTTTCATCAATATATATATATATATATATATATATATATATATGAAAAAAGAGAGTGTGTGTCTTAGACACACACAATTTTATGCGTGTCCTACTATTTTAAAAGATTTTATTAATTATATTTTTGATATTTCACTATTTTTATTAATGACTATTTTGACATTTTACCAATTTATCAATTAAAACTACGTCGTGTTAAGCGCAGAATACATACAAATTTTTGTATGTTTAAGACACATTCATGTACAATTGCAAACTCATAATTCTTGAAATCTTGGCACATACGGCTGAATGAATGAAAGGAAGAATTAGTCATAAAGAAACAAAATTGAGGAGACTAAACAGTCCCTCCCATTTCCAAAATATTGCACGCCGACACATTTTAATTAAACATATATACTCATGTCCACAACCACGCACAAAAAATAACATTAATTTATTAGTTTGAAGAAGAAGACTGGGATATGGATGACGATCAATAATGAGTATTAAATTACACGAGAATGTTGAAAATATAGATCAAATTGCAATCCACCAAAGATTAAAAATTAAAGTAAATAGACCAACTCATAAATAAATAGCACCCCCTACCCTCAAAATAGGACTTCTTTAATATTAGAGAAAGACCCTTGAACCGAGGACCAGTTAATAAATAGTACAGTTAGGGGACAATTGGAAATAAGTAATCTAGATACTTTTCACACAGATATTATTTTTTTTTGAGTTGTAAATTTGGTCCATGCATCGTTGTCAACACTTGGACTATTAAAATTAGTTCAATTATTTGATCTACTATATAAAAATTATATATACAGATATGAGATCATAATTGATCTAATAGGAGTGTTCCACAATATAATTTATATACATGCATATATACAGAGAGAGAGAGAGAGATCAGTTTTGTCAAAGTTGAAATGGATTTCTTTGAAGATTCAAGGTCATCTGGAGGTCCAATTAATCAATCACAGGTAGCTAGGGAAATAAATATATATGAGTAGAAATCTGTTGTAAAAAATTAATTAAAGGACTTTAGGTTATGGATCTTTAATTTAATTTGGTGGCCAAGTTGTGAATTAAAGAAACTAAAGGATCGAGGTAAATTAACTCCATGAGTTATTGTCAACCCAACTGCAGACTTGTCCCTCATTTTATTCCTGAATCTTGTTGCCTCTCTCACTCTCTCCAAGCATGTGAAGAGATTTATTATGATCTAATCCATGGTTACCAGCTGATGAATTTTGTACCCAAAAAAAAAAAATACATAATCTAATTAAATTCTTGGTAACTATAATAATTAATAACCCGTTCATGAAATGCAAGCTAATAAGAATTTCCATTAATTTTACCCTTCTTCTTTTTTTCCCTTGGAAAATTGGAATCACTACAAGAATTCAGGCTAAAGATTGACTAACTGTCGACGCCGAAAGTTAGCGTGGCCATTAAGCTGGTCACAGAAAAACACCATGCTCTTCAATCTTCATGAGTAAACTAACTAGCTAGCCATGTCTTAGGGATCTTGCGGGAGGTTATTTATTTATTTTTTCATTGGATCGGACTTGCTTGAGCATGTCCATTCATATTCTTCAAGTGTTCCATGATACTCTAAAGTTTGTTTTCCAGCGTTGATAATTGACTAAGCTAATTATACTAGAAAAAGTGAAACGTTGAATATATAATGAAATAAAATGACCACAGAAATGCACTTTATTACGAAGTAAAGTAATACTGTATAACATACTTGTATGTGATGTAATATATATATATATATGTAAGTTTTCAATTATTTTTCATCATTTTGGTGTTACAACTATAATTAATCAGATTAATCTCACGTTTAATACAAACCATCAAAAAGTTATCTGAACTGATCAGATGACTTTGGAGTTGTCGATCAGAAACTTCCAAGTAGCCTGTTGGGTTTATTTCTTATGCAAAACTGATAATTTAGTTCTCTCTCTCCTAAACGAGATTCCATGCAAATATACTGCAGGTTGCCCTGACTTTCAACTAATTTAATTAGTTGGTTGCGCAACTTTTAGCATTAACTATCAAAATTTTTAATATTAATACTTATTACTAAGCCCGTAAAATGAGCAAAAAGTTCGGGTTCGATTCGTACTCGCTCTACTAAAAGTTCGATTTAAGCTCGACTCAAAATATAAATAATTCAAATATGAGCAAATTTTAAAGTTTGATAAATTACTCGAACCTCCTCAAATAATTGCAATTTTCTATTTATACTCGGATCATATTCGTTCAAAAAGTTCAAACTGCTCGGGTTCGATTCTAGATCGTGCTTGACTCGATAGCTAAACGAGCCTTAATAAAATTTTATTTTATACTCGATAAATTTTGTGAACCAAAAGCAACTCAATACTCGGCTCGATTCGGTTCATTTATAGTACCCTTACTCATTACGTTTCCCAAAAAAGAATCTCATATGTCAAAAGAATTATTCTACGTAAAAAAAAGTCTGATATACGTGTTAGATATAAATTAAATGAAACGATGTTATCAAGTTTATCCATCATCATACTGCTAAACTAAATACTCAATAAATATATAAGTGAACATGAAATAAAAACACATTCCTAAAAATTGGAAATTTAATTTGTAAATGGAAATCTTTTGCGGAATGATGAAGTATTACTTAAATAAAATTTGAAATATTGCCAAAGACCCGGCCGAGAGAGTTTAATTAAGTATACAGGAATATCCGAGGCTAAAAATTGTAGAGAAATTAGGTGATTTCTTCATACTTGACCTTAAGATGATGGAAAAAGAAGCCATGTTACTACAAAATGACTACATGCAGATAAGTCAAGACCTTAAATTCAAAACATGGCAGGGGAGTAGTTGAACGTATCATTTTCAATACGTGCGTGTGACAAGTTACTACAGAATTCCATGGAAAATTGTATATACACAAAATTTTCTAGTAAACAATATTCCACCAATTCAACGCAAATCTTCAATGGTTTGCAAGTCCTTTTCAATCATGATCTCATTTGTAAGTAAGATGCCAAAAATTATGGTTTATCAGAAGGGATCAGTTAAAATATACAAAAACAGTTCAATTTCCAACAGATCATAATAAAGAAAACTTATACATGCATTTAATTAATTTCAAAACATATATATGCTTAAGTTATGGGATCGTCAGCCGCATGTAATCACTGATTTCCAAGAAGATTTGGATCTTATCAGCCGACATCCCATGATCAAAGGTCACAGAGAAATGAAGTTGAAACTAAGATACTACATACATGTGGAGTGTGTGTGTATGTGTGTATATATAGATATATATATATATATATATATATATATATATATATATATATATATATGTAGTACTCTCTCCTTTCTAAGAAAAATATCATTCACAAAAATTACTAATTTTAAGTATATGTTTTTTTGGAATTGATATTTTTGTATGAAAATATGATAGTTTTACCCGAGTCTTTTATATATGAATCTGGGTTGCAGTCAGTACTATTATTATGTAAAAATATCAAATTTTTATGTATAAATATTAGTTTTCGTGTATGTTTATTTCATTTGCATCTCTAAATTTATTGAATGTTGAGTTGATAATAAAATTTTATGCTACCATCAAATGATATGTGACTTTTTTATTAAAAAAATGAAAAAATTGACAAATTAATGTAACTTTCTTGTGTGTAATAGAGGTTTATTACTAATTTGAAAGTAACTTAATTCCATCCGTGGCACTTTCTTAGCTGGATTTCTACATATTCCGGTGCTTATAGTTTCATAAAATGATACTTCCCTAGGCAAAAAAAAAATCGGCCACTTAATTAGAAAGAGAGATAATAAATTATCAAAAGTACTTATGGTCTATGCCATTGTATCTAGTATATACAGATTTCGGGCCATTATAGCACCACGCATATATAAATGATCAATGATATGTATATCTTTCACATCCAATTTTATATATGAATCTAATCAACTTTTGTCATTATTTCCCAACTATAATGAAGTCGTCTAGGAGACTCGGAAATGACCCTCTCTCTCCTACAACTATAGCTAGTGTGTGTGTGTATGTGTGTGTATATATATATATATATATATATATATATATATATAGAGATTAAGAAAGGTCCACAGAAGTACAGAACAGGTGGACCATTTGATTAGGTTTGATATTAAGTAGAAGAAAAATAAGACGAAACTACATCAAATTAATTTAACCAATAGTCCAACAGAAATTTGGACCATTTGGGTTGTCATAGCTTTCCAATTTGGTTAAATACATATAGCTCATGTTGCGGCATGAATAATTGGCCCGGTTGGATTTGGTCGTCCATAATTCGTGTGGAGGAAGTGTTCCTTCGTAGGTGTTTATTTTGAGTTGGAAATTTTTTTAAAAAAATTTAAGATTTCTAACTGTATTTAAGTTTCTATTCCTAAGGAAAAAGTTATGATAATGTTCGACTTTTTTTCTTTAAGGAGATTCACTTCTATCCCATTATGGTATCCATCATAATGAAGAATTCTATTCTCATTCAAGGACAGGGTGTTTGAGGAGGTGTGATCATTATAAAAAAAAGGTTATACCCTAATTCCCAAGTAACGTCACTTTGAGCACTAAAGCATTAAGCATCCATTGTTAACTTTGATATCAGTTTGTACTTATTCTCACACCGGAGCTGTTAACGCCAAATTCTGACCGCTCGCCAAATCACCAAATAACAAGCTGAAAAGACGTTTAACGGTGGAGGATATGTAGCTGTTTTAGTGCTTATATATGGAATAAAAATAATTGACACATAGAAATAAAATAATTGCACCAAGATTTTTTACGTGGAAACCCAAATTGGGAAAAAACCACGGGAGAAAGATCTCAGAAATCCACTTATAATAATATAGAAATTACAAACTCTTGAGTGAGAAATAAATTATTTATTTATTTTCTCCATATAACCTCACTTTTGGTATTATCTTTACCAAATATTGCTAACTTTCTGCTATATGCTATAAGCTATATACTATAAAAGCTGAGAGATGGAGAGGGAGAGAATATAAGTATTTCAGAATACTGAGGGATGTCAGAATTCGGAACAATTGTGTTCCTTTTATAGTGGAGCTCCCGCGCACCAATAAAGAAATTTGAGAGGGTTGGGCACAATAATCTTGACTTCTTAATTAGCCATGTTTTACAATTGGGCAGCTTGTGTCAGGCGGCCAAAATCACATGCCAACAGGGGCTATCCCTCGGTGGCCTCGACCGTCAACTCTCTTAGTGTGATTTCGTTTCTATGCAGGATTTATCGTGTAGTTTGAAGATTAGACGCGTGGACAAATCTTGACGTTAACATTGGCACTAGAAAGAGGGTCCTTTAGTACTTCTTTCTTCAATCATTATCATATTTAATAGGCATTATGGCGAGCAAGGCGAACACTGTTTTTAGGCAAGATGGGACTTCGATTGCCCCTACGGCACCACCCCGAGGTTCAGTGAAAGATAGGCTTGGACCTAAAAACCACGTGAAGGACAGACTTTGCCCCCAAGATCATTTTGTGGGCCAAACTAAGAATCAGTCAGTGTCAACCCGAAGGCATTTGTTCTCAGCTAGCCAACATACCCCTCAAATCAGAGACCGTGACGCAGATAGCCGATCCCGAACGCAAACCCACAAGGAGAAGGGTTCGGTGCACGACAACAGGAACAAACGCGAGGTGATTTTAGCCCGCAAGATGCAAATGTTATGGAGGCTTTTCGTCTCTAGCAAAAGGAATTAGACGCCCAGATGGCCAAATTAATAGCCGAAGAGGAAGTCTCTTCAAGTCGACCTCGCTATTGAGAAACCACGATACAGAGTTAGTTCAAAACACACTGTTCGGACGGCTCTCGGAAGGACAGGGGCAGGCGAGGATCGGGGGAGGTTAAAACAAAGGCGACGGATGGTTTCTCTGGAACGCCCGAAGGATATGCATAGGCCATCCCCCCTAAAGGAAGATTTTGACCCCCTCGCGAAGAGGATAATAGAGTTAGAACAAAAATTGGCGGCTGTCAATCAGGCAAAGGAGTTGTCGATTAATCCAACATCGCTATTCACACCCGAGATTGATCAGGCTTGAGCCGATCCGTCTAAAAAGATGCCGCCAATAGAGAATTATAACGGCTCTGGAGATCCCTATGACCACACACATGCGTACAACCGCCTTATGAACTACTACAACCATTCTGATACCGCCAAGTGTCATATGTTAGTGACCACATTGAAAAAAGGGACTCGGGAATGGATTGCGTCTCTCTCGCCGAACTCTATCGGTGCTTAAGAGTTGTGCGAACAGTTTCACGCCAGATTCGGGAGTAATAAGAGGAGAGGGAAGGTGACAACCTCCCTCATGTAAGTTACGCAGTAGCCGAACGAGAGCTTGAGCCAGTACGTGAAGAGGTTCTGGGAGGCAGTCGGGACAGTGACGGAACTAAATGCTCCTCAGGCCCTCAGATTCTTTACCACCGGCTTGGATGTAGTGAAGTCAAAAAAGTTAATGAAGGACATCATGTTTAAGCCTCCACAAGATCTGTCAGAGGCGTACGATAGGGCCGAAGGATTCATTGCTATTGAAGAGGCCATGGAGAGCCTGAAACCGCTTTCACAGCCTTCGGATAAGCCCAGAGACTCTTTTATGTCAACATCAAACGATACGAGACTCTTTTATTTTATTTTTTTAATCAAAAAATATTGACAAATTAATGTAACTTTTTTTGTGTGGAATAGAGGATTATTATTACTTTGAAAGTCACCTCCATCCATTGTACTTTCTTGGCTGGATTTCTGCATTTTGCGGTGTTTATAGTTTCATACATATTTACATTTCTATACTCTTTTTGTTCTTTAAGTATATGTAAAGGAAAAGGATACATCCTTGGCAAAAAAATCGGCGGATTCAGAAAGAGAGACGAATTATCAAAAATATTTGTAGACTATATCATTGTATCTACTATATATGTATTTCGGGCCAATGTAGCATCATGCATATGTAAATAATCAATAATGATATATGTATATCTTTCGCACCCAATTTTTATATATGAATCTAGTCAACTTTTGTCATTGTTTCCCAACTATAATGAAGTCTAGGAGACTTGGAACTGACCCTCTCTCTCCTACAACTGGCTAGTGTAGATTAAGAAAGGTCCATAGAAGTTCAAAAGAGGTGGACCATTTGGTTAGGTTTGATATTTATAAGTGGAAGAAGAAATAGGACAAAAACTAACATCAATTTAATTTGAGCAACCAGTCCAAACAGAAAGTTGGACCATTTGGTTGTTACCTTATAGCTTTCCAATTTGGTTAATACCTATAGCTCACATGTACGTTAGGTTTTACCGCCTTTTGCCTTCACATTTGGTAATATTGAACAAGTTATGTCTAGGTTTACTTCCACCATGTTTAGGAGAGACAGAACAATGCTACCTTGGGCACACGAGGCAACCTTGAATCTTTTCTTGTATTCAATTATTCCTTCTGTTCCCATAAAAAGAGTACTCACATTTGCAAAATTTACAAATGTTAAA
The DNA here is from genome assembly GCA_034770075.1 of Aralia elata. Lineage (NCBI taxonomy): Eukaryota > Viridiplantae > Streptophyta > Magnoliopsida > Apiales > Araliaceae > Aralia > Aralia elata. The sequence goes on from CM068385.1 coordinate 90,970,610, forward strand.
AGGATATAGTTTTACTTAATTTTTGCCCGTTAAAAATAATATTTAAATTTAATAGTGGTGACATGATAATATGATAAAAATGATAAACTTAAGAACATTGTATCATTATACTACTATCAAAAAAAAACCTCATATAGTGTGACAAAAACATTAACAAATAGGACTCCTTTTGTGGACAGATGTGTTATAGAGAAAAAGAAACTACTTGATAAGAGGGAATATTCAGACGGTTGGTATTATTTTGTTATTTTCCAGAATTAACTGTGTTCCTCTAAACATAGTCAATATATCGTAAAATTAGTCACCTTTCTATAAAGAGTAACGCTTTGTAGAAAGTGGAACTTCAAAAGTCTATATTGGTGCAAGTTTTTTCAAGCACAGATAAGAACGGCATTGCATAATTGAGGTTGATAGATCAGCTATAATTCAATTGTTCACACAGCAGCTATATATCCTAATTAGTCTCCAATATTTATAGAGACAAAAAAGTAGTAGCAATCCATTTGGAATGGATAGAGACTCAATGGGCCACAATTTAATTTTGTTGCGTATTTCTTTCTTGGTGATCCCTGCTGAGATTTGAGATTAAATAAGACAAGAAGAAATGTGTCATGCGGCGGGTACTAACGTCTACACTCTCTCTCTTATAGCAAGTGACAAATTAAGTGATGGTCTCACTATGCTATAATTAATGAGGGTTGCCCAATGTAAACACAGATACAGGTTCCACGCGTTTGTTTTATTATGCATCTTTTTTAATTTACTAGGTGTGTACACAAGGGGAGTCAAATCTCGGAGTAGTACTCTGGTTTCTAATCCAAATTGCCCAGATCTCCAATAACTTGACCTAGTTAGCTAGCTAATCTTCTGTACCAATTTCATTTTTCTCCTTCAGTCAAACTAATCTAAACGACCGAGCCTTGGATCTTGAAACAAAGAACTTACACATTCACAGGAATCCGTTTATCCAAGAATATCCACCATAACCCATGACTTTAAGCTCCTTTCGCCCAAAAGTTTACAACTTCTTCCTATATAATTAATGGAAAGACTATAACCCATTATGTAAAGTCTTACCCTGCAGGCTGCAAATACTCCCTCCTTCCCACAATGAAAGTCTCATCTGACTTTTAATTTTGTTTTACACTTATTAAAGCTATTTTCATAGGGCATGCTTAAAACAAAATAATTAAAATTGAACTCTTTTGGGTGAAGGGAGTATCTAGTATCTACTACTAGGATTTGTACATGGCATCAACATATATTCAGATAAGCGAAATCCTCGGAAAAGACCATTACAGTTGCTAGCTTAAAAAACATCATCCCAAGAAGAAACCTCAACACATTTAAGTGATTTACAAATATGTATAAGCAGATTTTAAAAAGCACCATTAGCATAACAATTGCCTCCCAATATCTAGAGGTAACATACATACCAGATTATTGTATTAAGGTAGCCTTATGCAATGGCTGTAGAAGACATATTATTCAGGTAGATAAGTAAAGAGACATCCATGATTGGAAGCGAGACCATGCTAGCTCAGCAGCAGCTTCATTATCGTCAGTCATTCCCATACTCTTCCTCCTCTTCACACCATCTGGAGAGGTGTTCATGAAGGCATGGGTAACACCCGGATAAAAATGTACCTCGTGGGGCACTCCTGATGCCTTTAGCTTTTCCTCTAAAGCTTTACCAGTCTGGAGACACAACATTCAATAGTAAAGATGAATATATATACATTATTTGCTTAGGTTTAAATCAACATCCAATTTCAAAACTGTCCTTTAAAACAAATATATATATATATACATATATATATATATATATATTATTAAAAATATGGAGGGAATATATTACCCATATGCACAACAGCATGCCATAATGACACAATAATATCCTACACCACAACATGCTATGATAACTTATATTCTGGATGAATATAAATTTTTTAAAGGAGAATCAATTTCAAGAATGGTTTGGTGTAATATTAGATTTGAAACATGTGCTGCATTTCAAATCTGTATTTGGTATCTCTTTTGAGAAGATACAAAAGGACGCAAAGAGTAGGCAAGATTTTCTTTAGATGGAATAAATCAACCATACCTTCACATCTGAAAACCCCACAACATTATCAAGCTCCCCAAAATGAGCCTGTACAGGAGCCTTAGCTTGTGCAGGATCCACAAGCTCTAGTGGAGGAACTCCATAGAAGGCTACAGCAGCATCAACACCAGGGGCCAAAACAGAACTTGCAATCGTGAGAGCTCCACCCATGCAAAATCCTGTTACGCCAACCTATTCCAATAAACCAGAATTTCTCCAGTCAAATAATAGTGAAAGGCAAAAGATAAGTATTTAACCTGTCATTGTGTCAAGCCTTTCGGTATTCAACATAATACCTGTTTAAATAATTTTAAATGGAAAAGTAAAGGGAATGAAGTGATTAAATTTCAAAATGCGAAGGAATGAGTTGGTGATAAAATTAACGAAATCAAGAGTAGTGAGACAGAAAGAGAGTCCAAAATGAGTACTAGTAAAGGAAATTGAGTAAGTATCAATGTGTGGGTTTCATTTTATCATTCTAATTTCTCCTTGGAATAACAAAATTAGAATACCGCAACGGCTTGTCCTTTAGCCAAAGATACGATTTCAAACAGCGCAAAATGGAGAAACACAATTTATACTGTGAAACCCCAGTTCCATATGAAAATGAGATAATAGAATTTAGTAGCAACTGCTGTACCATCAATTTTTCTAGGTTGATATTTATTATTAAAAACCAAGGTGTATTCAGCATTTCTTTTCAATAAGTAATGGTTTACAAATGATGCAATACAATAATTTAGATTTAGAGAGCTCAGGCACATTTTTGACCTAAGATGAGGAAAATATGGCTCACTGAAAATGGAATAAGGATCAATAGAAAATTGAGAAAAAAAAATAGCAATGAATCATCACCCCCGCTCAAAATAAAAAATAAATAAACAAGAATCAGTCACAAAGAGTCAAAAAATCCGATGTGACAAGTCCAACACTTATATTATTTCTCATCTTTAATTTTTTATATAACTCAGCTCTGCTCAGAAGGCAATAGTGACAAACCTATTTGTGTATAGCTTATTTTATGACAAGCATGTCTAATAAACACAGGTCTTAGCTCCAAATGTGTAACTTGCATATTCATAATCTGTAGCATTAAGAAAAACATATAGGGGACAATAGAACACTGGTAAGTAGGTGAATAGTAACTTGGAAGCTTACACACAAATATAAGGTAGATATACATGTGCAGTGTGCTAAAAGATATTCATATCCAACATCAATTCACATTTCTTATATTAAGATCTTTTACTTTCTAATTATAACCTGTCCAGAAATACGAAGTTTTGTTATCAACCTATTTCTACAAAGACTTTGCTCTTCCTCAGAAGTATGTGTACTTTTTAATCAACTGCTGATTGAGCAAGAAAAGTTAAAATTGGTAAATAAAAGCTGGGAAGCCCCCTTCAGCAAATTAGCCTACTCGATGCAAATTTATTTGGAAAAGTAATGTTGAACTAGGCATTTTGCATAGAAGCATGAGGCATGTCTCATAGGTAAGTTAATCCCTAAGTCAGATGTCATTGATGTTCGAAGACTGACAATGAACTTTCAGATCACATACACTTTCGGGAGAAATTCTAGTCAACATGTTCAATTTAAGGTGCTGAATTATTACAAAATAGCTTTCAACAACTAAAAGCTAAGAAGCTTTCTAATAAAGCTTTAAAATACTACTTTTATGGACATTATTTTTGTTCAAAGTTAGTACAAACCATGAACTATGTTGGGTTACAACTTGAGCGGGCAGGATTACTTGGAGGCGAAACAAATTCAGCTCACCCAGATATAACACAGGTTAGGCTTCACTCCACATCAGACTTAAGTATCTCAACCCATGAGTTCCCGAAGGATTCGGATTCGGACTGGGTTCAATACTGATGTGACAAATATTCAATAATTTGACCAGCTTTATAAATATTTTTAAATTCAACAATACTGAAAGCATGCAAAGAAGCTAATAGCTTTTAATCCAGTTACATTCGAACGTAAAATTAACACAAAGACTTGACCTTAGAGTAATCTAATTGAAATACAATAAATTCTCAAACAGAAAACTCATTCCTTAATGATTAGGAGCTATGGTTGAGATTGACTCTACATCAGGTGGTTAAGATATTTACTAAGGTTTAATAGCTCAAATATGCAAATATGACAAGTGAAGCCTAAGAAAATAATGCATGAATAAAGGCACACCTTCTGCGAACCATTTGCCTTCAGCCATTGTACTGAAGCTTCAATATCCTTAACAGCACCTTGCCAGTCGAGACCATCCATCAAATGTTGTGCTTCTGCAACATCTAAGCCAACTTTTCCTCGATACAAACTGAAGTTCCACAATAAAACCATTAGCTGATAAAGCAGGCACAAGTCTTTTGTGTACAAACATTATTGTCGGCAAAATATTCTAAGGTTACATAACTGCTGTAACTAATAATATCTTACTCTGGAATAAGAGCTCTGTAGCCCGGACCAAATTGAGAAATTGCAAGAGCATGATTTTTTATCTCAAAATCAACTCCCCACCACTCTTGAAGAACAACTATCCCAGGAGCATTTTCTTTGCCAACTACACATGCATCAAACGTCTGCTTGCATTTATCAAACAAGGGGGAAAAAAATTAATTACATTGCTTTCGTTAACTCCCACACATAATCAAGAATCAAACCATAATTCCTGGAACATCAAAACATAATCACTCCTCCACCACCCAGCAATCTTTTTCCCTTCGGATATAATTTCACTAATTACAATAAGTAAATAATGAAAATTTGCTTTAAAAAAACCTTAATGTGCTACTATTTCCAATTATTTGACTAATCAATTATTTGAAAATTTGGTTATTTATATACCTTGGTGTAATTGCAATTGAATCTTATATTTGTGTATGTAAAACCTACTCCGCTCTAATCTCTCTACTCAAGTTTATTGATTGGGCCTAGTAGTCAAAAGTAAAATGAATAAACTAGTTACTAAAATTAATTTTGAAAAAAACGACTATCGAAACAAATTCGCCATCAAACTTATAAATATAACGTACGCCATAAATGAAAATTTGAAAAGCGGAACTCACAGTGTCATCTCGTTGGATCTGAACTTTCTGGAACTGAGAGGAGGAAGAGTCTGCCATAGAAGAAGCGAGAAGCTCCGGACGAAGCTAAGAGCTGTGGACTTGTAGAGAATGGTTTTTGTTGTGAAGATTCTGGAAACACAGGTGACAACTTATAGCTTAAACACCAACAAGAACCACAGCTGCGACGTCGTATTACGTGTGTTTTACATAATTTGTATTGACCGCTTCTACTTTTTCCTTTTAAGCTTCCACGTTCATTTCCTTGAGTTTGACTTAGACATACTACCAATAAAAAAATTATTTTTTATGTGGTTTTGTTTCAGTAGGTTGACATGGAAATGTATGCTGTGTGTTTGATGAAATGCCACACTCACCAGAGATTCTACTTCAACTGCTCCAAAAATTCATCAAACACTCCAAACAAATCAAACAGGTTCATTCCTTCCTAATAACCAACAATTTCCTCCTCTCTACTCCAAACACTACTTCATCAAGGTTGAAATGGATGAGTACCCTCCTTCACAACACTCTTATCAGAGCCTACCTCAACCTTAATCAACCTTACAAAACATTACTCCTTTTCACACATATGCTTTCCCATCAAGCCCCACCAAACAGCCACACTTTTCCTTCCCTTATCAAAGCTGCGTCTAGTTTACCCTCATTGAATTCACTATTACCAAGATCCCTTCATACCCAAGTCATTAAGCGCGGCGTATCAAACGACCCGTTTATTCAGACGTCCTTCCTTAGCCTGTATGCTCATCTTGGTAATCTTGGTTATGCGCGTAACATGTTTGAAGAAATACCTGAACCGTGCATTGTGTCATATAATGCTATGCTTGATGCTTTTGGTAAGAATGGGGACATGGGTTCTGCTCTTTTAGTGTTTAAAAGCATGCCCGAGAAAGATGTTGTTTCGTGGACAAGTATTATTAATGGATACGGAAGAAATGAGTGTTTTAAGGAGGCAATCGAGTTTTTCGAGAAGATGATGGGGCATAGTGATGTAATGGATTGTTTTGTAAAGCCAAATGAAGCCACATTTGTTAGTGTCCTCTCCTCTTGTGCTAATGTGCATGGAGGAGGTGGTTTGCATCAAGGAAAGCAGATTCATGGGTACATGATCAAGAACGAGATTGAATTGACTGTTTATATGGGCACTGCATTAATAGCACTATATGGCAAATTGGGTTGCTTGGGATATGCAATAAGAGTATTTAACAAAATGGGTGATAAACAGGTCTGTACTTGGAATGCGCTGATTTCTTCTCTCGCTTTAAATGGTATGGAGAAACAGGCCTTAGACATGTTTCAGAAAATGAGGAGCAGAGGGTTGCACCCAAATGAGGTTACTTTTGTTGCTGTCCTTACCGCCTGTGCTCGTGCTAAACTCGTGGAGTTGGGTTTAGAATTGTTTCAATCAATGTTGCAAGTGTTTGGAGTTGTTCCAAGAATGGAGCATTACGGATGTATGGTTGATATATTAGGAAGAGCTGGGCTTCTGAAGGAAGCACATGAATTTATGAGAAGGATGCCTTTTGAGCCTGATGCCACTGTTTTGGGGGCTCTGTTGGGTGCTTGTAAAGTGCATGGAGCCATTGAGCTGGGAAATGAAGTGGCAAAAAGAGTGCTTGAATTGCAACCACGGCATTGTGGACGATATGTACTACTGTCGAGTATTTATGCTGAAGCAGAGAGATGGGACCATGCTGCTACATTGAGGAAAGCCATGGTGGATGCTGGAATAAAGAAAATTCCAGCTTATAGCATGATTGACTCGACGTGAAGATTACACGGCAGTTTTCAAATGTTGCTTTGTGTAATGAAGATTAACAGAAGGGTAACCTCGTTTTCAATCAAGTGAATGATTGGTTACAGCGGAAATGAAGCAGGAATAGGAAAGATCATATGAAGTTTTTAGGTGATGCTATGCTTCTGGACATTTTTGAAAGGGCTGTACGTTAGGTAAAGAGAAATATGGAAGTCCGTCCTCAACTATTTGTATGTCAGGAGCATTGGCATTGTTACAAATGATAAGACTTTCTTCGGTGAACAGACTTCTTTAACAAGTAAATTTGATTCAAGTATACTTTTCGAGGGAAAAATTATGTATTTTTCTAAATATATTACCCCTAAATTCTCTCATTTTTTGAAAAGTATCTCTTTCTTTTATTATTAGTTTCCAACTTCCCTTATAGGTAAGGCTGTAAATGGTAAATGAAAAATTCGTATACGTATTCAAAAAAAAAACCGAATATTATTCATATTAAAAAAAAAACGGATATATCGTATTCGGTTTAAAGATATCCGCAAATAAACAGATACGGATACAGATATAGACGTATTCGTATTCGTTTAACATCCAATTGTAAATATATCCGGCGGATAGCGGATATCCGGAATATATCGGATTTGGATCCATACTCGAAATTCGTATATGAATAACGTACATATATATATATATATATATATATATATATATATATAATAAACAAAACAATTTTTTTTAAATGGCCTTCCTTATATAATAATTAGTTTTCACTGTCATATGAAAATTATTTTAAAAATATGTCATTTCACTGCTAAAAAGTAGGAAATAAGACTTTTATTATAATATTAATAAATTGAAATAAATTGATTTAAGTATAGTTAATGGATTTTTACTATTATAAATTTTGTAAGATCCCGACTTTATGAAATAAAAGTTATTATTTTCTTTATGATTATTTTTCTAAATAGTGAAGTGCTTAATTGTTATAAATGATAGTTAAGGGTGTTATATGCAAATTATCTGATAAATAGTATGTCGAGGAATATTCCTTTTGTCGGGGAATATTCTTTCTGTCGGGGAATATTATATTCGGTTACCGTACGACGGCGCCGAAAATGGGCAATATTGTCAATGATAGTGGGCCCCACAACGGGTTAACTGTGGATATAGAAAGTGATAGAAATTGGCGGCAAAACTTTAACCGATAACTGTTAAAATACCCGGTGATAAAAAAAATCAGTAAAACGCGTTATTCCACGTAGTAGCACACGGTATTCCCACAGTAGCTCACGATGTTGCACAATGTTTTATATTATTGATTCAATAATTGATAAAGTAGCAATTGCATAGTATCTTGATTCAATAATTGTTAATTAGCATCTGCATAATATATTTTACTATTTGTCACGACACTGTAACTTATATCATTTGATAGGATATTTTAGCATTATCGACAATGTCTAGAAATTCTGTCAAGGAAAAGGGTTATTTAATTGCGTGCCATTTTTTTTTATGGAAGGCCCTCTCTTTCCTGGAAATAATCTGGTTGTCAGTATTGCGAGTATATGTTATCTGTGATATTAATACATTTAACACAATAATACAGAAAAAGGGATTTATTGTGATAATGGAGTTATTTTATCTTTTTGATAATGGAATTATCTTTTGATAATGGAAGAAAAAATGGATGGATGATATAAATGGAAGAAAAAATGGATGGATGATATAAATGGAAGAAAAAATGGATGGATGATATAAATAGAAGAAAAAATGGATGGATGATATAAATGGAAGAAAAAATGGATGGATGATATAAATGGAAGAAAAAATGGATGGATGATATTAAAAGAATATGTCAAGGGTATAAGAGTAATAAACCAAGAAAATTTAGGGAAAAGACTAAAATGCCCTCACCTTGATTTTCCTATAAATAGGGAGGGTTTGCTTAAGAAATTTTCACACCTTCATTGCTTATACTTCCTCTCTCTCTAAATTTCTGAAGTTCTCTTAGTGTGCTAGGCTATTGTGAGTATTTGTGAGAATACTAGTATTATCCGAAGTTAGTAAACTTCATAGAAAGTAACATCCAGTTAACGAAGGTAGGGAATATCATTTCTTTTATACTCGTATATAATATCATTTGCTTTCAAGTGCGTAAGTGATATTATACTCATAAAGGTTGTTATTCATTATGTATTAATTTGTGGGGATAACCTGTCCGTGCGGTATGACGCATGCCTGGTGAATATCCTTTTATATTCATTCCTTATTATTCTGTGGGAATAACCTGTATGTACGAGTGTCGTACCTGGTGAATACCCTTTGTATTCATTCCTTATTATTCTGTGGGAATAACCTGTATGTACGAGTGTCGTACCTGGTGAATACCCTTTGTATTCATTCCTTATTATTCTGTGGGGATAACCTGTATGTACGAGTGTCGTACCTGGTGAATAAACCTTTGTATTCATTACTTATTAATCTGTTGTGGAAATAATCTGTCTACGCGAATTATCGCATGACAAGTGAAAATCCATTTGCAGTTTCATATATTCTGTTATACTCGTATAACGTATCATTTCTTTTGTACTCGTTAAGGGATATTTTTTTCTTTCACATTTCTCCATTTAGGATAAGAAATCCTTGTTTGTTTCCAAAACCTTATTTTTAAATGGAGAAAATCCCTGAAAATTGGTAGAATATCCTTAATAGTTTGTGCTTCATCTAATATCTTTTCACTTGAATCTTTCTATTTCATTTTATACGTTATAGTTGAAGCATGAAATAATTTTTTTAATATCATTCTTGAATTTGACTCCACAATTTGATCATCGTGTTGGCAATTTGGTCAATCTTTGATACTGATTAAATTGTAAGTTTTTCTTATCCTTAATCTCACTGTATCATTGTCATCATCCTCATCCTCATACTTAAATTGTGGTGATAGTTCTCTTTGGCCCGTAGTGCAAAGATGAACTGGCGTGACATGATTTTGACCAAACTGTGTATTGGTATTATCATGACTTTTGGTGTTACAAACAAAGGCGTATGGTGAAAGTTCTCTTTGGCTCATAGTGTAAAGATGAACTGGCGTTTGGCATGATCATGACCGGTGATGTTACAAATAAATATCTTTGGCACGTAGTGCAAAGAGAGGCTGTTGAATATAAACTGTTGATTTGGATGTTCATAAACAGGAATTGTTGATTGGTGTTACAGGAATAAAATATTGGTGGTGATCCTTTAATTTATAGAAGATGGTAGATATTATAATCTACTTGACTCTTCTAATGGATTGTTTGTTCCGCTGAAATTATTGTTGTTGAACAATTAAAATATCTTTAAATCTCTGATTTAATTCTGTTGAAGACTAAAGATAAATTTTATTCTTCATTATCTTAGTCATGATATTTCTTACTGGGCTATTTGAGCTCACACTTTTCAGTTTTGTTCCATTGTTCTTCTCAGGAAAGGAAAATGTAGCTGGGACTAGCCGGGGAGTGGAGTGATGGTCCGAGTTAGTGGTTGTCCTTATCAAGTTATGACATAGTTTAATAATAATTGTACTGGAGACGTAAAGCATGTGTTGCCGTCTTTTTATGGCATTGTAATAATTTGGGTTTGGATACTGTGGTACCAATGGTACGATATTGGTATGGGAAGTCACAGTATGTGTGTTATCGTATTTTGCAAGACAAATATTAGTTGTCTATGGGAAAATTCGTATTTGTATTTGTATTTTGTGAAATGTTATTGGCGACTCAAAATGGGTTGTGTGGACCTATTTTGGGGGCGTCACAAATTTAAAATATCTAAAATGTATCATTTAACAAGAAAATTATATACTACAAGAACAAAACTATAGTTATTAGCTTGTTACAAGTTTTTTACTTTCAAAACTTACGTGTAATGCCGGAAGGTGGGAGCAATGGACAATATAATTTTATTGTTAAAATGTGTTAGGTCTGAATTAATTTAAAATTAATCTAGAAGGGGTTTATGAATTTTCTAGTGGAGGGAGTACTATTTATCACTTTCATTTGCCTAATTATTTAGAAACTAGAAGTCCAGATATTTAAATTAAGTCCAAGGTCAAATTTGCATCAAGTTGGATTAACTAGTTGTCACACATACATTATAACTCACACTCATAAACATAATGAAATAAAATAAAAATTTTATAACTATGTAATCTATGTATTGAAGATAAATAATAAATAAAACTCCCCATAAACATATTATTAAAATTTTAATTAAGTATTTGAGAAAAAATAATTAAATATTGAATGTAAACTTTTGAATTTAATTGTAGATTATAAATATTCATATACACTGCAATATTACTCCACACACATAAAATGAATATCTACTTATTAATAGACATATAAACATTAATAAGTAGAGCATTCATTTTGAAATTTAGGATTTCAAAAATGATGAAAACTTATTTGAATTGTAATTTAGAGCAATGATTATTGGATTTATTAAAAACAAATATAACATTCATTCATTAATGAACTATACTTTAAAACTCATTATTTATTTTAATTAGATTGGCTACTAAAGTTTAATCATTTATATTTATTTAAAACTCATTATTTATATTTTTATTATATATTTATTTTCCTCCCTTTATGATTAGGACGTTTAATTAATATGTATGGTTTAAACTTTAAATTGTGATCGGTGAAGAGCAATTATTCAATTTTTTTTCTTTATTTTTTGTAAATAATTTGAATGAATTTTATATTAGGTGACTGATAAACGAATTCGGATACCCGAATGTTCGAATAATCTAGTCATTTGAATAAAATAAACAGAAATGGATATTATTCGTATTCGAATATTATTTCGAATACCGGATACAGATAGTATTTTTAAAATTTGCCGAACACCGAATACCGAATACGAATTCAGATAATAAATTAATTTTTCGGATACTAAATTAATAAATTAATTTTTCGGATAATAAATTAATTTTTTCTATGTCTGGGAGAGAGCCTGCATGGAGGCTTCAAGTGAGTCTATCAGGCTAGAGAGGAGGGGGCGGGCAGAAGTTGTTGGCCAAGCTTATCTTCGATAACATCGGAAGAAGTTAAATCCAAAATAAGGAAGATTTATCAATAAAAGGATAAAATAGATTAAGCAAATCTCTTAAGCAATATCTTTTAATTTAGTTAGTTAGTCAAAATATTAAATACATTCGTCAATTTAAGTCTTTACTTCTAAATTGACCCTTATTAAATAAGAATTCAGGAATGTATACAAGTATATAACATTATCCAATATTATCCGTCATATGCATCCTATAATTTTGTGAACAATTGTTTTATGCTCATTTCATTCATAGAATTATTTTTCATTGTTCATGTTAAAAAATTATTTTTAATATATTTTAAAAATTTATATGTTCTCGAATTTTAATTTGATACTGGAAAAAAGTATTCTCTCTATTCTAATATTTTATAGTTCGATTTATTTATTAATGAGAGTAGACTTAGTAAAAAGAGTTCAAGTTCATGGGTCAACCGAATTCACCCATAAAAAAAAGTAGGTTTTACACTTATATTTGTCAGTTCAATAAAACTTGAGTCTTAATGGCTCAACACAATTATAGCCTAGCCCAAAATAACTAAACCAACAGGTGGCTCAAGCCACTCCAACTTATTCCTTAATATCAATTCAAAACTAATTTATTTTATTAAATCTATCCACTATAATACTAGTGTAAAATTAAGAGTTAAATCCAGCTACTCTTAAATCTAACTATTTTAGACTATAATGCTACTATGGAATAAGAGTTAAATCCAACTATTTTAGGAATTTAAAAATATTACTTGTAGTCCTATTTTTCTAAATTGCAATTCTCACACTCACTTTGTCGCTCACTCGTTTTACTCCAATTAAATGTTTTTAGTTTTTCAATTCAATGCCTTGATCAAAAACTAGGTCCATCTCTTTCTATGTGAGTTAATTGGAATTTGCACGATATAGTTGCCTTAACTTTATATTCATTACATGTGAATCAAATAAAATCATTATTTTATCATTGATAAATAATGTTTTAATTTTTGTAGTCGGACTATTTAGGAACGATGATTTTGGGTCATTCAGTATTATTTTGTCAAGAAAATAATAAAATTATAAAATAGTGTTTGTATTATATACAAGTATACAAATGCAAAATTAGAAAAAATAAAAAAAAATCAACAACAATCAATGAGTTGGTCAAAATTGATCATTACTATCGATGTCCTGTAAATCAAGTGAAGTTGTTTGGTTATTTTTTCTACACCATTTTTTTCAGATGATTATTACTCTCTGTTCCATTAAAGAAAAATAAAAACTAATAAGAATAAGATTACAATGACCTTATTTTTAAAATCCAAAAATAAAAATAAAAATGCAAAAGCTGACGAGTCAGCCCAATCCATTCTGTCCTAAGCCCAATGAAAGATAGGCATTTCTGACCCAGCCCAACAATAGGCCAGCCTATTTGTCAGGTCTAAATGAGAGTTATTTATTGGGTTTGTCAAAAAGACATTCTTGGGCCGAATGAAAGGGAGAAAAAATGAAAAATGAAAAATGAAAAATGAAAAATAAAGAAGGAAGATGGAAAAGAATCCTAAAACTTAAACAAGTTGTTGCCGATAGCCATCTCCTCTTCTCCGTTCATGAAGCTTGCGTTTAACTAGGGATAAACAAAGCCAAAATACGAGAAACATCGGCACCCATTGGCCATTGTAATTTGTATACTCGGAGTCGGAGATAATAAATGGATTAATTAGTCCCCTGTGCCACGTCACCGTCCCAACACAAGGGTCTTTCCAGTTTTATTAGTGTTAAAAAAAATGCATGCTAGGTAATCTCAGTGGGGTTGAGCGTTAGAAAGTCAGTGTCCACGTGTACTCATATGATTAGCTCGTGACATTGATTATGCATCACAGACACCCGGTAGCACCAAACTTCATATCCCCTACGCCGTCACCCTAGAACCATATTTATTCCAACAGAGCCACTATAAATATAGACACAGGAAGATGTTCTTACTCACGTCTTTTTTTTGCTTCCGAAATTCAGTGTGCGTTTTTCTCGAGAGAGATTTCCTCCCCTTTTCTCTTAGTCTTAACTTAGGTTTTTCTTGGTCGGCGGGCCGATATCAATGGACGCCAATCTGCCGGAATCCTTCTTTGCGGACCCCACAATGGGTGGTGCTTTTGTTAGTTCTAGTTCCCAAAAACTCATTGACTGGCCGTCTGCCACCGTCGACGAGTTACTCCACTTGCTCCAGGACCCTCAGTATCGAGAGCAGGCTCTCGCCTTTCTCAACAAGGTATAGAGTATATATAATATATGTGTGTGTGTGTGTGTGTGTGTTTATAGTTCATATCGATCAATGTAGCATGTTGATGCATATTATTTTTGGCTTATTTTATTGATGAAATATTTTGTATGTATGAGGGCTTGATTGTACGACGGGTTCCTCACAAAAAAAAAAAAAATCATTTGCCAAATTTTTTTTCCTCCAGAAAAAGAAGTCACAGTGGTATTAAATTGATGCGGACACTTTTGGAAAGTTTAAAGGATCATCACTTGTTTTTTGTATTGTTGTTTATGGATAGAAATTAATTGTAATTTGGTAGTAATTAATTATAGTAGGAATTATTATTCCTCCGTTCCTTTTTAATTGACGTTTGAAGAGAAATCATTAAGATTAAGAAATATAATTAATGTAGATTGTCGGATAAATCAAATTGACTATAAAATCTCAACATTACTACCTCATTAGAATTTATTGGAGAGATGAAAGAGGAAAAAATTAGAATTTAATGGAGGGATAATATGAAAAATTAAGTCATTAATATTTTTTTTAAAATTTACAAACAAAAGATTAAAAGGACAAATTTAGCCCAGACAAATAAAAAGGAACGGAGGGAGTAACACCGGTATGGATTGGGAATTGTAGTATTTAAATAGTGATGTAATCTCTCATGGTTGAGTAATATAGAGTTGAATATTGATTTGAGAATTGAGGTTTTATGCCATTGTGGCCTTCGTACATGGTTCTTCTTCTCCTTCCCTTTCTTTCATCCTCTTTTATTTTTTCACTAATCCCTTCTAAACCTCATCATGTATCATAGGGTCAATCTGACCTGTTTTTCAAAAAGTTAACTGAATCAAGGTGAGTCGAATGTTGTCTTTAAACTGTCATAGAGACCAGACTAAATGAAAGTCTCTGATGGTTTCTTTATTAAAAAAACTAGTCCTTTAAGGAGCAGACATCCAGGAACCTTGTTTTCAACTACTACATATCAATGAAAAGATATCTGTTGGAGCTTTCCACCATTCTTCTTCAAGATCAAAAGAAAATATGACAACCAATAGTAATAAGACTTGAAGCTACATTTTGCAACAGTGGATATGTAAGTTTGATTGATTTGCCTTATGTGAATGAGTTGCAGTATTTTGTATCAGAAATAAGATAAAAATGAGTTAAAAGTAGTTAATGGACTGCAAATTAAGCGTTTTTGAAATTATTTCCTTTTGTTATTATATCTTTATGTACATATTTTTATAGCAGTACTTAGTATCTATGTTTCGTAAGGTAGCGAACATTACATGTCTTTTAATCTGCAATAATACAATAAGAAATTTTGGGAACAAGTCATGTCAGGCATTTTGTAACTGCATAAATTTATGAAGTCATTGGTCCTTTTCTTTTGGGTGAGTTGTTGCTGTACCTTCTGTTAGAGTGAATGCTCACAGCTTCACTTCTTAGTCCTAAATCCTAATTATATGTATGTATGGTTAGTTAATTCAAACAGGATGGAAGTGCATGTATGGTGAATACTTGAGAACATAAATATTACACAAGTAAACATGAAATGTGAAAAAGAACAAAGCGTATCTAACATTAATAACGTGTTTTCTTTTTCTTATGCCCAGCTAGAGGTTAAACATCATAATTCCTCTATCTGATTCTGAACAGAATGATTATTTTCTTTTGAAGCTTGCTTAATTATTCTTAATGTGCATACGTCAGTATCTTTATGTTATGTGCCTCACATTTATTCTGTTGCTTGTGATATATTCTAGCAATTCTAACATGTGTGTTGATGTTAATGCAGAAAAGAGGAACAGAAAAAGAATTGGCTGTACAAATAAAGAATTCTTTCAATACAGTTTTCTTACTCATATCGGTATGACCACATCAGTTGACTCGTCTGAAATGCTTTGTCATTGAAACAATGCTTAATTTAATCTGGTGAATTATCTGTGGTGTTAGTCCTGTCTTTATTAATTAATTCCATCTATTGTTTTATACATCTCATGCAATATAGTAGTTAATGATGAGTGTTTACAGTATGTACTTATCAAATACTTGTTTGCATACTATCCATCATTTTGTATTGATGATTTATTCCATTCACAAGTAGAATGCTTTGTTTCACAACTAGTGGTTAATGCTGATATCTTCTCTATTTCAGGAAGTAACATCAATTTACAAGTCGTTAACACCTGAAAAGCTTATAAGCAGAGATGCGACTAGAGTTTGTAACGCTCTTGCGTTACTTCAGGTCATCATTGCTCCTAGTATTTTCTCTTAGTAGTCTTAAGTCGAAAATTTCTTCTGTTTGGTAATCCTTTCTAGCTCATGCTTAATCAGTTATTACAGTGATCCTCATAGGGTCCTCAACTGTGAACTATGCACTTTCTCTGTAAAGATGCGAAGAGATACCACTCAAGAAAACAAGTAAACTCATCTTGAACATGTTTTATTCTGGTATAAGAGGTTCTTTAGGCTATATATTTCTCTCCCTTTTTATCTTTCCAAAAGTTAAGTTGAATGACTAAAAGATCCCAAGGCTTGCAATAGTTATAACTAATAAGGGAACAAAAATGAAAAATATGTTTCTAGCCATGTAGGCTCGCAATAACATTTCCACCATAATTTATAACATGAGTTATCAATCACATTGTGGTCATCTAGGACTGCTGGTTGAGATTAATCCTATATTTTCAAACTGAGTATTAAGAAAATGTAACACGTATCTATTCTCCTGTAATATCATTCGTTACTTCTTCTTGTGTTATTAAATCAATTCCTTGATATATGATATTAGTCCTCTCAAATCTAGTAATTGTCTCTATAATTCATTATTTGTACCATAAATAACATAGACTTGAATAATGTACATGGAGCATAGTCGACTTTTTTAGGAAAGAGAAGCTTAATTGGTTGTCAACTTCTTTAGGAAAAAGAGGTTTAGTGGATGATAGCGTAGAGTAATCATTTCTGTAAAGTTGGTTTATTTTTCATTGGAACAGACCAATCACCTACTCCTGACTTGAACACGCTTAAGATAGTTCCCCAATCTACCCAAAAAAAATAAAATAATTATACTGCTCGTATTATAACTATGTAAGTTCTGGCAAGTATTGGACCATCCATAGCAGTCACAGCAATTCTGCTAAGTTGTTTAGTAATTCCTTTTGCCTATCACCTTCCTCTCGCTAACTATATTGAGTAAGAGGGGAAGAAGGGAAACTTCAAGATATCCCCTACCATACAACTAGTGTCCATGGAGAAGTCAAGGTTAAATTATCAATCTTTTGTATTATTAATAAGATATTTTAAGTTTTTCTTTTTAAGAATTCAAACCATTACCATTGAATTTTGTAAATGCTTGGGCTACTACTCTATACTTGAAGTACATAAAAACATTAAGGTAAGAAGAACTTGTTTCTATTTTCTTTCTTTTAGACCCCCTCCTGCTGGCAAACTTCTTTGTAGAATTGGAATCAACTTTTCTCTTTTTCCTCTCCAAATTCTGATTTAAGTTGTGTCTAGTTTTTAATTTCATCTAGCTTGGCTTCTTAGTGCATCAGTATCCCATCACAAAGAACTTCTTTGCTTGTATATGTAATGCACCTTACAAACAATGTGATACCTTTGCCTATACTCGGAACTAACCTTCTCTTCTCTGATGAATTCTGCAAGTACATGGCAACTTTGCAAAAGCATTAGCTCGTAGTAACAATGAATATAATATGGGTGCAATTGTACAATATGTAATACACCGGATCCCATCAGAACTCTGAAGTTAAACGTTGTTGGGCGAGAGTAGTACTAGGATGAGTGAACCATGGGACGTGTTTGCACCCTTTTTAATTACTTATAAAATAAAAAAGGCAATGTAACATAATGATTTTTCCCTTATGTTTTGAACTTCTTCAGGATTTTACTTCTTTGAGACCTCTTGGCTATTTTTAGTTGATAACTGAACTGCAGCAGAGACCTTAAGTTTAACATACCTCAGCTGAGGATAATATTTAATTCTCTGAATAACTTAATCCACTAAACAGAGTAGATGGAGTGATATAGGTTCTTATCAACCATATATGCCACCTTTAATATCATTTTATTCTTTGCTCTTATGAAGTTACAATTGTTACTCAACACATATAAAGAGATTTACTGTGTGCTACTCTGAAATCGGATTCTGCCTTTTTCTTGAACGCAGTGCCTGGCATCTCACCCAGATACAAAGAAGTTCTTCCTAGACGGTATTCCCCCCAGACTCTTTTGGAAATCATTTCTGGTTGCTTTTTTAGTTCATATGCATTTCTAAATCCATTACCTTTAGAATATTTAGGTGGCTGTATATTTTGTTTACAAGGGTAATAGCATCTTCATATTAAATGAATTCAAAATCAATCTGCATTTCATAATTGTTTTTTGTAATAGTATTTTAAGCGGAGAATTTGCTTCATTTAATATTACTTCCTGTGATTTTTCATCAAAGTTAATTGTTGGTTAGGAATAATGTTGTCAGATTTGGCTTATTCTGATATACTACCTCCATTTCAAATTACATGATCAATATTGATTTTTTAAAAGTCGATTTCAAACATTTTCAAACTCAAAATTGCATGAATTCATTTAGTCTATGTAAATACAATTATGAATATCATAAACTATCTACAAAGTACTACTAGTTATAAGATTTATTGTTTTCAAAACTTAAATGAATAATGTCAATTTTGAATTTGAAAATGTCTCAAATTAACTTTTAAAAAGTCAATATTAGTCTTATAATTCGGAACAAATGGAGTATTCACTTTTTCCTACCCAGATGTAATTAGTTGAAGATCTAGGAATCAGAGAACAACATGTGACCTTATAATCATGTTTTCAGTTCAAGCTATATACTAATAGATTCCTATATGTTAATTCCACAAGACTTTTGTAATTTTCATTTTCTAATCCTTCAGAGTTATCATGGAAGATTTGTATATGGCCTGTTGGTGCACAGACATTGTTGATTGACTTCTAACTGGGTTTCTCCCATGCAGTTAGGGTACCACATTATCTGTACCCATTTCTCAAGACCACAGAGACTGGAAAACCTTTTCAATTCCTAAGGCTTACCAGCTTGGGGGCTATTGGTTCCCTACTGAAGGTCATATTTCCTTTCTAAATCTATATCTCATATAATATTTCTCCCCATCTGGTTTCATGCATTAAGTTGTGCTTTTGCTCTAAAAAATATTAGAAAACATTTAGCACCAACGTATGCATGATAATGACCTCTCAAGTTCTAACGTGCCTATTTACGTCGTGCTCTAAAGTGTTGATTAACTTTATCATTACTAAATTTCTAACACGATATTCAGAAAATTGTAAATAAACCCTTGTAGCTTATCTCAGACTGTTCATCTGTTCGCGTGTCTATCACCTTACCACTATGCTGATATATACAGTATACATGCTCAAAGCACTATATTTCTCCTGTACTAATTTTATCTTCTGTGTTCTGCAGAATGATGATCCCATTGCACCACTGGCTGTTCACTTTTTTCTTGAGACAGAAATTTTTCCTATGTGCCTACGCTGCATTGAGCTGGGTGATGTACTTACGCAAACAGTATGTTTCCATAATAACTTGATCTTATGCAAACATTATGATCATTTTCTTCTAAAATGTTTTCCGCTGCAACTTTTTATGTAATATTTATCACAGCACTAAGTATTGTAATTTATAAGCCACTGCAAACTATGCTTTCTAGTAATTGGGCTTTAGGGTATAGTCGATTGGATGGATTTTAGGCGATAATCACTGGTTTTCTAAGTGATTACCGTATATATCATCTTGAATTTAGTTCAGATAATGTATTTGAAATCTGTTTTTCGGTGAGTAATGAGTGTGCTGTATGGTCTTGATAACATCCATTGATTGTTATCTTGAGGAAGCTCCTAGTTCAACTATAAATTGATTTTCTGTAAAAAAATATATTAGCTGGTCATTTAGTTGGCCTTGAAGGAAATTCAACTCAAAAGCTTGATCCCTGTTACCTGGGGCGGGGAGATTTTTTTATTTTTTATTTTTTTTTATTTTAAAATATCAGAGATTTGACAGTGTTCTAAAATTCGCTAGGTGGACAACGGGCGCTTAAGTGTTTTCCTAGGTGATCTTCTATATTTATCTTTCTATTGCATATATATTTGAATATACTAAATAAAGCGAAGTAAATATTCTATATTTTACATGAAAACAAAAATAATCTTATAAGAAATAACAAATTCATATCAAGCATGTTAGAGCTTCAAAGACTTCATTATTTAGATGCGGTAAAGGACTAATTCCGCCTAGGCGGGGGCCTGGCGCCTAACAATTCGAGGTGGTAGAGGACCGTCTAGCACCTCGGTGCTAGGCGGAGAGTTTTAGAACACTGAGATGTGATTGGTCTTGGAAGAACTAAATGTCCCTATCTATATTGTAAAGCCTCTATGGGAGGTTTGCTGTAACTATGTCACACACACTTTTTTTTCTTCTTTTTTCCCTACAACTTTAATTATATTACTATTTTGTCCTTTCTATATTAATTTTTTTATCTTTCTATTTAGTCCTTTAAATTTTATAAAGTTCATATTTTAGCCCACACAATTTCGGGTGCCAATATCTTATTAAATTGCCTTGCCATTGATATTTTAGCTAGGTTCTCTCACCAAACATGTTCTTAAGATCTTATAAATGGACCTTTGTGTATTTTTTGGGTACACAGGTTGCAACTTTTATAGTGTCAAAAATACTGATGCAAGACGAGGGGCTACAATACTGCTGCGGTTTTGCAGAGCGGTTCTTTTCAGTTATGCAAGTTTTTACAGGCGTGATTGAGAAGATGGGCAATGAACCAGAGCCGCGACTACTGAAAAATTTAATTCAATGTTATCTTAGGATGTCAGAAGCGCCAAGGTTTGTCAGAATTTATTTAGAGATTTCCATAAAGTTTTCTTTATTTTTATGCTAGTTCATTTAATTTATTTTTTTTTCCTCTCGTTATAAATGAGGAACTTGGGGAGGCAAATTCAAACCAAACACCGGATGGTATCGGGAGTGGCTTTGTGACCATTAAGTCTGTCCCCTTGGGGCCTGATGGTTTGTTATCTGAAATACTGATCAAGCATAACTTGATGTGATTTTCTGTTGCGAAATGCAGGGCCTGTGATGCGTTAAGACGCCACCTTCCATCACAATTGAGGACTACTACCTTCATCAATGCCATTCGTGTATGTCCCACTATCTTCACCAACTCATTATTACAGCTCAAAAGTGCATATTTTCTTGGTTTACTGTAAGTTTAGGGTTCATCGGTAATTACCAGTTGTTTCTACTTTTATGTTTTTACTTCATGTTTTATTTTCATATGTTTATGATTTCACTTGCTTTTCGTAGTGAAAATTGAAACAAGAAAAAACAGTTTGATAACCATGTTTAAGTGTTGGTTTTTTGTTTTTGTTTTTTTTTGTTGAAAGAATTGAATTTCTAAATTTGTTGATAGTAAGATTAGCTATTTGGATCTCACTAAAGTTGGAATGACTCGCGTGTGTTGCCAAAATTGAATAAGCAAGTTTTCGGTGCTTTCGCTTTTTTGTTGTCAAAGTGGCTTTTGCTCCCACTTTTTCAAAACAGATACAGTTGCTCTATTTGAACAAAGTAGAAGAAGAAACAATGATTTACAAGTAAAAAAAGTAACCAATTGGACCGCAAAAATTTACAAATAAGTGTTGCACATGCACATGCACATGCACACACAAACTCAATATAATATCCAGTATACCAATAAATTTGGTATTTGTGGCTGAGTGCATCATAATTTTTACGCTGACATATTAATAGCCTTTGGGGACATGTCATTACTTCTAAATTCTCTTGTGCCCTTTATATACGGATTTTGCAGGAAGACCCAGTAAGCATGCAAAAGCTGAAACAACTATTCTACAATGTAACAACAGGACGCTGGGCAAATCCAGAAGCAATTGAGGACATGCTAGGGCCCTTGCAATACGCCACCCAGAATCTTATGATAGCGTAGATCATTAGTAGATCCATTGTTCATGTATCTTGCGGTACACTAATATGTTGAAGAAACATATAGGTGATCGTAACCCTGAACTAGTTCCTGTCTTTTCTTTATACATAAGATCAGAGAAGGGAAATGGTAAAACTTCTAAGAACTGGATTTGAGCCCCCCTGATATTTGTATGTGTTTGTTGGACCAGCTTAACGTGGGAGGTTAGGTTTTCAATTCAGCTGCTTGACAATAATTTTTGACTTTATATTATCCTAGTTAATGATAAATTTCAGATTAAGATCAAGATACAGATGGGAATGCATGCCAGCCATCAAGAGTATTTATGGCAAGTGATAGTACAACTTTGTAGTTCTGCCATGAGAAAGTTTTCAGATCCAAGCAGTTGTTCTATTAGGTGATACTATAATTAAATCGTAATCCAATAAAGTGTGCTTGAGGCAAAGGAGTGTCATTATCACAATGTTTTCACTAAAAATCATATATAAATATGTTTTCTGTATACATCTATTATATAACCATGTTTTCGATAAACATCTTTATGGCTATATATATTTTTGTTGAACATCTTTATAACAATGTTTATGCTTTTTACTCGTTATAAAAATGTTTTCGCTAAACATCTTTAAAACAATATTTTGCTAAATATCTTTGTAACAATGTTATTATGTTAACAATCCTCCTAGATTATGAAATACAATATCTGGCCTGTAACTAAGGTAGAAAACTAATTTCCTTGCATATACATTTGGCATCTTTCTCAAATTGCATTTCTTATACTTCAAATATTTGAACGGTCATAATGTGCATAACTGTCTCTTAAGATGATATTTTGGTTATTATATTATGCTTCGATTTTCATTTTAGTTATTGAATTTTTTTTATTATATTTATGTTATTAAATTAAAAAAATATTTTAAACAAGTAATTTTATAATTTTTCGTTCTAATTATTAACTACAAAACTTAAGTGGCAAGTAAGTCCCAATTTTTACAAAAAAAAATTATACTAAAATTTGTTTGGCCGGCAAGAAGTTAAAATAAAAAATTAAACCATGTTTACCTTCCTAAAAATAAAATTTAAATTTAAATCAAACCCATTATCAAAAGTAAAATGAAACAACATTCATGACCTTTCTCCTCATTCACGTTCATGGTTCGATCCAAGAAGATCAACTGCCCACCTGCCGTCACGCCTTCCAGAGATACCACCGTCCCCCACGTTGTCCCACGTTGCCCCACCATCACCTCCATCGCTGTCACTACTATCTCCGTCACCACTACCATAGCGATTAAAATTTCTCCAGTGATAGTGATGTAAAGATGTTCAAACCCCAAATTCACATACATATACAAATTTCACTTATAATTGATATCCAAAACACTAACCCTAAAATCCAAATCATCAAAATTAAATAAAGCCAAACCCTAAAATTATCTCTGCAACAAAAAAGGAGAAACTAAAATGGAGAAATAAAAATTTTGAAAATTAAAAACTTGTGAAACCCAGCGATTATAGCAAATCTGATGACAAAAAATCAGAATCGTGATTCCAAATGAAGATTAACACCAATTTCTCTTATATTTCCTTATGGGATACCAATTTGAGTTGTTTTTATGTTGATTTTTTATGTGAAGGTTGAAGATGGTGATGGGCGAGGAAGGTGGCGATGGTGATGGGTGAGGGAAGGTCGCAATGGAGATGAGAGATGACAGTTGGATTGCGTGGGAGATGAGGACGTCGTGAAGATGGTTATGGTGGAGGCACAGTAATGACAATGTAGACAAGATGAAAATGAAGTTCCGTTGTTTTTTTTTTGGTGCGTGTGTGGCTTTTAATTTGTATTTAAAAAAATTGATAATTATCCACCTGTACAATTTTAGTTATTTCTAATACAAAATATGAAACAGAATGTCCATATCATCTTAAAACGTTAGTCACTTAAGTTGCGGTGTTAATTATTTGAATGAAAAATTATGAAATCACTTGTTTAAAATATTTTTTTTAGTTTAGTAATGTAAATGTAACAAAAAAAGTTTTAATAACCAAAATAAAAATCAGACCTAATACAATAACCAAAATATTAATTAATCCGAAGTACCAGTGTGTATAATAAAATTGTTAAACAATTTTGGTCCTATTGCACATTTTTGTTTTCCGTTTCCTACTTTTGAGTTATTGGCAGAACATATATCAGTTGTGAGATGTAATCGATTTATGTAATCTAACAGGAGAGGTTTGAGAACACGAATCATTGACGAATATTGAAATATGGGATTAGGATACCCTTCATTATACTTTTTCTCCGATACACATTTAGCAACACAAATTAAAAAGTGTAATGGAGGGCATCCTAGTTCAAAAATTGAAAAAAATAGAAACACAGATGTATATGGAATAGATATAGAAAACTATTATCACAATAAATAAACACCCACGAGCAACAAACTCGGTCTCAATCTTGAGGAGTTCAACTATGACTATCTAATTTTGAATGTACCGAAAGATTGTTCCAAACATGAAAGAGAGATCATGCATCTGTGACATCAATATCCCTGCAACATCCTTTGCTCGTGTGGTTGTGTTTATAATATTGTATAATGAATGGAATCCCAGATATTGTTCGACTCTTTGAATAGGATTAACAATCTTCACCACTAAAGCCAAACAATAATTTCATTTCACCAAGTATAATTCTACGAAAGATAAGCCAAAAAGAATTATAAACTGTTTCAAGACTGAATCATCGATACTGCATGAAGATTGAATCACTGAAAATGCATGACAACATAATATAAAAGTATATTAAACTTAATAAAATCACATTTAATTTATGTATAGATGTCGTAGTCCAATTTCTACATACTAGAAGGCTCGATTATTATTTATTTATTTATTTATAACGGTGGAAACTAACGGGTGCAAACAATACTCCACAAACCACGCGTACCAGGTAAGCCCATAGAAAACTATGTTTAGGGCACCAAAGGATCATTGCGTTTGTGGAGTATTGAACCCTACAAGCAATATTCCACAAACCACGCGCACCGAGTAAGCTCATGGAAAACTATGTTTAGGGCACCAAAGGAGATCATTACGTTTGTTTGTGGAGTATTGAA
Source organism: Aralia elata (assembly GCA_034770075.1). Lineage (NCBI taxonomy): Eukaryota > Viridiplantae > Streptophyta > Magnoliopsida > Apiales > Araliaceae > Aralia > Aralia elata. The sequence goes on from CM068385.1 coordinate 90,996,053, forward strand.
CCCTGATCTATGCCTTTCCAAGCACTTGTCATTATGATTCATCATTAAATATGTTGTGCATGTGCCAGGGGAGAGAGGGAGGGGGGAGAGGGGTTGCATTTCTATGTCATTTTTCCCAGGCAAGCTAACCCAGTCCCAGAAACTCTAAAAACTCCAACTTGCAATATAATTCGTGGAGGGTGTCTCGGAAGAATCCATAATCTATTGCATAAACAGCATAGAAGGATATGTTATACAGTGAGCTCCTACCCGGCACAACTTGAGTGAAAAAATATTAGGTATATACATACACACAGACACACACTTGCATATACATATATATAGGGAAACTTTGCAAGAAGACAATTTTAAGTTGATTACGTGCACCAAAAGAACAACTTGAACAGGATATTAACTTATTTTCGAGCTCTTCCACAGCATCTGTATAGTAGGTCATATGTGAAAGGTGCCCAAATGAAGATGACATAGCTGTTGCAGATTACAGACCACCTTCACTCATTTGCATAAAGCCAGTCAAGCCATATACCCTTTTTGTCAAATTTGATGGCGCTTAGTTTTCCTTTCCTGGTTAAATTTCCCATTGACTGTAAACTCGAGTTTCAATTGAACAATGCATTAGTAACATCCAGTACGGGAATTCTTAAAGGCATCAGATTCTAAGAGTCACGAGGGTTACAAAGGTTTCTCACTAGTAACTTCATTTAAAGCACTGTAATCAACTAGCCAAATTTCAGCTTGAAGAGCTCAAACAAAACTTGAATCCCAACACAGCCTAACATTTCACCTCAAACTCTCCCACCACATGATAGTAATCCTTAAGAGATTAATCAGGTAACACCATATGGTCTACTTCATGCAACTAACACCACCTTCCTACCTCAACCTACTGTGGCACCAGTGATGTTTTCGAAGTTCTTCCGTGAGACACTCACCACGTTTCATTAGAAAGCCACTCCAAGCCCCCGCTATATGGTTCATTCATCATGTCAAACCTCTCCCCAAGAATGGAAACAAGCCAGTCCCATATTCTACCATAGAGCATAAGACCACAGACAATAATTTTGACGACAAGACCTCGGCATCAATCTTCAGAAAAAGGGTGGAAAATGGAAGCAGTATAACAGGTCTTCTCTTACACTTAGTATAACTGACCAAAAAACACTAATGACAACCACTTTTTTATGTTTCCTGTAAATAATACAAACCTTATCAAGCACTTGGGCCATATTGATTGATATGGCATCGGAAATCTATATGCATATTCTTTTTGATGGGGTAGGGGAGGAGGCAATTGCCCCCTTGACTTTTAAGGAAATAATAAGGTACTAGCGTTGTGCACCCTTTTGTCCAACACTACGCTCATTGCTATTCTTCTAACGTCCGTTGGGTATTCAATGTATTATATTTTGATATAATAACCTTACATTATGATGAGAAGGACTTCAACCCTTCTTTGGGGAAAATTGGTATTGACCTTCGCCTCCTTAGAGAGAAATTTTAGCTATATCAAAGTGGAAGGCTGCTAAGAATTTGCAAGGTTCTGATACACCATGGTCAGTGTCCAAAGTGGCTTAAAAGATTCTCAATCAGTAAGAATACTCGGACATAATTCAATATAAAGGAGAAAGAAAATCTTCCTCTGAATTAAAAAAATTGATGCTAGATATATAGCTCATCTTTTTAACAATCAAAACCAAAACATCTTAGTAAACATGGTAAATAAAAAGGATGATAACATTCAGAAGTGCAAAGTTTTATACCTCAGGTCAAGACTGATGTCAAAGGGGGAAAAAATATTTAATATAATATTGGTTTCAAATAGTTCCACATCTAAACATTAAGTCCCAGCAGCCAGGGATCAAAAATAAAAGCTATCAGATGACAAGCGTAGGAATATGGAAAGCCATTATGATCAGTGTTGAAATACCAGTTACAATGTACTGATGGGAAAATTGAAAGAGGAAGTAACAATTTTATAACAAAGGAGTACACACCTGTCTGAAATCTGAAGCAGGAACTTCGGATAGGATATTGTTGGTTACTGCAGCACCTTCTGAATGCAAATTCATTGTCCTATGAGTTACGGGTAGAGCTGAACAAATTTATTTCTGATGTGTGTTCATTAACAGCAGCATTTTGATTATCATTTTCTTCCCAAGCATTTCCAAAAGGATCTTGAGTACTAGTTGAGTTTGTAGAATCATTCCATTCGTCAAACTAATCATCATGTTCGTCGATGGTCTTATTGCCAGGTGCACTTGTAATGTTAGTTTGCTACTGATTCTTCAAACTAATCAACGTCCTCCGAAGACGGATAGTTAAAATTATCTGCCGGGGGATTATCTTTAGCTTCACCACCTGAATCAAAGTGGTCAACTTGCTGAGACAAGTCATCTTGCATCCAGTCGGATGTAGATGGAGCACGTTCTGAATAATCCTCTAGCTTTCCAGCTTTTTGATCTTTTTCTTGTCCAAAGTCTGAATCCATGTCAGAAGAAAGATCAACAACTGAACCTATAAAAGGGTCGGATGATTTCGAACCCTCATGCTTATTGGCAGATTGAAAGTCTGCCACGCATCCAGATAATGAGTCATAACTGTTATCTTCAGAAGACCTGACAGCTGAGCCGGCAGAGGGAACACTTGCAAACAAACTAAGATTCTCTTCACTTACAGAGGCTTTACTTTCATTACTCTCAATCTGATTAGCTATAACTGGTTCTTCAGACGCACCATACGCAATAAACCTCTTTGATCCTGAAAAGATATTGTTCAGATCTCCAGTTAAATTCAAAGAGCTGCTGCTATGTTCCAAGGTCTTGTTTATAACATTAGCCTCAGGATTTTCCGACTCATTTGGCCTTATAATTGGTAAATTTAAGAGATCATGCAAAGAGATTTCTTCCTTTGGTGTACTTTGCCCTCTCTTTAATTTAAATTCTTCAGCGGAGGGTCCAATAGTTTCCTGCAAAATATAATTATTACGTTCATAGACAGTAATTCACCTAATTTTTCAAAAAATAAAACTTCAACCGTACTAAATGATGAAAGAAAAACCCCTCCACTCAAAAACTAAAAAAAAAACAAAAGAAAAGCAATAAAAATGGAAAAAGAAACATATTCAGGACACAAACCACATCTCCATGATATATAAATTTATATTGTATATGTTGGGCATATTACATTGTAATTTTTCAGCTGTCCAATTTTATCCAAAAACTATATAAAAGACAAATATGGCATCAGGCAATAACATCTCCCAGTACTTTCACATTTCAGAATGTATCTCAATGATTAAACTACGGCAGAAAGTTGCTACTATATTCATCTCCATGTTGTAAGAAATAGAAACCGTCACTTCTAAAGTCTGCAAAAGCCGCGAAATACTTAAAACCACAAAAGCTCATCCAAAAGATTCAACTGAATCCTAAGTTAGAATAATAGTACCTCCGTTTATAAAAGAGTACCATTTTGACCTTTTGAAGTCAATTCACGAAATCCTAAATATAAAATTGATGTGAATTCATTTAAGTTTCAAATTTAACATATTTGTAATTAGTAGAACTTGTTAAATAATTTAGAATACTCATGATTGTATTATGATAATCAAATTAGCTTACATTAATTTCAAATTTTACTGTCTTGAGAATTGACTTCAAAAAATCAAATTCAAATAATCTCACGCTATCAAACTAGGAATCCTAGTTATTTTACTCGGAAACAAAAATCAATTTTTGGCATTAGCAACTAAAATAAAATGTCATATACACGAAAAACCAAGCTACATTATTAAAGTCTCTTAGATATATGTAACAATAAGGCTTACCAATTGATCTAAATCCAAAGACTGGAGTAACCATTGATAAGCAAATGTGGTATTGAAGGAGATAGGGCCAGGAGAAAGATCTTTATTTTCCTGTTTCTCGCCGCAGTATATGCAAAGCAATGACTCTATCCCTCTCAGAAGCTTCCCTTTGCAATTTTGGCACCTTAGGTCCGCCGGAGTAGACGGGTCCAGCCCGGCGATCGATGCGTCTAGAGGGGGAAGCGGCGGGAGGGACTGATCGTGATGGTCGTAGGTGGAGAGTCCAGCGTCGATTCGGACGGCTGTCTGAACTTGCCGGATAAGATCCGTGGGGATCTCGAATGTCATTTTCGTAGTGTTGATTTGAGATTCTGAGGCATTAGGGTTTGCCTTCTCTGCTCTGTTTGATTTTCTGGTAGTGGTGATCCGTTGGGTCAGTTAATACAGTTACCAGCAGGATGGTTATAAATTATTTATTTGTTTGTTTTCTATCATTTTGAGCGGGAGAAAATGTCAAAAGGAGCAATTATTATTTTACAATTTACAAGTACTCCCTGGTTAAAATTCTTAAAAGAGAGTTCATATATTTTTTTTGTTATTTTTTAATATCAAGACTTACTCAAATGATTTTTTTTAATTTGTATTTTAAAGACTTAATTATATTTATTATTAAAACATATTTCTAAATATGACTTATGAAAACCTTAATTACCAAAGAAAATATAAATATATAAAGATAAAACTCTAGTTTTAGTTTTAGTTCATATAACACATTAATTTGCTTATAACAATTAGTGGAAACTCTGAATTTTATGAATTCTAAAAACGTTATTTTTATTTTCTTATCAAATTTATTGTGAGTTTCAAGTTGAAGTTATAAATAAAGTAATTCAAATAATGTTATTTTCTTAGTTGAGATGTTTCTTTAGGTATTTTCGTACAATATTTTATCATATAAGGATCTTTTTTAAGTTTAAGGTTGTGCTTGTTTTGATTAAGTGACAAGTTTTAAATGTTGAATACACGTTTGAATTAATAAAAAAATTATATTCTCTTCGTCCCAAATTAATTGCATTTCTAGGACTTTTTAAAGTCAAATTGACTATTTTTAAAACTAATCTTTTTACTATTTTTGCTAACATATAGATGAAAATATTATAATCAAAAGAAAGTATATACAATTTATTACTAATTTCAATTTTTATAATTTTAAAAATATATTTATATATGCTTAATTATTAATTTTAAAAATAATCAATTTGACTTAAAAAAGTCCTAGAAAAACAATTAATTTGGGACGAAGGGAGTACGTGGTATTGATGGATCAATGAAATAGTCAAAAGTTATTGTACATAAAAAATGTAAAATTAAAAAGGATGAAATTATAGCTTTAATATCAATAAATGAGGACTCATAACTTTCTAAATTTAAATAAATTGAATGGTAATAATAGAAATTCTTTAATAAAAGAAAAAACATTTTCTACCTGACAAAATAAAAATAACTTGCTACTTCCTACTTGAGAAACAAAAGTAGAAGGAAACCAACAAAAGATTACCATTACTATTACTAGGAGACCTATCTTGATATTTCACTGTGAGCTCAATTTCCCCACCACGTTACACGGCTGTCGGTGAATAAAGTATAGAGAGACAAAGAAGCGCTGAAGAAACAGGTCTCCTCAGTAAAGCTCTGCCCATTTTCTATTTTCTTCATTTCTAGAGAGTGAAAATTTCTGGTGATGTGATACGAAGAGATAATTCTAGAGGGAAACAGTAATTCTAGAGAGATGGCTCTGAATCAGCATCGATTGTGTAGTCCAGTGGTGTTGAAGGTAGCTTTGGGACTATTAGCTCTGTGCTTAGCCGGATACATAGTGGGCCCGCCTTTATACTGGCATTTGATGGAGGGTTTAGCCGCCGTTAGCCGCTCTTCTTCTTCCTCTCCTGCTTATTATTCTTGCCCTCCCTGTCTATGTGATTGCTCTTCTGAGCCGCTACTTTCCATTCCCCAAGGTATGGATTTTCTCTCTCCGGATCTGATCTCCAATTTCTCTTCATCCCATATTTTAATTTCAACAGTTTGATTTATGGGTTTTACTAACAAGCATTAGTTTGTTCAATTGGTATTAATATGGGGTACAATTGGATCGTCTGGGTATCTGTATTTAGCATTAACTTGGTTGGATCTTGCTAAATTAAGTTATTATTCTGTGCCAACAGAGTAAATGAGAGAACCCAATTATGAATATACACACACACAGAGACAAGATTCTAAGCACACCCTCGTAGATTTCAGTATTTCTGTACATTTTGCTTCCTTCAATTGATGGGTGGATTTGGAGTAGAGGCCCCAAGATCTAGTTGGAGATAAAGTTCCTGATACATGACTATCATTTTGATTAGGGATAGTGATCAAGTTTCCATTTTTAATGGTTTTAGTCAAACACTCCTTTTGGATTATTAATATTGCTTGTACTAATTGATACTCCCATCCTTGCATATGATTTTGGCCCAGTTCTGCTGCTATACTAGCCTCATTTACCCACATAACGTGGGCATTATCAAGTTTCCATTTTTAATGGTTTTAGTCAAACACTCCTTTTGGATTATTAATATTGCTTGTACTAATTGATACTCCCATCCTTGCATATGATTTTGGCCCAGTTCTGCTGCTATACTAGCCTCATTTACCCACATAACGTGGGCATTATCAGAATAAGTGTCTGATACAAAATCTAGTTGTTTCCACCAAGATTTCTAAAGCAGAAGGCCCTGAGGAACTAAGTCAATTAAACCTCTAATAAATCATGCTTTGTATTAAGCCTTGTAAGTTTCCACATTTATAATTCCAATGATTTCACTTTGTCTATAGATTAATTATGAATGCTAAGTTGAGCTAAGTCATACTAAGATCACTACTGTATCAATCTATATATAGGCTCCTTGAATGAGGAATAGATGCAACCTGGAATTTCGAATTTATAATGGAAAAATCTATAGTGCCAGATATTTCTATGCTTGAATTGCCCTGAAATATTTTAAAGTGTTGTACTATACCGCATGTACGTTGTACTGTACAACTACAACACTTTAAAGTATTTTCGGGCAATTCGAGCCTAACATATTTTTTCGGCCACTGTAGCATTGGTCATTATGCTATAGAAAACTTCACTCAGTACATCAGTGAATTACTTTGTCTGCCTGAGTATAGGCTTGCTAGGCATGGAAGGAAGGAATAATTACGTTATATGTATGTTTTCAGTATCCTACGATGCTCTGTGGCCTGTGCACCCTACCTTACTTTGACTGGGTATCTAGGTGAGAGGCAAAGTGCCTCAAAGAGAATATTATCAACTAGTGATATTGATTGGTGGTAATAATATTCTTTGGGAATGTGTATCAAGGAATGCTTTGGATTGTTGGAAGACTGCTCCGTATATATTTTGACTATATCGGGAGACCTCTTCTCATCACTTCGGCATAATCTTTTCCTAGAAGAATTTTCTTAAACAAAGGATGTCATCTGTGATACCCTATGCATATATTCAAACGCTTAACATTTATCAATGTCATCTGTCAAGGCCATTCTGTTTTAGGTGTGATAGTTGTACCTACCATGCCATCTCTACTGATCTTTAATCTAGCAAAAGCTTTGGAATAGTGGATGTAGATGTAAATCGTTGATATGTAGCAAATTGTAGGAGTGTCTTATCCTCCCCCTCCCTCTGCCCCCAAAGTTTCCCTCCTTTTGTGATAGACATTGTTTCACAAAGTGGACTTCTATTCATTTTAAAAACTCAAGGTTTTTCTGTGGTTCCTATTTGCAATAGTGGTCATTACATTAGATGAATCTTGGTATTAACATCCTGATTATCACTTTCAACTAATTTCTTTATCAAATGAGTGCTTACTTTTACCCATTGTTTACATTTCTTGCAGGACTGAGCAACAGTTCCTTTGCAGGTTAGTTTTAACTTTTACAGGCATAAAATTACTTGATGTGATTATTTGATAGTTGGTTTCACATGTCATGCAACAGTGTTTTATTTTATCATTTTGTGTGCAAAGTTCAAACTATAACATTGATCTTCATTAAGAAAAAAGAAAAACTATCACATTAAAACACCCCCTTTTTTAGTCAATTTTTTTACTCTTTGTTTCTTCCCTTTGGTAATTGCAACTACTTGGGATTTGAATATTGAGTGAGGTCGATTTTACCCTTTTCTGGTGTTACCAGTGTCTTTGGATGCATCTTTCGGGAAATCTTCAGGCTATGTAAAATCTCCCTGCTGGTGAATCTTTTACCTGTCTTCATTTTGCTTGTTTTGTCGTCAATAGTCTACCAAGATCCACTATTCCACTTGATAATATTCAAAAAATTTAGCGAGTACAATCTGTCATCAGATTTGTGAACTGCTTCACCAAAATTACAAATAGCAAATGAACAATGCACTTTTCTGTGATGGAAAAGACACAAAAGTTGTGTTCGCACTATGGTATCGTATGGGTGCATTCCGCTTCTTTTAGCTTGTACATTTCTTTATTTTGCTGCCACATGTGACACAGATTGCGCGAAGCATGATCCAGAAGTGAGTGAAGACACAGAAAAGAATTTTTCAGAACTTCTGTCAGAGGAGTTAAAGTTACGGGAAGCGGAATCTACTGAAAATCAGCAGCGCTCTGACATGGCTCTACTTGAGGCCAAAAAGATGACATCTCAGTATCAAAAGGAGGCAGACAAGTGCAATTCGGGAATGGAAACTTGCGAAGAGGCTCGAGAAAAAGCTGAAGCGAATTTAGCGGCACAAAAAAGACTGACTTCAATGTGGGAGTTAAGGGCTCGTCAAAGGGGCTGGAAAGAAGGTGCTACCAAATCTCATACTGAGTCTTAAGGAAATGTACAAGCTGTTTAAAATGCCACTGGCCTCGTATAGAACTACCTGAATTAGGTAATGTTCATCTCTGTAATCACTTCTCAGCTCAAAGTGGGCATGTTTTGTTATGTCATTGATCATGTAGTGTGCTATCTGCTCGAGTTCAATTTCACTTGGATTAGAAGTCTCCTCCTCCTTTATATGGCTTTTCTGATGCAGTTGATCTGTGAAAAAGAAGCACAGCTTTTCTGCCATTTTTCTTTTTAGATTTTTTAGCTAAAGGTTCCCCACAGAGACTCTTTCGGAGTTGAGTCGATGATTAAATGATAATCTTTTGCTCGAATGAGAACAGTGTCATATATATTAGACTAGATTATGTAAACCTAGTACTGGATTGTCTATATAAACGATTGAGATCATTGATCAACATTACACTATCATTTTCCCACTGCAAAATGGCAGCTTATGATGTTCTTTTGTGCTTCATTACTCGGCTTATCAAATCCTTGTTACTTCATGCTTAGTATTCCTCTTTGGCAAATTCAAAAGGCAGCAAACCAAAGGTAAACCTCAGAACACATCTATCTGGATTGAGGAGTTATTAGTAAATTGATAAATACACACATTTGAGAAATAAAAGAAGTTTACAAGGAAGGAAAACATATGCTATTCTCACATAGCTTAAAGTCCCATACACTTGAACTTGATGTTACATAGAGAGCCTCATTTGGCCTTTTCAATAGCTGTGATTGAGCCAGAGGAATTACACGCGATTGAATCATACCTCTGAAACAAATGAGCCACGAACAGAGATGCAGTGATAGTTACATGGTCTTTAGCAGCACACTGCTTGTTTGACTCACTGGGTGACCCGGTTTGTGGCCCGTTTGACCAGTACAGATAACTCAATAACTCCCGTCCTTTCTCTTTTGTAAATCGATCCGGTATAAACTTTTCCGGATCATCAAACACCTTCCCATCTCTCATAACCAGAGGTTGATACCCACAAAGAAGCTCACCTTTCTTTATCTCAAACACCGAGTCATGTGAACTGAGCTTAAAATCCTTCCTTGCTCTTCCAAACTGCAACGGAACTGACGGATTGAGTCGAAGCGTTTCGTACACAAATGACTGAATGAGTTCCAATTCTTTCACCGAGGCAAAACTCAGGGTACTCGACCCACATTTGTCTCTCACTTCTTTTCTCAATTTCTCTTGCAACCCAGTTTTATCAGTCCCAAGGATACTCAAAAGTGTAGGAAAAAATGCTGCGAATCCACCAAAGGCGTTGAAGCCCAGTATGAACATAAGATTGTGAAGGGCTTCTTGCTTAGTGAGTCCAAACTCGGTTTGACCTCTGTTTATAACCTCTTTACCTTCTTCCTCTACAAACTCGGCGAGTTTTTTGTAGCCACCAGTTACTAGGAAAGAAGGGTAAGCGAAGGAGTGGAGGAAGAGCTCTTCGAAGGGCTGCAAAAGGCCGACTTTGACGGTGGGAATGAGCTGAAGGGCGAGCCACTTTTCGAGCCAAGTGTAGCCATGCTCGGCCACTTTGGGTGATTTTGAAGGGTCAACTCCGACGAGGCACCGAGTGAGGAAGCTGAAGAGGAATTTCTTTAAAGGGGTGGCGTAAGCAGCAGAGCCGGATTTGGAGATGTCGGATTCAATGGAATCCCACATGGTGTCGAGGTTGGCGGTGAGAGTGGGAGCCCATATGGTGGAGCTTCGTTTTAGGATGTCCATTACAAAGTTCTTCAACTGTCATTGCAATTACAAGCCAGGGAGGGTTATTGGCAGTTTGAAAAATCATCATTGCGTAGTCAAGGTGGTGGTGTGATAATTGTGAATATAAGTGATATTCAAAATTATCGCAATGATTTTGTGCATGGTAAGAAGAATAAAGGATTAAGGATTGTTGGGGCGTATATAATGATGTTTGTATGTATGTATGTAAATTGAAGTTTGAGCTTCCTGTTTGATTTCCGGCGATACAATTAGAAGAAAAACTTTTCCATCCTCTCATTTGTTAGCGGATCTTTCTTTAGCTACGGCTATTTCTTTTCCGTACTATTGGAAAACTTTCTACTATTGTATTGGATGTTCAAGATGGATAGAATTCTTTGTCCTCCATGGACTGTTCAAAAAAAAAAAGAAGGAAAGTCTTCCTTTCCTAATTTGAGTAAGTTGATTTGAACTGTACAAATTATATTTCAAAATGGACATAATTTTAGAACGAATTAAAAAGAAAAATGTATTTTTAAATTTAGAACAGATGGAGTATTATATTTTAAAATCCTTGAATAGATAGAGAAATCAATGACTAAGAACGATTCCAAAATATAATATCCTTAATTTAAAATTGATAAAAAAATTCTTTTAATCTCGAATAAATATAATTATAAAAATTATTAAATATAAATATACAAAATACAACTAATTACAAGATTTATTATTTTTAAAAATAAAATGGAACTCATCAATTTTTAAAAAATTCATATAGATTTTAAAAAATCAAACTTGATCTCTTTTAGTCTTATTTCCAAATAGAGGGAGTAATCATTTTACTTTATCTATAAAAAAATATTAAAAAAAAAAAAAGAAAAGAAGAAGAGAGAAATATAGAATTTTTAGTCTTATTTCCAAATAGAGGGAGTAATCATTTTATTTTATCTATAAAAAATAAAAAGAAAAAGAAAAAGAAAAAAAGAAGAAGAGAGAAATATAGAATTGGTTTAGGGAGTCGTGGGGTTGGTAAAATAACTACTCCGTATTCATTAACAATATTTTTTATTTTATTAATTAAAATTAAATCAACTTTAGAGACAGAACAAATGAACTTGCTCGTCTCTTTCTCAGTAATTTAAAAAGATAGAATCTCAAAATTCAAAATCAAAAGTAAATTATTTTACTTAGAACGAATTAAAAGGTATTTATATTTACATTTGATATATTTAGTTTTTAAAATTGATTTATATGTTGTCGTTAAATTTAATTTTAAACTTCCAACTTACCTTAATTTTAATTTGGACACAAGGTGTTCAGTTTTTGACTTAACTTATCAACTAAAATTGCAGGAGAATTTTGTTTTCCTTGCCTAATTACAACCAATTGATACAGCGCAACAGAATTCATAATTCGGCAAAATTGCCGATGAAATCTTAGATTGTCTTTTTTACTTTTTTTGGGTCTCATTTTTTTTTTTTTTGCACAGAGTCAATTTTATTTGATAAAAATTTAGTCTAATTTTTTTTGGTTCTTAAAAAAAAAAAGAGAATGAGGCAAGTTTTTTTTTAAAAAAAAAGTGGCTCCTGATTATTCTTTTACCCCTCACTAGTATAATTTCATTTTTTTTTTAAAATTCTTTACTTCACTTTTCTCACCACCACCACCCACCATCCACAACCACCACCATCCATCACCACCCACTACCACTCACCACCACCACCATCCACCACTATTCTCCACCACCACCACCCATCACCATCACCATATATTATAGTAATTATGTAAAATTATCATAATTATTATTATGTTTTATTAGACTTAAAATATTTTAGTAGTTATACTTATTGAAAATTTTAATTGAATTAATTATTATTTATTATTATTTTTTTAATAAATTGATACAAGAGTAAAATAGTAAAATATTGTATTCAAACATACAATAAAGACCGATTATCAAACAACTCTTTTACATTTAAATTTTGTTTTAAAAAGAGTATCTATTTTATACAGAGCTTTTATTTTAATGAGCACTTATTACACAATTTTATCAAATACTAACAAAGAAGAAGTTTTAATGGTCAATTAATCATGTGAATTGTTAATATACCCCTTCCGCTCCAAAATTAATATACATTTTTCTATAATTCATTTTAACAATAGATACATTTTTATTTTCAAATTATAAAATCATATAGAGTTATTAACACTTTATTACTTGTGTAGTAGATAGATTGTATTCCCTCCGTTCCAAATTAATTGCATTTCTAGGACTTTTTAAAGTCAAATTGACTATTTTTAAAACTAATCTTTTTATTATTTTTGCTAACATATAGGTGAAGATATTATAACCAAAAGAAAGTATATACAATTTATTACTAATTTCAATTTTTATAATTTTAAAAATATATTTATATATGCTTAATTATTAATTTTAAAAATAGTCAATTTGACTTAAAAAAATCCTAGAAAAGCAATTAATTTGGGACGGAGGGAGTATAATATATCATATTAACACTACTATGTTTCTATTTAATATATATATATATATATATATATATATATATATATATATATATATATATATAAAGTTTAAATTGAAGTGATAAATGTCATACCATAGAATGTTTAGGCTCTGAAGTATCAAGATATATACAAACACGTAGGCCGCCGGTGAAGCTAGTACTAGGCATGTATTCTCCCGCAAGCACGTTCTTCTTCTCCACCAGCTCCATGTCAAATAGGTGAGAGAAAGATTCCACGTCCAGCACCGCTATCACGTTCGGATTAATCCCCAAAAATAAAGGGAATGACGGAGGAATATTAGTTCTAAACACGCTGCTCTTGTGCTTCTCCATTCTTTTCCTGAAATATTTATCGGCCCCCTCGAACCAGAAGTAGTCTAACCGGTCCATTAACGGCCCCACCAACGGCCACCCGTAGCTGCCGGGAATTGTACGGACAGGTAATGAAGAAGTTGTATTAGTTGTTGGTGGTGGTGGTGGTGTTTCTCGTGTCATAGACATGATTATTGTTGGCCGCGTTGTTGTGTTTCTCTTTGTAGTTTCTCTCTAATGTTGGTTTATTTTTATCATATGCTCTAGGAAGTTAGAATATATAAGGAGGAACAACATTTCGTGGTACGTACCTTAGTTAAAATTTCAAAATTAAATACTACTTTGACCTGAATATAGAATATTGTTAAATTTAAATTTAATATAAATTTATTTAATTTATTAATAAATATTATAAATTATTTTAAAAAAATACATTTAAAATTCGCAACTAGGGCATTGTATTCTCAACTTTTGTATGATGGATGAATATTAATAGAATAGATGGTACATGAACCACGTGGTTGGTTTGTCTTCCTGTAAACTACAAAAGGATGAAGTAGTTGTTGGCTTGTTGCACTAAAAGTTTGTACTATAATAATAAGAGTGCATTAACTGACATTACATATTACTAACGATTTTATAGATGACTAAACGCGGTACACGTGTGTTGGTTGAGTATATAAATTATAAGTAAGGCTAGAGACACAAATTATTTTATAAATATTTTATAAATTGATTGATATGACACTGTTGTATTGGTGATAATTAAAAAAAACACCTCCCCACTACAACACTATCATCAATACAACAGTGTCACATCAGCCAGTTTGTAAAATAGATTGTGTCTCTAACATTATTCATAAATTATATAAAAAAAATTATAATTATGCATGTATATTGTATAAGATTGTTTTGAGTTATTATTTTCTTTTAAATTAATTTATTATGTTTATTAATCACCAATTTTTTAAAAAAAATGACTAAACGTATACTTTTTTTTTGTACTAAAAAAGATGACTAGAAGTACATAAAGTGAGAAGTACATATCTTTATATAATTATATAGGACCATTAAAAATAAATTTTAAAATATTTTTATTTTATTTTTTTACTTTATATATTTTTTAATTTATGTGAAAAATATTCTTGCGTCCTCATATTTTTTGAGAACGGAAGTAGAATATCAGAAACTACATACTTTTGGTTCTCTTTTATATCAATCTGCCATAAGGTTATTGTTGATTGCTATGGGAGAGTCTGGGAACATTTGTTGACATTTCTCATTTGTTGTTGGATAAATGCTGATTCATATTGTTAGAGTTATGAATGAATCCAAATCTAAGTATATATAAATTAATATCAAGTTCTCTAACTCTAACTTATTTGGTCATTATGACCTTGAAAAACTTTTTAACACAATTGATAAATCACTTTAATCCATATATAATTATACAATCATAAAATTTTACTTATTATAATTTTGATATATTACTACAATAAAAAAGCTTATCAGCGACCGCCTATCAGCGACTGAGATCGGTCGCTGATAGATATCTACGACCGACAACGGTCGCTGATAAGTGTCGCAGATAATCTGGTCGCTGGTGTGCACCAGCGACCGACATATCTGCGACCGTCAATGGCGACCGCCGCCGTCGCTAAGCTGAGTCATCCTGAGTCAGTTCTCATGTGTGACGTGGCACACATGGCAGCGACTGGTAATAGCGACCGCACAAATGTATTAGCGACCGCATGCGGTCGCTGATGTTTAATTTTTTAAAAAAAATTGTAGTATTTTATGGATTTCCCAAAAAAACTGTACTTATTTTGTACCTGTTTTATATTCCAACACACAACAGTATATATAAACATTCATCCATGATTTATATCCCAGCATATGCATGCACAACAATATATATAAACATCCGTCCATCCACAATGCCATAAACCAACACTATATAAACATTAATAAAGCAATATGAACTAAAAAATATATACAAATGTCATCTTTAAGTATCATACAATTGTCCAAAGAATGAATTTAAGAGTATAAAACTTTAAATATGTAGAAAACAAGCCTAGGTCCTCATGCATCATCGCCCAAGTTAGTAGGATCCTGTAATTAACAAAAGAATACAACATGTTACATGTGTTGAAACAGGTATTACTTATGCAAAGCAAAGTGAAGAAAAGCTAAACAATAGTAATTACCTCATCGTCATCCTGATGTTGTGCTGCTGCCGCCACTGCATCCGCTAACTCATCAGGACTCAGAGACTGCAGATGCCCGCCCAGTATACGAAAAAGATCACGATCTCGACAAATCGCTCTCACGCAGTCAGTAGGGGTATGGTAGGCTAGATGACCCGATGACTATGTAGACTAGGTAGCAGAGTTGCCTGTGCCGCTGATGGTCGGGCGTCGTCGTTGTCTTTGGCCTTTGACGTAGTTCTTCTTAACGATTGATGCCTTCTCCCACAATTCTTGATCAATCGGCGGACGCGAAGTGCCCTTAGGATATCGCTCGTTCATTAAGCTCGTATATGTGTCCTGTCAGCAGGTTAACAATTAAATAGTTAAAAACAAATATAAAATGGTAGCAAAAGGTCGTAAAAATTATATATACAGCATATCAATGTTCTAAACACTTATTACCGCTATCTGGACAGCCTCAGGTAGACCATTGCGGGTGGCCACGTACACATCCAGCTAATTGATAGGCTGACCCTGAGACTGAGCCTCCTACAAAACATAAAATCATATTAATATGTAAACATATGATATTTTACAAACCCTGATTATAATCATAAAAATACTATTCATTAAGCCAACAAGTTTGCTATTCATACGTACCTTGGCAGCAATATGCTGCACCTGTGATATATTGCTGCCCCTATACGTGCCTTTTGTCTTTTCGCCTTCATGTGCACCTGAGGATCTGTTTGAGGAGGCAGTCTTACGTCGCTTAACCCAGGTCTCAGATCTCCACTGGTCACACATCTCCGTCCATACAGGCTGCGCACCACCAGGGGTTATGCTCATGCATATACTGCTCACCCTGTCTAGGATGGTCTATCTCTGCATTATGTAGGGTTTTTTGACGTTCTTTGTTGAGATTATCTTTGGTACGGACTGCGCACTTCTGCCAGAAAAGTGTCTGAATAACGGATGCTT
The DNA here is from genome assembly GCA_034770075.1 of Aralia elata. Lineage (NCBI taxonomy): Eukaryota > Viridiplantae > Streptophyta > Magnoliopsida > Apiales > Araliaceae > Aralia > Aralia elata. The sequence continues at coordinate 91,012,466 of CM068385.1, forward strand.
GCGCGTCGTCCCATCTATACCTTTTCTGCAAATAAAACAACAATACTAATATTAAAACGGTGATATTACCATAATTAATCTACTAAACAATATTATTTCATTAACTATATTATATGTTAGAATTTAAAAAAATATATATACCTGAAATTTGATAACCAAAATCTTTTTTATGTTTTCTACAATAATAATAAAAAAAAATTATAAAAAGTAGAAGTAGAAGAAGAACCAGAGCCTACTCCGTTATCAGGCCAAGGGTATGTTATTTTCATTTTCATTTCATCCTATTGCAGGGTAAAATTTAAATCTTCAATTGCCATAGCTGGAATGTAAAGTCCAGAAATTTTCAAAACATTGTATCAAATTATTTTGATAGATAAAATTCATTTTATATAATTTTATGAATTTAATCGGACTCCTGTAAGAATTTTTAATTATAGGTCCAATAATTTTCTTACATAAAAAGGGGCTCACTAATAGTTGGGATAAATTAGTAAGTTAACCCTAAGGATTTAAATTCAAGAAAATTGGAAAGAAAATTTATAAATGAATTCATTTCACTATTATCGGATTTAAATAATTCAAACAGGGAATTATTGTTGAAATAAAAACTTTAATTAATTAATCGAATTAGTTATTAATTTAAATATTAGAACATAAGGGTATCAATTTAATAGACCACATTTCCTTCATTTGGGCTGGACCCATTTTCCTTTTATTTTATTTGGGCCAAATTTCCTTTTATTTCCTATTGGGCCACTTTTATTTAACTTCAGCCGGCCCAACTCCGAATTTGGCGAGCCCAATTCCCTTTCCTTCCGGGTCGACCCATTTTCCTATTTTTGCCGGGTTGGGTCCGTTTCTCTTAGGGTCATATATCAGTAGCCAAATTGGGGAAACCAGTTACGCTAAATTGGGGATTTCAGCTGAACCAAAGCAAATCCTCAAACCAGATCAAACCAAGAGGAAGATCAAATCCTTAGCCCTCAAATCAAACCCAAGCCCTCAATCAATCGGTTGGAGCGTGAGCAGGTGACTGGAGGGAGCGACGCCAAGCGCGCGCCGGCAACCGCACGAAGAAACCAGCGGTCGAAGGGGGGAAAGCGTCGACGACCGAGCAAGCGCGGCAAGGACCAACGGTCCCAGAAATCCGGCGATTGGACCAGTGAGGAGTGCGATGCTCGAGAAGTTGCCGACGAGTTCAGTCGGCTGATGGGGATCGATTGACAGCCCATCCCCTCTCCTTACCGTCAGTCTTTGACCAGTCACTAAGGTTATTGCCGAAATAATTAGGGCAAAACTTTCCCTATAAATTGGACCCCAAACCCCAAAGCTGTCGTTTCCTTGTTTGAATTAGAAGGGAAATCAGAGAGAAATTTAGGGCTCAAAACTTTAGCGAGAGAGGAAGCAGGGGTGGCTAGTTGAGGGTTTTAAATTCTGCTAAAGTGGATGTCCAGTTGGGTCGACTATTGTGGACGGAGAAGAAGAACATCTAGCCGATCGAACCCAAGGTATAAAATGGGTTATTCAATCACTGTGATAATCTTGTTTAGGTTTTGTATGAAATTTTTCTTTCTCCAGACTCGAATTGGGTTGTAGACTGTGTGTATGGAATTGAACCAAAATTTTCCTCTGTGTTGGGTGATTTATTTCATTGTTTCGTTTCTAAGTATTGGGATTGAATTGAACTCTATCTGTATTTGGGAATTTTATTGTTATTTGATATTGGGTGTGATTTTGGGTTTGAAACTGGGTATTTCGAAGAACCTTCAGGTCCTGGCAACTGGGTTTTGAACTAAACATTTGCCACTGTCGAATGTTGGGATTGCCCACCATGTGTTTGTCAAAATGTCTTTGAGAACCAACTTGCTAGTGTTGGCCATGCTGTTGATTCAGTAACCTGCTAGACTCAGGTTTCATTAGGCCTAAAAAAAATTAGTGAAATATCGGTGGCTGGGTAATCGGTTGATAAATGATAAGTTATTAATAATGATTTATTCATAAACGATAAACAAAATAATAAGTTCTAAATTATTATTTAGTTAATATTAAATAATAATAAGGATTAATGAGAAAATTCCTACTCTTTACCAATACCCAATAAATAAAGACTATAAATATTTGACTATTATTTAATTAATATTAAATAATAATTAATGAAGTTAATAAAATAATTATTTATTATTTATCAATAAATAATAAATAAAGATAATAAATATTTAATTATTATTTAATTAATATTAAATAATAATTAATAATTCAATTATTTATTGTTTATTCTTAAATAAACCTAGTAATGTAATTATTTATCCTTAAAAAATAGATAAAGTTAATAAATAGTTGATTATTGCTTAATTACTATTAAATAATAATCAAGTATGAATTTAATAATTTGATCATTTGTCAATAAGTGATAAATAAAGGTAACAAATATTCAAAGAAATAAATTATTTATTATTTATCAATAAATAATAAATAAAGATTATAAATATTTAATTGTTATTCAATTAATATTGGATAATAATTAAGTATGAATAAGTTAACAAAATAATTATTTATTATTTAGCAATAAATAATAAATAAAGGTAACGAATATTTAATTATTATTAATAATAATAAAGTGTAAATAAAGACAATAAGTATTTGATAATTTATTTATTGTTTAACATTAAATAAAGGTAACAAATATCTAATTATTATCTAATTGATATTGATAATAAATTAGGTATAAATAAGTTAATAAGGATAATAGTTACTTAATCATTAATGAAATAATGATTAAGAACGGATGAGATTAATAAGTTAATTATTTATTTTCGGCTCTTAATAGATAAAGATAATAAATACCTAATGTTTATTTAATAAATAGTAAATGATAATTAAGTGTATGTGTAGGATTACTACATCTTATTAAAGTTGAATAAGAAGCAAGAATAATGATTACTCGATTACTCTTAAGGGTAAATAGTAATTAAGTATAATAAGTAACGAACTATTAGTTAGTAGTCATTAAACCATGATGAATTTATTATACTAATAATAAAATAAAGATTTTTGACCCATATTTAGAGACATTAAGGGTAATAATCTAAACAATTCGAGAATAGTAATCATGATTAGCTAACAATTATTTTAATAACCAAAGGTCATTAATTTAAATTCTGTTTAGCCAATGTTAAATAGTAATTAAATGTAGCTGGTGAAGTACTACCTGTTAGATAAATGGTATAGAGAGGAGTGCCAATATATAACAATGCCACATTAATTGATAAGTCGACTTTATCCAATAATAGGTCACCCAAGATCAATTAATTAAAGCTAGGATTTAACTGTAGCTGAGCAAACAGGCAAGTTCTTCCTTACTCAACTTTTACATTGAGCAAATCTCTAAACCTTATGCACTATTTTAATTCGTGCAAACAGGTATATATATATATATTGTTGCAAGTTATTCTTTAAGCTTGAATCTTATCTCCAAGCATGCTTTAAGTGGTCTAATTGCTTTTAAAATTATTCCACCTCTATGTATTTATTGACATTCGCATTCGTGCATTTGAATTCGTATATTTATTTAAAGTTCTGAGATTTAGGGACTATTCATAATTAAGTCTGAACCTTTGTTCGGTCAGACAAGTATGTGAAAATTTATAAAAGCTATCCGAACCAATCAAGGGTAAGGATTCTTAGACTGTATGAACACCCCTTTATTATAGGGGAGTACCCCATGTACCGTAAATAAGGTACAAATAGCAGAGTTAAATGTTATGCATATACATAGCGTACGCGAGGCTGATCCCCTCAAGTACTTATTCCGTAGCCAGTAACCAGAGGGTCAACTAGCTATTGACTCCTTTGGAAGTTATTGTTCAAAGTCTACTTGACTATCAATTGTTCTAAAAGCGTTCATTGTTATTGCCTCTGATAATGTTATTATTGAAATCCCTTTCTATATTTCCTTTCATCATGATATATCCTTATTATTGTATTTTAAACTTGCTGAGCAAACTCGTTGCTCATTCTTGCTATATCATGATTTTATTGCAGCCAAACCCGAGATGTCAGGGAAAAACAAAGGGAAAGAAAAGATGAAGTGATAAACTTCATGTAGCAGACTTAAACATTATGTGCAGTTAATCATTGTTAATGTAATATTAAACCCTGTGTTACTTAGGGTATGGATTCATGAATGTATTAAGGTTATTATATTCTGGGACTAGTAACACCTTGTAATGAACAACGTATGTTTATTATATTCCGCATTTTAGTTACCATATGTTGTTAGAGGTGAATGTTTGTTTTGGATCGTGATGACCGGATCCGGGTATTTGGAGACCCGAATTTGGGGGCGTCACATGGAAGCTCTAAGCTTATCCAATAGAATTTAAATCTTCTTGTGCGTATTTTCTTCCTCTTGCTTATTCAATTTCACATTTAACTTTTGGAGTTTCATACATTATCTGCTTGGCTGGGTAAAGAGTCAACAAAAGAACAAAAAATATTAATTTGTTCACTGTTTAGAGTAATTTAATTTAGATAAAGTTTGAATGATCTACATTATTCTACATTTATCAAGTTGCAAAAGCCCCAAAATCCCAGATGAAAACAACAAATTAAACAAAACAAATACTAAATTAAACAATTCCAGTATGCACAATCAACTAGTAACAATTATCCAATTCATGAACCCTCGACCTTCTAGACAGAATAAACATGAAAATCTCACAAAGAACATGTATCACAACTCTATAATAGCTCAATGTCAAAAGATAATAACAAAACCCCAAATGGTGATATAAAGATTAAAACCCAAAAACCCAGAACTAAAACCCAGAAGAATTACCTTATTGCGGTGGGCTGTGCCGGCGCCGGCGTCAGTCTATTCTCCCACTCTTCTCCCTTTATTCTCTGTTCTCTCTCTCTTCTTCTTCTTCTTCTTTCTTTTTTCTTCTTTTGTTCGACTGAGCTGAGACTGATCGACTGACTGGAATTAAAATTCATCAGCGACCGCTAATAGCAACCGCACACGGTCGCTAGTTTTAATTGATGTGGCAGATTTAGCGACCGTTTTGCGGTCGCTGTTAATATTCAGTCGCAAATCACGTTCCTGCCAACATTTGCGCCAATTTTTTGGTGGCAAAATTAGTTCAGCGACCGCGTGCGGTCACTGATAATACGTAGCGATCAGGTCAATGTGCGGTCGCTAAAGGCGGTCGCTATTGCTATTAGTAGCGACCGAAAATAGCGGTCGCTGAAAGTATTGGTCGCTGTTGGACCATTTTCTTGTAGTGTATTTTAATCTAATTTAACATGACAAGTAATCATATTAAATGTAAATTTCGTCCTCTCATGACAACCATTATACATTGTTTGTATTACACTCATACTTTATTTTTTAAAGCATTGACATAATTACCTTACGCGACATAATTTTAATTGAATTGTTAATATATCTAACATGACAGGGATCATGTCAAAGTTTAATTCTTAGTCTCATGACAACCATTTGTTTTTAATTGAATTTTTAATCTAACATGACAGGGATCGTATCAAATTTTAATTCTTAGTCTCATGACAACCATTTGTTAATTGTTAATTGGTTAGTAATAGTTATTACTTAATACACACTAATCCTTCATTAATTTTATACTACTACTTATAAAAGGCCAACACGCTAAGTGTTGCTCAAATAACATTAACACCTGATTTTATATTAGTCTCTTTCTAATTTTTATATCCGTAAAGATATATATTTGAATGTTTACGTTTATTGTCAGTTATATGAGTAAGTATTAGCAGAGAGATGTATAATAAATGAGTTTTTCTATAATTTTTACCAATTTCATATATTGATGAGTTTATAATTATAATTCAACGTAAATTTGTGACAATTCAAAGCAGGACTTTTTTTATATATAGTCAATTGATTAACGCACAAAGCTAGACAAGCACGCGAATATGTTTAGGGATGACAAATTTGCAATGGGATGGTCACGGGCGGCAGGTCGGGCTATCTGCATATAACTTCCCCTAATCCGGTCGTCGATTTGAACTTTTCAAAAATTAGACTAATTCTCTATCCTTCCAGATTTTGCAAATTAAAATGAACAATAAAAATACATATAAATATTTAAAAATATGTAGGCTTAAAACAAGTATAATATATAATAGTAGTATAATAGTAAAAGTATTTTATTAATATGTTTCATAATCCTATCTTAAGCATTGATAGTATATGCACTGATATTAAATGAAACTTTAACTCTAAAAAAATATATAGTAAAAATAACAAAGAACGGATATTCCAAAATATGCATTTTAAAGTCTTGGTTCATCTTTCCCCTTGAAAAAAATATCAAAATTCACAAGTCATGGTCGTTTTTATTTTTATTTTTGATGGATATTATGGTTATATTAACTAGTGGCAATATATATATATATACACCTCATGTGTTTAAGTTGTTACATTTTGAATCAATATGTGTGTCCGCTATGATAATAAATAGATTAGTATGCCATTATTCTTCCTCTCCCTCGTGGTCAATGCAGTTACATAAATTTGAAATTTGTAGTCCTATAAGGTTATTTTATGAAGTGTGCGGTACGAGTAGCCGACACGTTTAATACCTATCTTGTTGGGTTGGAGTTTGAATAATGCCCACAAGTTGGTAAGTAATTTGATATCCCAATTTTATAAACATTACCTAAAAACCTTCTCTGGTGATTTCTATCCCAAATTAATTGAAGGTGGGAGAAATTAAATCATAATTTCTTTTGTGTTCTTTTTTTCCTCATGATCAAAGAACTTGGTACATTCTTTTGGTGTGCATGCATGGGACCATGCACTTATTTCTCATATTGTTCACTGGTGGAACAATTCTTTAGGGCTAATTAATTGGGCTTAAACTCGATCTCGTGTAATTTGAGCTTTTTAATTTTATATATATATATATCACATCTTACGCTGTCTATTATAATATTTAAAGTCAACATTGCAGCTATTCTTTCTAACAACTGACATATTCTTTTTAACAACACGAGAAAATATAAACGTGTTCTCTATTCCTTTATCACTGCCGCTAAAGGCTAGTGCTAGCTTAGTACTAGTCTTATCAAGATGTTATAGCTCTAGCTAAGGTACCATTGATAGATATAGCTAGGTTGTGTGTTTGATATGAAGTAATACTACAAATAATTTCAAATTGTTGCACGTTTAAGATTTGTTTTATATTAAGTGTATAATTCCGGTAAATGACTTTTCAAAAATTACTTTATACGTCTCAAAATTAAAGATATATTTAAATTTTAAAATCATAATGCGATATTTAAAATATTTATATTTAATTTATAATTATTATAGTTATTTGTATTAACACTAACAAAATTTACATTAATTTTTTAATTTTAAAATCTCACAAATTGACTTCACAAAATCAAAATATATCTCTAATTTTATAGTAGGAGTACTAAACTTGTTTTCTCAAAAAAATCTTGAAACAAATTTAAATTTAGTCTAACTTTTTTTTTATGTGTTTGTAGGTGTAAGTAATTACACTAATAAAAGCAAAGAAAAAAAATTGAATTTTTTTTTATAAAAAAATTACACTTATAACGTATGGATATATTTTTGACAAAACTAATGATTTAACCACTGTAGTTGGCAAGTTTTATTTAATACACAATTGAATTTTTAATTTTTTAAATTACCCCATTGAAATAATTATTATTTTAAAATTGAGTCATTATGTTAATTCTGGCGAACTGCCGTTAAATTCTTTTGGCTATTATCCGACGTGAACAGTGAAAAAGAAAAGGATTATCCAGCGGGAACCGGCGAACTACCGGAGCAACCATAACAACAAAGACACCACATCAGATCAAGCAAACACCTAAACTAATTTAATCGGAGCGGATTAACCAATGATAAAACTGTTGGATTTTTGCTATAAAAATCCTATTTATCTATTTATTTAATGTTTATTTATTTGTGTTGGACATTGATTTATTAATAAAAGTACATCATTCATCATTCATTAAATGATCATTTAGTTTGTTTATATATATCTTCATATTATATATGTTATGGTTTATGTGTATAAATAAATGTTTATAACCTAGGATAATTTGGAGATATTATCCTGTAAGTTATAGTGCTTTAACAGAGATGATTTATCTTGATCATAGAAGTTGGACTTCTAGTTAAAGTACATGTGCATTAACGGTGTGCATTAAACAGATCATGTGACAATATTTTATTTATAAAATATTTTCACATAAATATTAATTTGTAAAATTTCTTAATTTTGAAATAATAGTGGACTTAATATTGTTATATATATATATATATATTAATTTAATGTTCCAATGAGTGAGATTACATCATATTAATTAATACCTCGGAATGTTGATTAATATATTTAATTAATATTAGGAACATTATTATTGTCAAAACATATATAAGATTTTTCATAAAATAATTTATCATTGATCATAGAATCTTGGCCGAGTCTTTTAATATTTATTATTAAAATGATTGATTTAATTGTTAAATCAATTTATGATCAAATAGAGATAAATTGTGGACTTATGAAATTAATTTAAATGTATCGGAATTATATTAATTGATTCTGAAATATTTATGTACATAGATAGAGGAAATATTTATAGTTTATTAGTAAAAGGTTTATTTAATTAATTTCTGAACTGAAGTGCAATTATAATTATTTAGTGGAATTAATTGTAATTAATATTTATTTTGAATATTATTATGGGATAATAATATCTAGATAAGTATTGGAGTTAGAAAATGAATCTCTTAGGATCCCCTTCCTAGCCTAATATGGACCAGATTCATAAGAGATGATAAAGATCAATGTTATTATATATATCATTGATCAGAAACGAATTGGGAACTTTTCTATTAGAAGAAAACACAAAATTCGTTATCTCTCTTTTTAGCCTAAGAAAAACAAAATTAGGGTTTTTCAGAAAGGGGCTTTGGAGACCACACTCAAAGTTCAGTATAAGGTCATAGGAAGGAAGATCTTGAGGATAAAAGAGATTATACGGATATTAAAACGTGCTAATCCAACCAAGCACTAGGTAACGAATTCGTACTTTTGATACACGGTATATATATATATATATATATATATATATATATATATTATATATATATATATATATATATATTTTGTTTCGTATAAAACCATAAAGAGGATCCTGGTTTTATTTTATTTTATATTTTTTTTAAAAACCTATTTTCGGAAAAAATTTCCTACAAACACATAAATCAATAGAGAACAGCCTGTATACACCATAATTTCTGACCACAAGGTCAAAAAATACAAATCATAAAGATCTTCTGGTGTGACCTCCTACAGCCAGTCAAACCATCCCATAACCCAGAAGTGTGATGAAAAGACGGAAGCAAGAAAAGGAAACCTAGCACAATCAAATCCAAGCCAAGAAAAATTTAAAGAACAAACTAACTTAGATTGAAAGAAAGCAAAAATGATAGCAGCCAATATCGTTACCATCAATGATAAATCCCAGAACTGAATCATGAAAAAATTATGCAATAACAAAAAATAAAATCCAATTCAGATAACACACGGATTAACAAACACCATCCGCAAAACCCAGATCGAGAAATAGGACCACCGGAATATATGACTCATCACTAGACGAACCCAGATTCTGGCGAATCAAGATCTGGATAATGGCGAGAAACTACACAACCAGAACTAAGCAGATCCGGCTTCCAAAACTCAGATAGAGAAATCACAGGAATCCAAATTCAAACGGATCCAAACCAGATTTTGGTAACCATTAAATGTCCAACAAAATGAGGGATTTAAAAACAGATTAGCTAGACCCATTAAAACAAAGCTTCAATTTTTTTTTCTTTTCTTTTTCAAGTCCACGTCGGATAATAGCTGAAAGAATTTAACAGCCATGAGCCAAAATTAACAGAATGACCCGATTTTAAAATAATAATTAGTTCACTAGGATAATTTAAAAAATTTAAAGTTCAGTAGTGTATTAAATAAAACTTGCCAACTACGGTGGTTAAATCATAAGTTTTGCCATATATTTTTTTTTGAGTATTATTGGTTGGCAGAAGATATAATTTGATGTAATTATACACTAATAAAAAATTAATGTAAAATTATTTAATTTTACATTAAATATTTAATATAACTTGAAGACTACAAAATGATAGCAATATTATATATAGTGTTTCGTCAACTCAGAATTTTAGGAGAAAAATAATTAGGTGATTTTATCCGAAAGAAGTCCATTGTTACCAAGTTATTTGAAAACTGGGATACTTATTTTGCGTATTAATTATTTTATGAGTTATGTTACACTCATAAAGAACTCCTACAAAAATTAATTTACAAAATAATGCGTTAAAGTTTAATTAGTGAATAATTAATTATACATAAGTGAATTCAGTAATTATAACCAATCAAAGTCATACACATCATTTTGTATATTCTTTTTATAATAATTCTTTAGTCACCATAGTATTATTCCTATTTTATAAATCAGAATACTTAATTTAACTATTTTATAAATTAAAATTTAGAAGTATCATATTTTAGAATTGGAGCAGTATATATATTTGATCCCAACACGTAACATACACACAAGTCTCACATAGATTAATTAAAATCCACATAGACATTACATTGTATTTTATTTTTCCTTAAAATCATACCCTCCCTCATTTAGCTAGCCTTTTCAACGGCCGTGATTGATCCAGAAGAATTAACCGTGAACGAATCATACCTCTTAAACAAATGAGCCACAAGGATGGATGCAGTAAGCGTGACATAATCTTTAGCAGCACACTGCTTGTTCGACTCACTGGGTGACCCGGTCTGCGGCCCGTTCGACCAGTACAGATAACTCAGTAATTCGCGCCCTTTTTCTTTCGTAAACCGATCGGGTACAAACTTCTCCGGGTCGTCAAATACCTTCCCATCTCGCATCGCCAATGGCTGATACCCGCAAAGAAGCTCACCTTTCTTTATCTCGAACACCGAGTCATGTGAACTCAGCTTAAAATCCTTCCTCGCCCGCCCGAATTGTAACGGTACGGGCGGGTTGAGTCGGAGCGTCTCGTATACGAAGGAGTTAACAAGCTCTAACTCTTTCACCGACTCAAAAGTTAGAGGACTGGTTCCAGTGATTTCTCTCACCTCTTTTCTCAGTCTCTCCTGTAAGGCTGTATCCGACCCGAGTGCACTAAACACAGAAGGAAAAAACACGGTGAACCCGCCAAACGCGTTGAATCCGAGAATAAACAAGAGATTGTGAAGCGCTTCTTGCTTGGTGAGTCCGAACTCGGTTTGGCCTCGTTTTAGTACTTCTCGAGCTTCTTTTTCGACAAATTTGGCTAGTTTATTGTAGTCGCCGGTGACTAGGAAGGAAGGGTAAGCGAAGGAGTGGAGGAAGATCTCTTCGAGGGGTTGAAGAAAGCCGACATTGACGGTGGGGAGGATTTGAAGGGCGAGCCATTTGTCGAGCCAAGTGTAGCCCCAGTCGGCGACTTCAGGGGATATGGACGGGTCAACTCCGACGAGGCAGCGAGTTAGGAAGCTGAAGATGAATTTTTGGAGAGGGGGGAGGGGGATGGAGGAGCCGGATTTGGCGATGTCGGATTCAATGGAGTCCCACATGGTGTCAAGGTTGGAGGTGACGGTGGGAACCCATATGCTGGAGCTTCGTTTTAGGAGGTCCATTGCAAACTTCTTTATCTGTCACCATTACGTTAATTCTTCAAACCAACCATTATGATACTAGCTAGTCTAATTAATTAAGATACGTGCATTTGTAAATACAAATGATAATTTTTTTTTTATTTAAAAAAAAAAATTCTATTTCCAAACATATCATTAACGATGTATAATTTAAAACCCAACTAACTATAGTGTCATGTTGTACTATACATACAACATTTAAATACATGTTCTAGGCACAGTCGCATTGTTCTTAATAAAAATAAACAGTGGTGACATGATATGTTAATAATTTCAAAAAAAATTTATAGTTTAAATTTAGAAATTATCAATAATTTTAGAGAGAATAAAAAAGAAAATATACTATTGAAATTAGAAATTATCAATAATGGAGTATTTTATTTTATTTTAGAAGGAGATAATATTTGATTGATGGATGGATGGTTCAAACTTCAACATATAAAGAAAACAGACATTTGTGCATGTGAAAAATGGTCCAACATATGGGGAACATAGACATACATACATTTTGTGCATGTGAAAAACACGTGCTTTAAATGTGTACAGTGTCCGTGTTTTTATATATCATTATCAGTCATTATCAATGGTGTCTTAATTCGTCTCAGTCCTCCCTTCCTTTCTCATCTCTCCCTTTCATCCCAGCGGCCCAGGCCCCAGGCCCAGGCACCACTCAATCCCAAATTGAAAAGTCATACTTACATACAAGTGAAGTGGGGTTAACCAAAGTGTGGGACAATAATAGAATTGTACGCGTTTGGACCGCATAAATTTTTCAGATCAGTCAATTTAAAATTAATGTTATTTATTTAATTTTTTTTACTAAAATAATAGTAAATTTTATAATAATTAATAGTAGTACTTTATAAATTAGAATTTTCACAATTGGATTGTTTGAAACTAAACGAATTCTCAATTTTTAAATTTAAAAATATCTCAAATTATCTTCAAAAAGTCAAATTTGATTCTGAATTTTAGAACGTAGGAAGTATATTAATTGTTTTATTTCACTGAATTAATAGCTTTATGTTCTAATAATTTTATTTTATTTTTTTGTTAGTTTAGATAAAATTTAACATTTTTACCTTTGACTTTTAATATTCAATAGGTGGACTTAATCACTGTACCACATAGGGTGTTGTAATAATTTTTTAATTACCTTATCAATAAGTTTTTTTTAATGTATCCTAGCTAGCTAGCTATATAGAAATGAGATATGGTATTACTAGCCAACTATAACACATCTCTGTCCACTCATTTCCAATACTCCCACGGTCCCACCACCATAGTCTCTCTCCCTCATATTTTGATGTTTTGGATTCAACTTGCGAAACATGTAAGTTACATAAAAAAGAATAATTGTTATAATCCGACAAAAAATTCTCACGAAAAACACAAAAGTTAAAATTAAATGAAATTATATTATATTATATTATATTAATTTTAAAATTTAAACTTACTTGGCTGGCAACTTGAGTTTGAAATTAAAATGAAAGAAAATATATATATATATATATATATATATATGTGTGTGTGTGTGTGTGTGTGAAATAAACAAATCAATTCCTTACTCAATTAGATACATTTTGATCGATTTTGTTAATTCAAATAAAATTATAAAATCCAAATATTATACAGAATTGTTATTGATTTTGAATTATAAATTTTCGTCAAAAAAATCAAAATATATTCTATATAATTTGGGGATTAAAGAGTAGTATTATTAGGCAAATTAGAAAGGGCAATGAATGAAGCATGTAAACATGGGTTGGTTCTTACCTGCGAGTGTTTAGGTTCAGAAGTATCAAGATATGCGCACACACGTAAATCGCCGGTGAAGCTTGTACTCGGCATGAAATCTCCGATCAGAATATTCTTCTTCTCCACCAACTCCATGTCGAACAAGTGAGAGAAAGACTTGCAGTCCAGCACCGCTATCACGTTCGGATTCACCCCAAAGAATAAAGGGAACGTCGGAGGAATATTAGTCCTAAAAACCGTGCTCTTGTGCTGTTCAATTCTCTTCCTGAAAAATGTATTCGGTCCCTGGAACCAAAAGTACGATAGCCTGTCTGATATTGGCCCCAGCAACGGCCACCCGTACCCGCCGGGAATTGTACGGACCGGCAAAGAAGCCGGCGGTGTTGGTGTCGATGCTGGTGTAAGCGACGGCGGCGACGGGGTTGTGCTGCTCATCATCTTGAGCATCATTGTTGACATGATTTTTTTATGATCTCAAACTATAAGCTACTTCTAGATCTCCAATTTTAAAAATATTTTTTGTACTACAACAAGAAGAAGAAGATGATCCTTTGTGGTTGGTATTTTTTTGTCTGCTTGTTTTAGTGTGGAGGAGTTTGGGACATGAAGTGGCAGGTGGTGTTTAAACGGTGACATTATTGCTGGCATGAAGACAAACTTTATAATGTTAGGAAATCTATCTTGATAATGTTACTTATTTCTTCGATTTATTTTCAAGTACTGTTATACAATCCTACCCCAATTACCGCAAAACTATCTTGAAAAATAAAATAAAAATATAATGTACGAAGACATCTCTCAAGAATATTAGAAATGGAACATTATTTTATATGCATATTTGACATTTTTACAAGTTCACGTTTCAAAAAGTTCAATTTTTTTTTTTAATTTATTCCAATTCACACTTCACAATCACAAATTCGCTTTAACGTAGTTTGAGTCTTCAAATTAAAATTTGAATACTCAAAAACAATTAAAACAAATAATTTTTCTTATGTCAAATTTACAAACAAATTGCAAAATTCGAAACAAGTAGGGAAATTTAGTTACGGTTTAATTTGTGAAATCAAAGAAGAGCTAATTGGGATTAGACTTGAGAATATGAGAAAGAAGGGATTTATAGAATAGATTTAAGAGAGAAAAGATAGACTTACGAGACATCCAAAAGATACAGAAGTTGGAATATTATTTTTATGTTACACCCATAAACTCAATTATAATTTCTTTGTGTCACACCCATTGCGTGTGTCTCAAATGTTAGTAAATATTATAAATTATTTAAAAAATAATATAAATTACAAGATTTATTATTATATCACTTAAATTTTAATTTTAATTTTTTTTAAATAAATTCAAATTATTCTTATATTTTAGAATATAAGAAGAATAAGTTTATAATTAATATCATAAAAGTCATATTCCAGTAAAGAGGATTCACACAAAACCTTTGAAATGGAAAGGTAAAAGCAGTGAAGATGGGAGCACTGCATACGAAGAAAATATCTTCTAATATGCCCGGCCCCATTCTGTTCCCAGCCTGAAACACGTTTCTGTTTTTTCCTTTTGTTTCTTCCCCTTTGTTTCTTATCCACAAGATTTTGGAAGGGTATATTATTTATATCCACTGACTGAAAGATTTTTTATTGCTCTAAAATATTACTTATAAAAAAAGTACATGAGCATCATCATCCATGAAAATTAAAAATCTATTGCATAGCTGCCCTGAAAAAGAAGTTGATTTTCACATGACAAAATTTCATTCTGAAGTGAAACAATTGGGATTTTTGCATATGCAAACCAATCTCATGCATAATGAAATGCTTAGTTGGCACAAGGTATCTGAAATTATCAGAGCCCACAAAAGACCTATTCCAAAATCAAGTGCAAGATAACCATGAATTAACAAATGCTAACAGAAATCAGCACAGCTTGGTCAGGTCATATGAAGAAGGCAGAGATAGTGCAGATAAATAGACAATCTTCTTCAATATACTTGTTATTATTCAATAAATAATTGCAGCACTAAGATAAACTGATGCAAGTTCATAACAAAATCATAAAATAACTCGACTACAGTGAAGCTTTAATTAGCTGCAGTTTGTAACCTATCATTGTGAGGTGGAAGAAGTATACTGAGATCTTCCAAGTTGGCACAGCCGTGGATGCTCAACCCGTGCTCATTAGCTAGATGCAGCAAACATATAAAGCACAAGTGTGGGGAGATATCCTTCAGTGATGCAGCTGCTCTGCAATCACTGGGAAAGGTGGCCAAGGCATGCTTGAAAGATATTGTTTCCCCCTGCAGACACAAGACATTGCCGCTATAAAGCACCAAGATATCAGAAAATCATTGACATCTCCATTTGTCGCACACATGATCTAGATAAACTTAGAAAGTATGGAAGAAATCAGGGGAATTTTGCTAGTCCCAAAGAACAGATGATTAATAACTGAAATAAGCTTGGAAAGAAAGAGAGAACATCCTACAGAGAGTAGTGAAGAACCATAGAGAACTTCCAGTGTGTGTGTATCATACAATTTTGCCAATATGTAGACACCAATCAAAGGATTGTTTCAGTACAAGTACAAAAACAATAGTTGTTGTTCTCTTCTCAAACAGAACTGCAGTCTACCAGTAAAGTTTCTCTAATAATATCAATTGCAGCAACTAAACGGCGAATAATGGTAAAAACCGTGAAATAAAGTATGAGAACTCAAGATCATCATATCATTTTGTGAATTAAATAACCAAATCAAGTTTAATTACTTGACGAGTATCCATCCTGAAACAAATAGATAAAAGCAACCACTTTGAAGATAAGAATGATTAAAATATAAGCTCGGACTATGATATTTTTATCAATTTTATATTTCTACTAGTTAAGATTTAAGAAATGTTTTAGTTCATGCTTGTACTCCAGTTCCAGTACCTATTTTTCTTGGACATTTAACATCTTTCACCTTAGCCTAAACATCACATAGCATAAGACTGGAAACAAAATTTTCACTTAAAGAAAACTTGTAGTAGTATAAGGAATTTCCAGTACTGTATGTACATAACTACATATATACCAAGAATGGGAAATCTTAACTTACCTGAACAGGCTTCAGTTGTGATTCTTGCAAAGACTTCCAGAGAGTTTCTTTAAGTGCTTGAACATCAACTTGCTTGGCTGTTCGGTCATACTGAACCTCAATCTTATTTACCTGAGTCGTTTATAAGAAAAGTTTTCAGTAATAAGAAGTAGTGCCATTTGGGTAATACTATCAGACACATTGAAAAAAAATGGCAATTTCATAGTATCTTTCATGGAAACCTTTGGTTTTAAAATAAAATAAAATAGGAGAAATATAGATACTAAGGCATCTGGAACTAAATTTGTTGTTGATCATTACTGAGATTGAAAATACAAAAGTTTACAATCAAGTGAGCAAATGAAACAGTTATTTTCACATTCCAACAGTAAAGTTACTTGAAAAGGCAAGAGTCGCAACTTCTTTTTTTAAAATTTTAAAATCAATTCGGATTTCTCAGAAACAATCAGAAACACGTAGACATTGTTTCCACACATTTACCCCCATTGAATTATTGAATTTCTGGTTGGGATTGGGAGGTGGGGGGGGGGGGGGGGAGGGGGGGGGGGGGGGAGGGGCGGGTGGGGGGGTGGGGGGGGTGGGGGGGTGAGGGGGGGGGGGGGGGGGGGGTGTGGGAGGGGGGGGGGGGGGGGGGGGGGGGGGGGGGGGGGGGGGGGGGGGGGGGGGGGGGGGGCGGAGGCAATCAAGCTTGTGAGAATGGATTAAAACGGATTGAGCAAGACTAGATTGGAAAATTAGTTAAACCAACCTGACGGGGCTGTGAGACAAGTGTGTTTGAATCCTCCATGTTACTATAACCATTTCCATCATCAAATTGATCATCAAACCCACTTTCATCATCCCAAGTTGGCAATGCTCCATAGTCATCCCTCTGTTGACCAGGTTCAGCTGAAAACACAACATAGAGACATGCATTATTAATCCCTTTGAAAAACCAAATGTAACAAATAGAAAATGCCAAGCATCCAACTTGTAATGCATGTAGAAAAAGCCAATCTGTTCTGCTATTTCAATTGAAAAAACACCACAAATATCTCAAATATGATGTGGACATTATACAAGCAGCAACCTTCTGTGATACACATATAACATCAGGCAAATATGTGACTATAGGTTGGAAAACAGGTATTACTGAGAAATTTTATTAGTTAACATTAGAGAAATTTAAAATCACCATCAGTTCTTATACATCAAAGAAACGTGTCTCAGAAATTCAGAATCAGACTAGTGACCTCACCTGAGGAATTTCTTTCTCTCCTCCCAAGGCACTACAAAAAGCACAAAAACATCATTGGATAACATTTGTAAAGTTCACAAAAGAAAACAAAGAAATTATAACTACAAAAGCATGGCACATTATCCATATTCAGAAGTAGCACAACATTACCATAACATTAGGTAGAAGAAATAACTTGACAAGATTCTCTGGTTGATAATGGCAATCTTCTGGAAGAGTTGTGTTACAAGGTTCTCTATTTGCAGGTAACAGTAGTGACTTGGGATTCTTAGGAGGTGCAAAAACATCTGAAATATCCTTCTCCAATGCTTTCGTAAAATCAATATCAACTTCTTGTTTCTTATTCTTTGGTTTCTTAGTCATTATTTGCGATCCATTTTCCTTTATAACATCGTCTGAGCCTGTAAATAGATTCTATGTTACATAAAAACAATTACTTTTTGCAAACGGAGCACAAGTTTATGGTATTACATATTCACCTGCAAGCAACCAGTGGAAGCTTACCTTTAGCCTTCTGATACTTCCAGTGATCAGGGCCTGCCCATGCATTTTGTTTCGACGTGAATCCCAGACTCAAAAACAGATAGCCATCAACCTTGGCAAACCTGTCATCATCCATATCAGGGTCATGAAAATCATCAACTGGCTCATTTTCCTGCAAATATCAATTGCAGCATATTAGCAAGCTTCATTCTGTTATTGGAAGATTACTAAAGATTATAATATTCAGGAAAAAAAACACTTTCATTAATAGTATGTCTAGCACCTCATAATGGCTTGGTAAAATTTGCTCTCCAACACAAGTGCCCTCATCAACAACACTTGTTTGGTCATCATGATCGAAGTCCCAGGTCCCACCATTGTCAAATGTATCACCACCAAACTCGGTGTCATTGTTAGAATATTCACCAATTTGTTCTGCTGGTTTTGTCTCAGAATAAAATGTATCTGAAGGTCTCCTATAATCATCATCAAAGTGATTGACTATGTCCCTAAGACTTGGTGAGATCTCAACCTTCTTTGGCATGTTCAGCACCATCTGTTCACTGCATTCTATGAAGAAAACAAGGAAATGGCAATAACTTGTAAAGTAACACTAAAACAGGAACCAGAACAGCCATGTATTAAGGAAAGCAACGAACCTCTGGCAAAAGAAATATCAATTGCCTCTGCTTTATCATTCTGAATCAAGCATGACGAACACTTTCCTGGTACTTCCAGTGAATCAAAAAGTACCCTGCAGCCACCATATACTCCAAGATTGGTCAACAATAGACCCTTGGCTCCACCTTCATCAAACTGTGCGGACGTTTGATGATAGAGAGGATCAACCGCAAATGCAGCTAAAAGGAGTGAGAAAGAAAGAAAGAAGAAAACAAAAACCATCATTCATAGCCTTAGAGTTAAAAGTGCCATAATGAACAAAAAATATAGGTAGTATACTACCATCAAACTTCTTCACATTAAGTGCCTCAAATGATGATTCCAGTGTTGCTAAAGGTGACAACTGCAATTGTCAACCTACATTAGTTCTGAGCCAACTAATTTGACCTGATATATAAATCTGATAACTACCAACCTTTCTATCCTGCCCTTTCTTCAGGCTACTTTCCTCTCGCTCACTGCTGACATCGTAATCCTCCACTGTACCATCTGGCAAAACACCACAAAAAGAATAAAGTCAATTCCATGTGTAATGAGATGTCGCAATCTAGTGAATTTCCAACAATCACATTTCAAACAGGTACTCAAACCAAAATATAAAAGACAGCTCAAAATGAGAAAATTATTGAAAACAAACATGAGTTATTCTATTATAAATACAAACAAAACACATAGAACTGCCACTACACTACTGAATATGTATTCAGTATTCAGTTAAGTACATATTAAAATGAGCATGAGTAAACTATTACAAAGAACATCTTGATAACCTTAACTTCAAAGATAAATTTGTGAAAACCAAATAAGATTATAACATTCTGTATGGCTTGCACTTAGCATTAAAATTGAAAAGCAATCAGAACACTCTCATCCACCACATGTAAATCATTGCTTGAATTGGAAAATATATGAATCTTCTAGATGAAGTGAAAGTTGAGCAATGTGGTGTATACAGGATAAAGATGTTCTATACAAAGAATAGTCCATCTTCATATTCTTCTCATCAATGTTTTTCTTATTCGTGTTTGTTTAGGGATATGTATGCTTTATGGAAGTTTCTAAGATAAATTTATTCCCTTAAGGCATATACAGACTTGATTTCACGTATTGAAGTTTTGTTAGTGAATTGTAGTACCCAAATGCAAGTAGACCAATAAAAATTAAAATACTGAAAGTCCAAGATATGCACTTCTTTCTTTTTTCTGTAATATTTGTATTCAGTATCCACCAGAATCTCAATAACCTCCTGACATATAAAAAAAATTCTACAGTTAACAATGCTTATATTGAGTGTAAATTTCATGCTTTTATTTTCCTCACCCCAGTTGTAATGTAAAAGAAATTATAAATTTAACGCAAATGCATGCACACCATGAAATTTCAACATGAAATTTTCATGGATAAGGAGCTAGATAACTAAGGAAAAAATATGTCAAACAAACTGAATTTTAGTGGGTGTGCCAAGAACTAACCTTCTTCATTTTCTTGTCCCACTCGATTAATCCCTCCAAGGACCTTATATGCCTCTGAATGTACTGAATCCACCCTCATTGAATATATCTTTACTCCAGCTTCAAGAGTGCAACTTGCCTGCAAGCAATGAAAATAACATGCATACATTTAAAGAAAGTGAAAATAAGCATGTTTATGTGTATAGAGAAGCTGGAATGCCAAGTTCAAAGCAACATAGATATTAATTGTAAATGTATTCTATAACTGTATTTTCATGGTCATCATCCATCCGTCAAGTCTCAAGTGAAGAGCAGGAAGTATGCATATGGATGGACATGTTTACCCTTATGACCAAATATGTCATTGAGCGGATGGGAATACTGATTTGAATGAGAATGGAGCAATCATTCAGAGCTTTAGTTCTCCCGCCAGAGAAAAATAGGTCAAAGACATTAAGCATCAAAATATAGTACTATACAAACCTAAAAATCTAGCATGTTGATATATGCACACCCTAAATTAATAGTTGCACACCCAAATTTAAGAAAGTGATTAATTTGTCCTCAATAAATAAGACTCCAATTTACTTATTAACCATCTACCCATGTTGCCCATGAGCCTATTACATACAATAATTACAAAACAAAACATCACTTGTTATTACAAGTATAATTGGTTATATTAAAAAATAAAAATAAAAAACACTTGCTAAAATATTTTATTTTTGCTTATTTGGAGTACTTCACATATTATGCTAATGGGTAGATTTGCATACAGTTTGATAGTTACTAGATAATTTGTGTCAACTTTCGTGAAGTACAAATTATTTTTTTAGAAAATTTAACACTAGGTACGTCAACTAAGTACAAAAAGGAACGGGTTAGTATTTTTTCTATTGAAATGGGTACACATTTGCAAAGTAATTTTTTTATTGGAATATATATGTGTGTGTGTGTGTGTATTTTTTATGATCTAATTTTATTTAAGAAAAACATGATAGTTTTTTGTTATTTTTGGTAGACAGTAATGATTTATCTTTATATTTTGATAAGATTTATGTAGTATTGATCCATTTAATACTATCATTGTATTTATTTATTTTTGAAAATTGTATTTTTTTTTCTTGTAGTTATTATGGGTAATTGGTTCAATGCTAAAATAGACAAATGATAATTAAGTGAATTGAGGTCCATCTATTAAGGATAAGTTAGTCACTCTCTTATATTTAGGTGTGCAACTATCACCTTAGGGTGTGCATATATCAACACCCAAAATCTATTGAAATACACACATTGGATAAACAGAAAGAAAAAAAAGAAAAGGACGCCCTTCGTTGCAGGCAACTTTTAAATCAGGGTAAACCATAAACTCGAAAGAAATAAATTTTCCGTTCAAATTGGGGAAGACAAACAAAGGGTGATAACTAAAAGACGGCAAAATAAACTCATGTTTCATAAACATAGGATGGCATAACATGTCTCAGTAGCTAAAAACCAAATGCATGGAAGAAGGTCTAAGACCCATGGCTAATTAAAAACACAACAGATCGTGGACAAGATTCATGTTGATTAGCTGCGAGGTATTTGGCCAATAACATCAAGGAAACGTAACTAGGAGAAATTAACAAACCAAATTCAAATCAACAAGGGAAACTTTCAGAAGAAAATCCTACCAACAAAATAGGCCCATCCAAGAAACTGGAGTGCTGGACAAAGAATAAAATTATAAAAAGGAAGGCAAGGATTACGCATTGCCATGGTAGTAATGCCCTTGAAAACAATTCTATTCAAAGTTCAGAAAATTCAAACAAAAAAGAATACATCAAGCAGTGGCAAGGTTATTCAGATTTGATCTTATTTAGCAATTGTCATGAAGCACATATGCAATAATTTCTCTCACTCCCACAATCATATACTTCTGTAGTTGCATCAATTTAAAAATAAGTCTTTCTTGGATATCCAATTTACCATAAAGTACAAGGCCCAATGACAAGCTCTGGAAGATTTTTGGAGTACTCATTAAAAGGGTTCAACTTTCCAAAAGAAACTCATATGATGGAGTATTAGTGAAATTATTACTTACATACCAATTTAAAATTACTTACATTCCATTTTAAATTTACTTGCATAACAAATTACTTACATTCCGGTTTAAATTTACTTGCATAACAATTTGGGTATTTGGAGTTTGAACCATAGATGTTGTGGTGTCAAACGCCAAGAAAAAGGTGCTGTCAAAATTAGTAGGAAAATGAAAACAAAAATAAAAAATAGACATGTAAGTAAAATAATGCTACCAAAATTAAGTGTCTTTACCAATCTCGAGTTTTCCACACAAGGCATCAATTGCTTTCAGTTAGTAACCAAACAAACTTCCCTTTTTTCTTAATGAAAATGACGAAAATTCCCATATTTCATCTCATAGAATTTGAGTAGTGGGTACCTTCTGAAAATTAGTCTCGACATCATCTTCTTCTTCAACCTTAATAATATCATAAAGATGATCAATCAAACTCAGGTCCCACGTATTCTTCTGGTTGATTTTCTGCATCCCAAAATATTTCAAGTCAACAAACAAATATAACTGAAATAACTGAGACAAATGTAGAGAGCAAGCCGCCAATATGGTTACGGACATTTTCGCTGGCGAGTTTGATGCAATTATGAAACAAATCGAGAATCTGATCTTTGCCCAGACAAGGATCGGGCATAGAAGGAGCGGCGGAGGCAGCAGTGGTCGTTTTGCGGCGAACAGCAGCGGCACGGGCTGCTGCGCGTGCCTGAGCGCGTTCAAGCTTATCATCGTTAGAGCCTAAGAAGAATGGACTGGCAGGAGAGAGAACTGGGGCTCTCGTCTTTTGAATTGTGGGATTAGGGCTCAGGGGTTCGGCCATTTCTTTCAGCAATTCCACCACACCTTCAAGTTTTACAAACTACTACTATCTATATTTATGGTGAGAAATTAAGCAAGAGAGAGAAAGGGTTTTGGGGAATGGAGATCGGAGTATTGGGGAATAGATGAGTCAGGTTCTGTACATTTTTTATTTTTTCCCTCCTGATGATTTGAATTTGGGTGTGAATTATTTGGTGCGGGTTTCCGTACGGGTAGAGAATATGGAGTTGCGGCCAAACAAAGTTTTCCCGACCAATTTCTTTTTCTTTGTTTTTCATACTGTTTTTGTTTAAATCGTCCGAAATTTATCATGGAATGTCAGTTAATCGTTGAATTTGTTTATATATTTAGTGACTAAAGTTCTATAAAAATAATACAACTTATAGTGGTGGTTTGCAAGGGCGGATTCAGAAATCAAACTCAGTAGGGGCGGATTTTAGTCTTAGAGCGGATTTGGCGGGGGTTCGGGGAGCCAAATTTTTTAAAGATAATTTTGTATTTTTCGACCAGTTACATATGTAAAACATGTATTTTGTTACAATATTGTTAATATATATAATAAGTCAACAAACCTTTTGAGACCAATTATTTTATGCAATGTACATAGAATTCTATAATATACAATAAATAAATATTCATAAATCATTACCTAAAATAAAAAGAAATTTCAAAATAAATAAACATTTAGATAGAATTTAAAAGCACTAGCAGTGAATCAGAAATAGAGAAGAATTAGATTCAGGCTCTCGCCCCTTTCTAACTCCCTGTAAGCATACTTTGAAGTTTGAAGAATTAGATTATAAATTTATAATGAAAATTATTTTTTGCCCCATGCACTTTAACTTTTGTTTTAAATCTGCCCTTTGAGTTTACTGACTTACAAATTCTGCCCCAAGAGTTTACCTATAAAAAAAAAAGTGAGCATAGGCAGAAGCCTATTCTGGCCTTGCAGTAGATCCGCCCATAGTGGTTTGTCTACTTACATTTGGAGTCCAAAAATAATTCGATGAGTTTGGAACTTCAAATGTTATCGCTGCAAATATATGTTGATAATATAAAAAAAAATCAATTGATAAACAAATTACTCTAGGTACTGTTGAAAAAAATGAAAGAATATTTCATTGTGTCCTTTTAAAATATTGTTACTCGACCTCCTCTTGTAAAACATTTTGATAATATAAAGCTTTTTTCAATTGGTAAACAAGCCACACTATAGGTACAGTTAAAAAAATGAAAGAATATTTCATTGTGTCCTTTTAAAATATTGTTACTCGACCTCCTCTTGTAATTTATGCTGCGTTTGTGAGTTTGGAAGGAAATGATGAGAAGAGAAAGTATAGGAAGGGAAGAGAGGGGAAGGGATGGGAAGAGATTATAATTTTTCTTTGTCATGTTTGTGAGTTTCAGAAAGGAAGGGATGACATGGGATGATTATTATATTTTTCTTGTTTGTAAGTTTAGGAGGTGATAGACTCCACGGCACGCTTGCGTGAAGTGGTTGTCGCCCGGATCGTTTCTAACAAGTTGATAGGATGGATAGCTTGCAACACCTTAACCCCTCGCCTATATGTAGACGGTAATCTTGGTACAATTGCTTGCAAATGAAGTTTGCGTAGGATGGACACCAACGACACCTCGACCCCTCGCTTATGTTGAAGCGGTAATCTTGGTACAATCGACGATTGATGCGGTAGAAGACGCCACACACAACTATGATTGGTTGTATGATAAGTCGAATATGAATCTCGAAGACAACTAAGGAATACTTAGGAATTCTCAAGAACCAGAAGAAAAGAACAATCTCACAATAATAATGATAATCTGAATATTAATTGAATGAATTCAAGTTTACAATAGCACCTATTTATACTAGTTTTAGAACCAAACTAGAAGCTTCTAGAAGCACACACTTGTTGAAATACAAGTTCACAAATGTTGAAAAATAGCAATCATAAAACATGTAATTGAACCTAAATACTGATATCATGTTTTGGGTGAAAGAAGGTTCGAAAATCAAGAAAGTCAAAAAATGACAAATTGCATCCAGGAGGTTCTCGCCGGGGCGAGCAAAATGAACTGGAGTTTCTCGCCGGGGCGAGAAAATTGAACTGCAATTTCTCGCCGGGGCGAGCTTCTCGCCGGGGCAAGAAAAATGGCTTGGAAAATCTCGTCGGGGCGAGCTAGCCTGTTCCATGCAAACTGTGTTCTTTCATTGTTTTGATCGCCACGTCCATTCGTAACATGTTTACGGGCTTCATACGTTTGGACTCCATCTCCATAACTTCTATACTTGGTCCAACCTCGTTCCATAGTTCATGGATCATTCCGTTGAGTCCGTCTTTGAAGGTTTTAGCTCGAGCTCTAGTAATGGGTCCAAGTGGCAATTGCAATGGGACTTCTCGGGTTGTGTCACGGGTTTCTGGATCATGGATGTCCTCATCATACCTCTCCTCTTGAGAAGGATTTGTCCTCAAATCTTCACCTACATCAAACGGGCTTAGGTCAGAAACATTGAAAGTTGCACTAACAGTATACTCACCGGGTAAATCCAATTTGTAAGCATTGTTGTTAATGCGCTCAAGCACTTGAAATGGTCCATCTCCTCTTGGAAGTAATTCTGAGCGCCTTTGAGCAGGAAATCTTTCCTTACGCATGTGTAGCCATACCCAATCCCCGAGTTCGAAGATTACTTGTCGCCGACCCTTGTTGGCCTGTCAAGCATATTGGTCCGTCTTCTTCTCAATGTTAAGCCTTGTCTTCTCATGTATCTGCTTAACAAAATCAGCCTTGTTTTTGCCATCCATATTAGTATACTCAGAAATAGGTAAAGGTGCTAAATCCAATGGTGTTAAAGGATTAAAACCATACACAATTTCAAAAGGTGAGAATTTAGTAGCCGAGTGGACAGACCTATTATAAGCAAACTCAACATGGGGTAAACATTCTTCCCAAAGCTTAATATTCTTATTAATGATAGCCCTTAATAAAGCAGATAGAGTCCTATTTACTACTTCCGTTTGACCGTCAGTTTGTGGATGACAAGTAGTTGAAAACAATAGTTTAGTTCCTAGTTTACACCACAAAGTTTTCCAAAAGTAGCTCAAGAATTTAGCATCTCTATCCGAAACAATTGTTCGGGGCATGCCATGCAGACGCACAATATCTCTAAAGAATAAATCAGCAATATGGGATGCATCATCAGTTTTATGACATGGAATGAAATGTGCCATTTTTGAAAATCTATCTACGACCACAAATATAGAATCATGACCATACTTAGATCTAGGTAAACCCAATACAAAATCCATAGACAAATCAATCCAAGGTTCACTCGAAATTGGCAATGGTGTGTATAACCCATGGGGTTGAACACGAGATTTAGCTTGACGACAGGTAATGCACCTATCACAAATTCGTTCCACATTTCGTTTCATATGGGGCCAATAGAAATGTTCTTTTAATACAGATAAGGTCTTATCAACACCAAAATGTCCCATCAAACCACCTCCATGTGATTCACAAACCAATAGTTCACGTAAAGAACTTGCAGGTATACACAATCGATTCTCACGAAACAAGAATCCATCCATCTTGAAGTACTTACCTACAACATTCTTTTCACAAATTTTAAACTCTTCACAGAAATCATGGTCATTAACATACAATTCTTTGATTTGTTCAAAACCAAGTAATTTTGTGTCGGGAGTATTTAACAACACATACCTTCTTGAGAGAGCGTCGGCAACGACATTCTCCTTACCTTGCTTATACCGAATGACATACGGGAATGTCTCGATGAACTCCATCCATCGTGCATGTCTCTTGTTCAACTTGTGTTGGCCTTTCAAATATTTCAATGATTCATGATCCGTGTGAATCACAAATTGCTTAGGCCACAGGTAATGTTGCCAAGTCTCCAAAGATCGAACCAAGGCATATAACTCCTTGTCATAGGTAGGATAGTTTAAAGCTGCTCCACTCAATTTTTCACTGAAATATGCAACGGGTTTTCCTTCTTGCATCAACACAGCTCCAATGCCTAAACCTGAAGCATCACATTCAATTTCAAAAGTTTTAGTGAAATTTGGCAATACAAGTAAAGGAGTGTTAGTCAATTTCTCTTTAATCAAATTAAACGCTTTTTCCTATGCATCACCCCACTTGAATCCTACACTCTTTTTGATTACTTCGGTGAGTGGTGCTGTGACTTCGCTGAAATTCCTTACAAACCGTCTATAGAAACTCGCGAGTCCATGAAAGCTACGAACTTGACTGACATTAGTAGGAGTTGGCCATTCTTGGATTGCACGTACCTTTTCTTCGTCAACCTGTACTCCCTGTGTACTCACAACAAAACCAAGGAACACAACTCGATCCATACAAAATGTGCATTTGTCCATATTAGCATACAATTTTTCTTTTCGAAGCACATCTAGGACAGATTTTATATGCAATGCATGCTCAACTAAATCTTTGCTATAGATTAAGATATCATCAAAGTAGACAACTACAAACTTTTCAATGAAGGAACGCAAAACATGGTTCATTAGTCTCATGAACGTGCTAGGAGCATTAGTTAAACCAAAAGGTAAGACTAACCACTCGTATAATCCATATTTTGTTTTAAAAGCAGTTTTCCATTTATCTCCCTCATGCATTCTAATTTGATGATAACCACTCTTTAAGTCAATTTTAGAAAACACACAAGATCCATGCAATTCATCCAACATGTCATCTAACCTAGGAATGGGATGCCGATATTTTACCGTGATGTTATTTACTGCTCGACAATAATGCACATACGCCACTTCCCATCTTTCTTAAGTACTAAAATAACAGGAACCGCACATGGACTCATGTTTTCCCTCACAAAACCTTTGTCCATTAGCTCGTCAACTTGCCTTTGCAATTCCTTTGTTTCCTCGGGATTGCTTCGGTATGCCGGACGGTTTGGAATGGTCGCGCCAAGGACAAAGTCAATTTGATGCTCAATTCCCCGAATTGGTGGTAATTCCTGTGGAAGTTCCTCGGGAAATACATCCTGATAATCCTGTAAAAGAGCAGAAACAACACTAGGCAGAGAATGATTATTAGCGTTAGTATTTAAAAGTGCCTCCTTATACCGAAGTATAATAATTGGCTTTTTAGAATCCAACGCTCGCCTTACATCACTCATTTTTGCAAAAATATTTGTTTTTCTCTCTTCTTTCTTTTTTTCTCTCTTTTTTTTTTTTCTTTTCATGATATCTCTGTAAGTGTATTTGATCCCCATGCACTTGTTTTGGTGACATAGGACACAAGGTAACTTTTCTTTGATTGTGAACAAAAGAGTACTCATTAGTAAAACCATCGTGTTTTACTCGCCGATCGAACTGCCAAGGTCTCCCAAGTAGCAAATGACCTGCCTGCATAGGAACTACATCACAAAGGATCTCATCAACATACTTTCCAATTGTAAACGGCACTGATACTTGCTTGGTAACTTTAATGTCGCCGCTGTCATTGAGCCACTGCAATCGGTATGGGTGAGGATGTTTGGATGTTGTAAGTCCCAATTTCTCCACCATGGTGATGCTTGCCACATTTGTACAGCTCCCACCATCAATTACAACACAACAGATCTTACCATTTACCATGCACCTAGTATGAAATAGATTCTCTCTTTGCTCGCTGCTTTCTTCTTTTACCTGTGTACTAAGCATTCTCCGTGTAACCAATACTACGCCATGCATAGCAACCTCTCTATCTTCCTCCAATGGTGGCATAGAGTCATGGTCACTATCTTCTCCCTCGGTCTCCAAATCCCCATTATCAAGCAATAACATAGTTCTTTGATTTGGGCATTGATTTGCAATATGTCCCCTGCCTTGACATTTAAAGCATACAATATCTCGATTACGACTAGTAGAAGGTGTATTAGTTTTACCTTATACTACTTGGGTAGCCGCTTCTTGCTTGATTTCTGGCTTTGGTTTGAAAACAGTTGGCTATTCCTCACGCTTCATATTATTGGCTTTCCATGATGAACCTGTGGTAGGATTTGTTCGTTGACCACCTCTCCTCTTAAGTTGCTTCTCTATTTTGATAGCCATGTGCACCATGTCTTCCAATACCACATAATGTTGACGTTCCACCAAATCTGCAATGTCCCAATTTAAACCTGCTGAAAATCGGGCCATGGTTGCTTCATTGTCCTCGTCGATGTCAGCTCTAGACATTAGCATCTCCATCTCCTTGAAGTAGTCCTCCACACTCTTGCTTCCCTGTCTCAAATTTTGTAAGTTTCGAAACAGATCTCGATAATAGTGGCTTGGGACAAACCTCTTTTTCATTATAGCTTTCATTTCTGCCCAAGTCTCGATTGGACGTTCTCTGCACCTCTTTCGGCTGATCATCAATTGATCCCACCAGGTAACTGCATAGTCTAAAAATTCGGTAGCTGCAATTCTAACTTTCTTGAGATCCGAGTAGTTGTGACAGTCAAAGATCCACTCCATTTTGCTCTCCCATTCTAAATATGCCTCGGGATCACTTCTGCCTTGGAATGTGGGAATTTTCATTTTGATGTTATCAAGATTGTTGTCCTCTCGATTTCGTCCGTCTCTATCCTTTGCAAAGTGTCTCCTAGGGATAAAGTCAGTTTCTCGATCCTCTTCCTCACTAAACCTTTCATCATAGTAATTTGTCTCCTCTAGCCTTGCTTCCTTTTGTTGGGTCTTTCCTTTTGGGCGCCCACCCGGAGGGATTTGAGTTCGTTCCCCTCGAGTGTCACTCAATTGATCGATGCGATCATGCACTTGCTCCATAGCCATTCCCAATTGTCTAGAAAATTCTTTCATCATAGCCTCCATCATGAGTTTTGGGTCAAAATTCGATGTAGAAGGTTCATTTTCAATTGTCTTATCTCTTGTGTTAGACATGTTTCCTGCAAAACAAAGATTAGTAGAAAACAAGTTCCTTACCACTCCCTTACGTGTTTCACTCAAACAATATATCACACAAATATGAAACGCTCGTGTATCACACAATTAGGCTTTTATCCTCAATTAAACTTACTACTCTTGCCTTTTTCCGCTCGTAGTTCTCACTAATAGGTTCTTTTGAATTCTCACAAATATTACCTCAATTCTCTAATTACAATCCAATAGTAGCTTATCAAGAACACAATATAGAAAGTACGACTCTCCACAAGACTTCGAATCGTCAAATATGATTCTTGCAAATGAAAATCTCAATGGTAACAATTCACAATACAAATTTTCTGCTATATATTTTATGCAGTTTTTTTTTGACTATATTTCAACAATAAAAGTAAAGATAAGTAACTTGATAGGAAACTTAGCTTTGATACCAAATGATAGACTCCACGGCACGCTTGCGTGAGGTGGTTGTCGCCCGGATCGTTTCTAACAAGTTGATAGGATGGATAGCTTGCAACACCTTAACCCCTCGCCTATATGTAGACGGTAATCTTGGTACAATTGCTTGCAAATGAAGTTTGCGTAGGATGGACACCAACGACACCTCGACCCCTCGCTTATGTTGAAGCGGTAATCTTGGTACAATCGACGATTGATGCGGTAGAAGACGCCACACACAACTATGATTGGTTGTATGATAAGTCGAATATGAATCTCGAAGACAACTAAGGAATACTTAGGAATTCTCAAGAACCAGAAGAAAAGAACAATCTCACAATAATAATGATAATCTGAATATTAATTGAATGAATTCAAGTTTACAATAGCACCTATTTATACTAGTTTTAGAACCAAACTAGAAGCTTCTAGAAGCACACACTTGTTGAAATACAAGTTCACAAATGTTGAAAAATAGCAATCATAAAACATGTAATTGAACCTAAATACTGATATCATGTTTTGGGTGAAAGAAGGTTCGAAAATCAAGAAAGTCAAAAAATGACAAATTGCATCCAGGAGGTTCTCGCCGGGGCGAGCAAAATGAACTGGAGTTTCTCGCCGGGGCGAGAAAATTGAACTGCAATTTCTCGCCGGGGCGAGCTTCTCGCCGGGGCAAGAAAAATGGCTTGGAAAATCTCGCCGGGGCGAGCTAGCCTGTTCCATGCAAACTGTGTTCTTTCATTGTTTTGATCGCCACGTCCATTCGTAACATGTTTACGGGCTTCATACGTTTGGACTCCATCTCCATAACTTCTATACTTGGTCCAACCTCGTTCCATAGTTCATGGATCATTCCGTTGAGTCCGTCTTTGAAGGTTTTAGCTCGAGCTCTAGTAATGGGTCCAAGTGGCAATTGCAATGGGTCTTCTCGGGTTGTGTCACGGGTTTCTGAATCATGGATGTCCTCATTAGGAGGGAAGGAAAAATAATTTTATTTTTAAACTACACTATTACTATATTACCCATTATATATAAATATAATAAATGTATGATTTAATAATGTCTAGCTATTGAATTATTTTGTTCAGCCTTTTTTTATATTCATACATACATACATATATATATATATATATTATATTAACTCTAGTTTATTATTATGAGTGTGTGTGTATGTGTGTGTGTATATCATTTAGGAAATAGGCCACCCCACTGTACAACAATTGTATTATTTGGTTTGAAAAATTCGAAAGAAACCAAAATTATGAGGGGACTACGGAGACAGAATATATATATTTTTTAAACTAATAAAAGAATACATATATATTTCTAAACTTAAATACGATAAAATCAGAGGGAATGCATGGGGTGGGGGGCGTTGGGGAACAGAGAAAAAATGTATTTTTAAAAATTGGGAGTTATAATAATTAGGGACAAGATTGTCACATTATTTATTTTGAAAGGTTATGTTTGGTAATGTAAAATATTTCATTTTCCTATCATTTCCCATCCCTCCAAATCCTCCCATTTTTTGGGGAAAAGTTTTAAGTCAAAAATGAGATCAACTATACCTTCAAATCACTTCCCTTCCTTCCTAAAAAAACTCACAAACATGGGATTTGGAGGGATTTTAATTATTTTTCCTTCCCTTCCCTTCCTCTCAAATAAAAACTTACAAACACAGTATTAGTGTCTCTTCTTTATTTTCCTTACATTCTTTATTACTCTTTATTCTTGATTTGCTATTTCTCATTATATGTGGCATTAATTTTCAGCCTACCACTTAATTAATATGTCTTCTCAATTTTTGTCGTAAATGAATTTTAAATTCTGATTTCAGAGAAACTTAAATTGTGCCCCATGTCACAAATTACTTATGTGCAAAACAAAAAGCATTTTAAATTGGTCATTAATTACAGAACATAGCTGCAGAAACTAAAACCATACCCATCTCCAAATTTTATGATGTGCTAGATACAAAAGATACACCCACCCTCAAGCTAACATTCAACACTTGCAGAAATTACAAAAGCTATGGCCTATGTGCTAGTATGAGTATCTAGCTACATCAGTTACACCAGCTGCTTAAGCACTATCTATGCAAATTGACAATTTTCATTTCAGTTGGATCATCATAGGGACCGACCACTCCATCGGTCAAAAGGCGGATGGCTGCACCACGCGAGAACTTCCTAGCAAATAAATAACACGGAGCATCCATAGAATTATTATAGCACCACTCCGTCTGGTTCCCAGACGCAACATAACTGATATCCTACCAATCCAGATTGGAAAATGAAAGCATTATTATTTATTAATCAAGATAACACATATGAGTGCATATATGCATGCAGGACAACAATTGAAAAGGTAAAAAAGTAAATAAATAAATAAATACAGGAAAAAGTTTCTCCAAATATTCACTCTGGAATCGCCTCTCGAAAGCCAAATGGAGCTAGCAATTTTAGAATAGTAAATCACCTTAATTTCTTTAATATGTTGCCGCTCGGCAGTTTTATAATTGAATGTAACAGGGTGCCAACCTGTTGTATCCATATTATCGACAGGATGTCTCCATAAAGAGAAGGTCAATGTCCTGTGTTCGAGTTCATCTGCAACAGCTCTCATCTTACAAAGGAAGAATGAGAAAAAGAGACGTTAACTGGATCAAATCACAACCACCACGCTTCGATCACCTCTTCCATCCCATAAAAAAGAGAGGAATACTACTCGTATTGAATTTAATATTAAAGGATTAAGTAGAATATTGGTCCTGAAATCACAGCACTAAGAACATACCTATAAAAAGTCCCCACAATCTGGGGTCGCTTCAGAAATGAAAATGCGACAGTTATTAATAAATTTGCAGGGCAGATTTAACCATACAACTGAAATGTATATCTTGGTAAAATAAGTTAATTTAAAACGGTATATTGCTTACCATAAGTAATGTCTGCACATAATGCTCATCTGGTATACAATTATCCTGTGTCCGAAGCTTCTTTGTTGGACCCAAAAAAGAACATTTAAACACACAGTCAACACAGTTTGGAACAAGAAATTAAGGTGCAAAATTTAATGCAAACCTCCAGAAATGAAAATTACTCCTATGAAACAGTCCCGCTTGCAAGCTATATATATATATATATATATATATATAGAGAGAGAGAGAGAGACACACACACACACATTTGGAATAAGTAGAAATGAAAGAGAAACACCATGATCAGAAAATTGTTCTTTTCATGAAAACAATTCTATTCATTGTTTTGTGTGCTTATCATTGTTATATATAACAGAATTCTGGCAATGAATGAATAAAGAATAGTATCACTTTTCCCTAAATTCTCTTTCTCTCTCTACTCTATTCTCCCTATTTAATTTCTCTAAACTTAATTTCTCTCCAAGTCTAGCTGAGCTGAGACTTAAAACCAGCATCACTTACCTTGCAAAATTTCTTGAAGACCGGAAAAACGATATCATCCTGCACAACCACCTCTGCATGTCTTCTTACCAAAGTGATCCACTGGAAAAGCATCATCAAAATGTCATAGGAGAGTAAGAAATGAAGGGGAAAAAATGCATGTAACCACAATAAAATGAAACTAAGAGTATATGGGAATTAATACAACAGCCAAAGTAACTTAAAGTTAAAAAAAAAATGATGTTAAGGGAA
Source organism: Aralia elata (assembly GCA_034770075.1). Lineage (NCBI taxonomy): Eukaryota > Viridiplantae > Streptophyta > Magnoliopsida > Apiales > Araliaceae > Aralia > Aralia elata. The sequence continues at coordinate 91,046,864 of CM068385.1, forward strand.
CAAAGAATATTAAGAAAATTTATATGAACCTGGGATCCTTTCCGCCATTTGTCCTTTGGTATTACAGGCAACATTTTTGGACGGTAACGGGTATCATTTACATCAAGGAAGCTGTAAAACACATAAATCCATGAAATTGGAGAATAAGTGTTGAATGATTTAAGAAAAAATTTAGTACGTAATGTTTATGGTTTTTAAGTACCTTTCCACGTAGCTTATTGTTGATGACATGAGATAGTTGTATACATAACTGAAGTTGTACAAAGGTACACAGCTGCAAAAAAATAAAAAAATAAAAAACCCTTTATAATTATGTTAACTCAAGTAATATATACTACTATTAATATATATATATATATATATCCAGAAATTAACACACTGAAAAAGAAGTAGAGTAGATAATTCATAATAGGCCGACGACAAATATATTTGAACATTTTGTACACACTCAATGGCCAATGCTACTGCTATAGACCAAATTAAGATAAAGCCTGCATAGAAAAAAATTGGAATGAAAATACTAACCAACAACCTTTCACTGTTTCACATCCTGGTTTAGAATTAAATTAAAAATATGATAAACCGTTAATGGAAAAGAAAAACAGTAGCCAGTGTAGTGTGAATAAAACAAAAACTAAAACGAATCAGTAAAGTAGCAGAATATTTTAGAAATCTGTCTAACAAACAAACTTCACCAAATACGTACAGAAATTATCAAAATCACAAGAAATCCTAATATATACTGAAAGCAAATTAACATGTCAGACAGGAGAACAAATCTCTGATTATCTGGATCAGCAAGAGCTTCTTTAAGTATCAACCTCTCTGCTTCTATCATACTAGGTTCTCCCCACTCCACCTGCAACATACAATACTTTGCTAGAGAGAGAATTGAGCACACATAATTAAGACATTCATTAAAGTAGAATAGATGGAATTAGTACGTACCTGAACACTTTTACTCAGCTCTCGATTATAAAAGAAAGCTAACATTGTAGTTGACTCGTCGAACACAAAACCAGGCTTCGAATGTATATAAATCGAGAAATTTGCAACATCTGCATTCTGTAAGCTCATCAAATCCAGATATATAGTACATTACTCACAATTAATTAAAAAGAACACTCACATATATAAATATTACACTGTTACACACACATATAGTTGCATATAATACAAGTGTGAATAATTCGAGTCGAGTAATCCTCAATGTAAGCTCAAATTTAGAAATCAAATCACACATTGTAAAAAAAAACAGTACTCTCATCCATATTTAATAAGTATATCCACTCATCCAGATCATAAGAATATAAACCTTGAAGAAGCTATCCCAGAGAAAATCCAGAGGAAGATTCTCGCGAACAAGGAAGAGAAAAGCTATTTTGGGAGAGCCTTCAAAATGATCATTAATTAAATAAAGCTTGGAATGGCTATGGAGCCCTAAAACTGAGAGAAAACAGAGGAGTACTAGGAGGGGAATCATGAGCCTTGAGCCAAGCCTGTAACGGCGTAGTAGGGTCGACAAAGAAGAAGAAGAAGAAGAAGAAGAAACTGGTCTCTTCTTCAACATGATCAATCTACTGCTCCTGCAATTTGAATGTTTTGAATTGAGAAATTTATACTCTGAACGGGGGAATTTCAATTTCAAGACTATAGTATTTATCGATTTAGAGAGAGACAAGGAACAGAATGAACTGCATGAATGAGAGAGACGTTATAATTCTGTTTCAGTAATTACAAACCAATGTAAAGTAAACACATACGCTGGCATTCTTATTTCATGTTTAATTTAATATAGTAATAATTATGTTAATTAATTTGATGACGAATTTGAAAATATAATAATAATAATAATAATATAAGTCCCTTTTTTATTTTTTTTATATCTTATGTAACCAAATATTTGTCATTTAATATCATTATTATTATTATAAGTAATAATTGTCTTATATGATTTATATGTCAGCTAGTAAATTTGAATTGCGATGTTAACATAAAACTCTAAACAATAAAAATAAAATGATAGAATGATAATATGTTGCTCTCTTCTTTATCCTTTCATATTCAATATATTCGAAGTTTATTTTTAAACGTATCCAATAGATTAAAAACCTTTAAGAAGATTTTAAAAAATTACTTGTGGTCTGTTTCATGATCATCATATTGTGAATTATAGTACCGCGAGCTGTCTGTTTTCATGTGTTTAGCATTATAATTCTGAAAACATTTTCTCTCTCATCATCTTTCAAGATGCTTTGTCAAAAATAATAATAAAAAATAAATAAATCTTTCTTGATGCTCTTTTCTGTTTTCAGTGGAAAAAAGTAAAAATTGAATAAAGACATCTGTCTTGGCCCGGAAATTAATCTTCTATAGAGATGTACACCCTTCGTCATTTTTCAGTAGAATTTTTTTCTTTTTTATTTATAGTCGATAGATTTCAAAAAAGCATTAAAAGCTTAATTTTTCATATTATTTTTTGTGATTAAAGACTAATTTGTTTCTCTTATCTTTTTAATAAATTTTAAAAAATTAATATAAAAATTTTATACTCAATTTAGACAAAATATTAATTATATTTCTTAATCTATGTACATAACTTAAAACGTCAATTAAAAAAGGACATCTGACTTGTGGCATTATCATATCAACTTGTTATTTTGTTGATCAAATAGAAAAACTAATTAGATGTGTATGTTTTTATAAATTTATTATAAAATTTGATTGTATTTCAAGTATTTTAAAAGTTCACCACTTGTTACTATATTGGCTTCCTGATTTGATATAAGTTTTAATATATTCCAGTCATTTGACTGTTTACGTGTCATTACAAAAACAAGAAGCAACACAAGTCGGATAACTGCACATTTTCCTCAAAGAAGCACAACAATTTAGAATGTACACAATATTATAACTGACACAAGTCATTCCTCAGATGGGGGGACAATTGCTAGGACCTCCATTACCATTTACCAGTTGGCTGAAGATAACTCATTCATTCCCAGTGGTATTAAATAAGAACAAAAGCATCATGCATATTTAGGATCAATTCCTTTGATGAACAGCAATTTGATGAATGTCCATATCTTTTAACATTATTGCACGCCCACAAGAATCACATGGGGCAGTTCTGGACCCACAAAGGCTCTCATGCTCTGAAAGACCTCTTAATCGATCTCGCACATCTGCAGCAGAAGTTCCAGCTTGAACCATATCCCCACAGAACTGGCACGTCACTAGGCGTAATGGGCAGTCCGAGGATTGGTGTTTCACCTAGCGGAGGAAAAGAAAAGAAGAATGGTATGAGAAGAGTGCATAAAATGCAATAAATCTGCAGCAATTTCTTATGAGAACAGAATATTAAAAGATAAATTCGACTGAAAATTTAACTGCAAAAAGGAAAGAACTGTGTTAAATGTTATGTATGGGATTCTATTAGTAACTGGAACTGAGGAAAGAAAGTCAAAATATCAATCTTGACAGCCAATACTTTTTAGGTTTCAAGTCCATAATGTTTTATCATAGGCAATACTATCGATGGTAAGTTCACAGACAAAGGCCAAAATCTGAGGCATTAGAACAGTAACAAGACAGCAGACAACACAGATTAGCAATGCAGCAATACACTATATATAGAAACAAGAAATGCAGGATCAGTTTATTACTCACCATCTGTTCCTTCTCAAGTACAACTCCGCAGGTGCAGTGAAGTGGCTCGTGAAACACTTTCATGTGCTTCTCCATCTCTCCTCCTTGAAAAGCTTGTCCGCATTTCTCACAGTGAACATGGTTCTTGGCTTCATCAATCCTAAGAACAACACCACAACCAGCATGCTGACAGATGACATTATGTCTTCTACAGTAAGCCTCGTGCAGTGATATTGTTCTAGATGGTATATAATGCTTGCAGTTCCTGCACTCCACCGTATCTGCCTCCACAAATGACGAGGAAGACACAGCCTGCTGACCCACCTTGCGGTTGTTGCTATCTTGAATTGTCACTGACACCTGGTATTTTGTTTTTCCCTTGAAGCCATAAACAGCAATACTGTAAGTACCATCAGCCAAGTTCTGGTCCTTAGAGCTGAGGACCAAAGCCTTTGAGCCCACATCATGGGAAGACCATCCATGTTGGTGCCGAGTTGGGAATAAGAGAGGATGCTTGGAAATGTAAAGATCAGTATCACCTTCTTGTGCCTCCGTGTTTATCTTTACCTCAATCTCAGCACCCCCCGAAGAAATTCTTCCCCAAGTGTCATTGTCTATTGAGAACTTGTAATACATGTAGTTCCCTTCATCCACAACTCCAGATTCTGACTTCCCAAACAAAAGGGGTCTCAGTACATGCTGATTTGTTCTTTCTGGAGCCGAATCAGGACTAATAATATCAACCTCAATATCTGTTTCCAGGACAGATACACTTGAAGAAGGTTTTAACTCAAGAACACGTAAATGGTATGCAAGTAAGCCATGATTGACTGTGAGCACATCATCTTGAGAAAGGGTTGCATGCTGGCGAAGGCTTGTTTCAAGCACAGCTTTGTGATTGGGTATGTCTGAAAAGCCAAATTCAACCGGTTGAAGTTTTGCATAAGTTCCTTTCGGCAGCCACACATAGCGCACTTCAATAAAGGAACTCTTCGGAAGGTTCGTGGCAAATAAATTACTCCATATATGAGGAGGAAGCCCAACAGAACCCTCTTCTGCAGTAAATTCCAGAACCCCGGCATGAGTTGTTCCATGATGTTGTCTTTCAGCACCTTCCGAAACTGAAAGACCGTCATGATGCATTACTGACAACTGGAAATGCAATGGCCCTTTGTCAAATGAACCTTTGTCAGATAACTCTGTGAAGCAGGATGGTGGTAGTTTGATTTTATCTCCATTTCCATTATAGGGTACAGCTTCTAGGACACGATTAAACACAATACCTCTCCCAGCAAGTAGATTTTCTTCTATTTGTTGATCTGCCTGAGATGAAACATTAGAAGTACATGTAAATAACAACTGGTGACATATAGTGATAATTCATTAGCAGAGAAGCATATCAAAACACTAATAGACAAAAAGAAAAATTGCTGTTTTCGCAGTCAAACGGGCAAGCTCCTGCAAAGTCCTTGTAATCACAATAAAATCCAAAATAACTTTTGGTGCAGCCATGACTTATAACAACCAAACATGTATAAACAAAATAACAATTAACAAAACAACATCGATGTTGGACAAACTCGTTCGAGTGGTCACTGTGTAAAGTGGCAACCTACCAGATTGATGGTTTAAACCAAGTTTTTTTTAGGTTCAGAATCACTTGGGGTTTTGATTGCTGACAAATTTAAAGGCGACTAACCTTTAACTAATTAATCTCTCAAATCATAATTTCATCTTCTTCTTTTTGTCACTGTAATTTAGTTGTACGGGAAAATCTACTCACAAGAAAAAACCATCCCCCAACCAATATTTTAGGTAAATCACTGCATGGACCAAGAACCTATAATTGCAACACTCATGGCAATGCTTATAAGTGTTATAAAAAAAATTAAAAAAATCAAACAGTACAAGTATGACTGTCACAGTCACCAAGAAGCATCAATTTGTTAACATTTAAGCCTAAATTTGTGGGCCAATAACAGTCATCCATCAGCCTATGATAGCTTAATATGTTGGCAGTGAATGCTTTCGAATAAGCATTACAAGAAATAAAGAATGTGAGATAAAAGATCAATAGTACAAGGAACAATGATATAAACTACTATAAGGGAAAGAAAAAACGCCCTCACAGCTTGATGGAACAAAACTATGGAAAGAAACAGATAGTCAGTTATAAAAAGTTCCTTATGATGCTAAAAATGGTCATCATCTATCCCAAGCTAATATCAATCGTCAAACACGTAATATTAGCAAAAATTTGCAATGTCTACATCATCTTCAACAGCAAATAAAAGTAATGTAGAAAAGCAGTTTCAAAGGTCCCTAGCAGAAGTACTTTTGGTCACCAATTTCAATCAACCCAAGTCAGTTGCAGAAGACACAAAATTAAACGTTTTCAAACACTGCGAAACCTACATACATTATCGCCTTAATACTTTCAGGCTATGTTTTGCAACCCAATTCCAGCCTTTGGAATTGGTATTGAGCTCCAAATTTTAATAAAATTTCAATTCAATGAAATTGCAAATGTGCTTTCAATTCAAATTCAATTTTGGAGCTTAGTGTTGAGCTGTCAAACATAGCATAGGAGAACATAACATCTAAGTGTTTAAATTAATACTTCCTTTGTTCCAAAATTAGAGATACATTTATAAAACAACAACTTTAAAGGATAATTTAATGTTCTCGAATATAGCCTTAGTATTAGCTAGGAATTCAGCAGTGGTAATGTGATATTGATAATGATAGTAAAAAAGTAATGGCAATATCTTTATAGTCCAACAATAGAAATGTATCAATAATTTTGGAAATTGGAACATACTAAAAATGAAAATATATCTTTAATTTTGGAAGGGAGTATTATATTTATCATCATGTATCTTTCTATTGTACAAATGCAAAGTTACACAAATTTCCTAATTAAAACCCCAATGAAAAAATAAAATAAAAAGTAAACTCTTTTCACGGGTATTTGTTTTTTGTTAATTAGCTAAATATTAAGCATACATGTATTAATCAAGCAATTAGAATAAAACTAAAAAAAGGGTAAAGATGGAAAAAATTGGACCTTGAGCTGGGCTTCCATAGCATCAATCCTACGAGAGCTCTGAGCAGCCTCAATGGCCTCCCGTTGTCGAAGAGCTTCTTGCTTAGCTTTTCTCTCCCTTTCCTTTATCAATCTGGCCTTCTCTTTCCTATCTTTCTGTTCTTTCTCTAGCTTCTCTCTCGCTCTTCTCAGCTCAAAATCCATCTCTTTCTAAATTTTCAAATTCACCCCACCAATATATCAATCTCGCCCTATATAACAGTATATAAGTTTTTGAGAAAGAAAACGTAATTCAATTGTATGATGATCGGTCGATTGAGGTTTCACAGGGATGAAGTTTCCTTTACGATGATGTCTTGTTGACGAGGAAAGGAGTTTGGAGGGAGTAAAAAAGGACTTGATATTCCAACTCATATGTTTATTGTTTCCTTCCACCCAAATTCGACAAGGATCTGGGCCTTCATTTTTTAATGAAACATTCATTTGGGCCCACTATCACAGCTGGCTTTAATAAGAACCAATTTAGCAGCCCATGTGAAACTCTGACGACAGATGACATAAGGAATTTCTTTTTCTTTTTCTTTTTCAAAAATAAAATTTTTATACTTTACCAACGGCTAGGAGAATTTGAGAAAATTATCTTGGAAAATTTGGTGAAGTGCCAAAACAAGAATTGGGGGAAACTCAGAAGAATTTTATCTTTTGATGAAAATAATATATGTTTAGTTGAAAATATTAGGACAAAGTTGGTATATAAAAATATGACTTAATCAAGTTTTCTTTTCTCTCCCAATCTTCTCAATTTTTAGAAGAAAATTTTGGAAAGAAAGTTGAGTAAAAAACTCCAAGACACCTATTAACTTTTATTTTTTCTGACTTTTCTTTATTGTCTCTCCTATTTTAAACTCAAAGACAGAGTGTAAATGAAATAAGTCAACTCTCCCCGTGGTCTAATCTTCAAATGGTCTTAAACTTCTTTCTTTAGGAATGAAAAAGGGGAAAGACTCAAACCAATTACACACAATAAAATAAGAAACATCGTCATTACACTAGCACTTATGGTCTAAAAAAAATAATCCCTCCGTTTTAAAATACAAGATCAAATTAAACTTTTTAAAGTTGATATGAGATATTTTTAAAATTCAAAATTAATACGATTTATTCAACTTTTAAAAACAATAAAACTTTGAATAATCGTATGAAGTGAAAATTTTATGTATAATTCTATAATATCAATGTAACAATGATGTTTTTATCGACTATGATTATCTAACCGTATTTAGATAATTAAACCGTATACAATAGGCCTTCCCTGTGAGACGTTAGCAATCCGATTATTTTTATGGCTGGAAATGAATTTAGGGTCAATTTTGCTTGCTTAAGTGTACTTGGAGACTGATATTATAAGTTTTTTAGATTAAAGTCACTTGTGTAAAAGCGGTGATACTTTGAAGGACATAGGTGTATTTAATCCATTTAAAATTGATGTGATTCATTCAACTTTAAAAACAATAAAATTTGAATAACCGTATGAAGTGAAAATCTCATTTACAATTCTGTAATATCGATGCAACAATAATGTTTTCATCTGCTGATTACAGAACCATATTTAGATAATTAAATGAACTCATATTAATTTTGAGTTTTAAATATTTTAAATTAATTTTAAAAAGTCAAAATTTATCATATATCAAGGATGGAGTATCATTTAATTCACAGGTACTTTTTATGTTTCCTCAAATTTCTATATATTACAGTTACTGTTGGACATATTTGTTATTTAAGTAAAGTAAAAAAGCAATTTTCTATATGTATTTACAATTCAATATATATATTATACACACACTCATACAGTACTCTAAGAAACTAAATGGTACTTTGCATATCACACACACAAATACTAAATAACGCAGCCTGGCATGTCACAAAACACTGAATAACTCTATTATTTATAACAAAAAAGAAATATAATTTAAATTACAATATTTCTTTAATGAAAACTATTCCAACAACGCACAAAATTGAAAGTGAAAACTAACTGAACATTTTCAATAAACTCCAGTTACCAAGTGATACATACCATCTGGTCCCCATAGCCATTTGGCCCATTTCAATTCCGATACCGTATAAAAGCTCCCTACAAAATTTGTGTATTTAGGACAAGGAGCAATTACCTTGATTCTTGACCATATCTCTACTTAGTTGATAATGCTTAGAGACATCATCAACTCATCAAATTGATACTTCCTAACTGAATTTTCTTTTATTTAGTGAAATCTTACTATTCCCACCATTCTTGTTATCCTCTTTTACACCAAAACTCCTCACAATTTCATTATATGCATCGTTTGCTGCTCTGTTTAATGCTATTTCTTTCTTGGCTCTGTACTCACCTCTGCCTCTAAGTTGCTTATCAACAAATATTTCATAGGTCCCATCCCGCAACCATAGATCTCTAAGTCGTACCTTGAGTCCATGTTTCTGGCACATCTCGTAAAGCTTCTTCACAGGATTTGTTTGTAGCATTTCCAGAGTAATTATGGGCTCGAGCAGATCCTTGGTCACCTATATGAAGAAAAAATATACACAACTAAATTTGCCATATTTTGTACTTGTGAGGAATCCAACAATCAAATAAATTATTTCATGCAAATAAAGTTTAATACTAAACAGGTGCCATCATGTCAGAAGGACTCCCATAATTTCACTTTGTGGTAGTCTAATACAGCTGTGCGAACTACAACCCGGGTCATTTTGACTACTCATCTGGGCATATTAAGGTTTTTCATAAATATCAAATTTCAAAGTAATATTTCTAATGGTGCCTACCCTCAGGTAGCAGCCTGTTTTGCATATTTATTAGTTAATTTTAACAAGTATAACAGGTAGCAGCCTCTTAGTTCAACATTCTACCCAAAAACAGAAAAAAAATAGGATAGAGAAAATGGAATAAACCTCCCACGTAATATCAATTGAAGAGTTGCTGTCAATGAAAACGGCCCCTATTGTAGATTCAACAATATCAGCAAGGACCTTTGGAGGATCGATTAGTCCATGGGAATGCAAAGGATACTGCGGAAGAGCACTTAGAAAACCTCGAACCTGTACAATTCTAGTAAATTAATTAGAAAGGAAAGAATCAGATAAGCTACTGATTAAATAGAAGAGAAAGCAGAAGAAGAACATGTCTACATAATTTAATGTGCTCAAGGCCATTGAAGCTCCAAATCACATAAATAATGAGCTGTCCCAAACATGTTTTTTTGGTCCTCATTTTTTTGACTTAAATTTTTATTCTTTTAAGAAACTTGCTCAAGCACAAAGCTCACTCAAGGATATATGCTCACCAGTCATTCAAAACATTTATATATTGAAAAGTATATTATATGCCTACAATAACTAGTAAATTCTTGGTAATTGATAATAACTTCTTCATTGATTTCTACAATTAATAAATGTAATGATGTAATGATCCTCAACTGAGGAACCAATGGGCCTACTAAATATTCTCTGTTTGATTCAAAAGTTCATACTGAACAGAAGGGGCCTTATAATAGATGAAAAAAAATATATATTTTGTGAAAAAGTCACAACTACATTTCTGAAAACATGCAATCCAAAAATAGTAATTGCAAGAAGTTTTTGCCACGGCAACTTAAAAATGAGAAATCGTATAAGAGATCCATAGCTAAACATATTTTGGTGTTTATTATTTTAAATTATTCAAATGATTATAGTATGAGTTTCGGTTTGTGTTGACTTGGTCAAAATTGTAAGGGAGTCTAAGAAAATGAGACATGGTAATAGAGTAGTAGTTACCATGGATAGAGACTTCATATTATATGCAACCTCAGTTATCTACGACTTATTCCTCTGTGATTAATTTTTCTAAATTTATATCACTTTCCCGGTTGGCAACCAATCTCCTTCAAATAAGCGCATTGCATCATTTATCATAGACAGGCCATGTCCTCTAAAATGGAATGTCGTAAAAAGGATTCCAAATTCTTCAAGGTTACAAAATTTTACTAGGAAAAGCTGGAATTGCAAAGAGTAGAATTTAATAATGTAGAAGTCCAAAAGCTACAAGCTTGCCAAAAAAAAGTGAGAAGTGAACCATATATGGTCACTCATGAATCATAACATATTTACATATGAAGAGGCTATGGTAAGAAAGTGGTCAGTATTATGTAATTTATGTTGCAAGTATGTTGAATTTATCAACTCTTATAGTGCATTACTGCATTATTAGTGTCATTTACAAAGAAAAAGATAGGGATAAAAGCTTTGTCACAAAATTTTCCTTTATTTTAAAACATTGAACCCTTAGTACATTACCATAAAAGAACAGCATGATAGACAACAAATGATTCAACAATTGGGTACAATTATATAAATATTTGCACAAAGATAGTCACCAACAATACTGAAATACTTGTAATAGTCACTTACTTGTTTACTAAGTCTACGATTCCCATGGCGTAAATACTTATGTAAGTTATGGTTGATTGCCACACGTGCTAGCTTCTCGGTGTCAACATTAGCAGAACGGAGAGGAGACAACAAGCCTGGAGGAAGATTTGGGTACATGGAAAATTGTTGTTTTGTGATCAAAAGATTGAGCACTGAGTCACCCACGAACTCGAGTCGCTCGTATGACTCACATTTCTCTTGATAAGATGGATGTGTAAACGCTTGCTGTAATAAGGTCTTATTGTTAAAACTATACCCTATAATCTTTTCTACTTCTCCAAGACAAGGTAATGACTCGGTCGTCAAACTGGTCTCTTCTTCTTCCTCTAGTGATGGGCGTATTAAATTTTCTCTGGCTTTCATGCCCTTTATAAAACTACCCAAAGTAAAACCTATAGAAAAAGAATAGATCTTGTAATAGGTGATACAATATTGACAATGAATGTTAAAAGACAAAAGACTTTTTCCCTTCATATGTTTTGACATAAAATGTGTTAACACCAGGAAAAACAGCTTCATTATTATACACGAGAAAGATCTTTTCCTATTAATTTTCATTTTGCTGTCATGTTGAGGATTAGAAGGTAAGTTTGAAACAACTAAATGCTTAGCTAATATACAAATGTTATACAAGGTGACAATATGTACGTTAGGTCATACATATGTGCTAAGTTCATTTAGGGAATTGATATTTCCACAAGTAAAATTGTTAGTTCCACAATGTACTCTCTCACACGAGAAAGTGGACCCGTGGAACTATCAAATTTACTCGTGGAAATATCAATTCCCATAATTTATTGTATGGTTATAGCTTCACTTCACACAGTATAGGTAGAGGCACATATATGTCATAGGTTGATGTTTGAATAGATGTCATTGGCCCATCAACTAGCTTGTCCCTCCGAGAAATTCACTTACACGAAAAGAAATTCAGTAAAAAATAAATATCAATTCCCATAATTTATTGTATGGTTATAGCTAGGACTGTAAATGGTAACCGAAAAATTCGTATTCGTCCGCATTCGTATTCGGAAAAAAGCGGATATTATTCGTATTCGAAAAAAACGGATATATCCGTATTCGGTTTAAAGGTATCCGCAAATAAACGGATACGAATACGGATATAAGCATATTCGTATTCGTTTAACATCCGACCGTAAATATATCCGGCAGATAGCGGATATCCGGATTCGAATCCGTATCCGGAATTCGTATCTAAATAACTTATATATATATATATTAATTATTATATAATAAGCAAAATAATTTTTTTTAAGTGGCATTCCTTATATAATAAATAAATATTCACACACATATGCGCTAATCTATGTAAATTGTAATCTATGTATTGAAGATAAATGATAAATAAAAGTCTCAATAAATATATTATTAAATTTTTAGTCAAGTATTTGAGAAAAAATAATTAAATATTCAATGTAAACTTTTGAATCTAATTATAAATATTCATACACATTACGGTATTACTCCACACACATAAAATAGATATCCACTTATTAATGGACATCTAAATATTAATAAGTAGAGCATTCATTTTGAAATTTAGGATTTCAAAAATGATAAAACTTTATTTGAATTGTAATTTAAAACATTGATTATTGTATTTAACTATTTACTAAAAATAAATAAATTAACATTCATTCATTAATAAAATATACTTTAAAACTCATTATTTTTTTTCTTATTCTAGTTACAGTTAGGAATGTAAATGGTAACCGAAAAATTCGTATTCGTTCGCATCCGTATTCGAGAAAAATCGGATATTATTCGTATTCGAAAAAAAACGGATATTATCCGTATTCGGTTTAAAGGTATCCGCAAATAAACGGATACGGATACAGTAGTATCCGGATCCGTATATATCCGTTTACACCCATAGTTATAGCTTCACTTCACACAGTATAGGTAGAGGCACATATATGTCATAGGTTGATGTTTGAATAGATGTCATTGGCCCATCAACTAGCTTGTCCCTCTGAGAAATTCACTTACACGAAAAGAAATTCAATAAAAAATAAATAAATAATTCAACCCTTCTAAGTTGTTATTGGAAAATTCTTGCACCGGGAAAACGTTTGAGTGATCCAAACACCATAAATTCGAGAAATATACTCAAATTACATGCATCTTTTTTAAAGATAGGAATTTTCAATACAAAAATTTTAAAATCCCAACATAAATATACTCCTACTGTGCCTATTGAGAAACAAAGATATAAAAATGGAATAGAAATAGGAATAGGGATTCTAACCGTAATTGCGGAGGCTGTTAGAGAAGGCTTTCATGGTCGGAGAGAAGAGTGATTGTAACCACGAGGTTGATGACGCCATTAAATCAGCGGTTGCTCGGCTATACTCTCTCTCTCTCTCTCTCTCTCTCTCTATATATATATATATATATATATATATCTGTTGTATATTTATTAATTTTAGGTGCAGAAGGTTGATTTCTTTGGTATGTGATTTCAAGCTTCTTATTTGAGCTTGGTGTCCTCTCCTCTTTGCTCCACTGAGCGGGATGGAAGCGCAGATGAGAACGATGAACTAGATTAGAATGGGGCAAGTGTTGTTTGGTGAAATTCTTCCCTTTCTCGTCTTTTTAAAACCGAAAAATAATAATTATTATTATCAGTATTAACGTTTTGGACATTATTTTTATATTAAGATTTACCAAAAAAATATACGCTTAAAATATGGGTTAAAGAAAAGTGAACAAATACTAAAACTTCATCTTCGAGTGGAGGATCACTTATTAATTACAATTTTTTTTCTTATTAAAAATAGTCCATTACTTTTAATTGTAGGATGTTAATCTGTTGTTGTTTGATGTGATGAATTTTTCACACGTGTGTATAAAGAAGGGAATAGAGTGACTCATTGTTTAGATTATTACTTCCTCCGTCCCAAATTAATTGCTCAATTTTGACTTTTTAAAATTAAATTGACCATTTTTAAAACTAATCTTTTTATTGTTTCTGCTAAAATATAGGTGAAGAGATTATAACTAAAAAAAAGTATATACAATTTATTACTAACCCCAATTTTTATAATTTTAGAAATATATTTATATATGCTTAATTATTAATTCTAAAAATAGTCAATTTGACTTAAAAAAGTCAAAATTGAGCAATTAATTTGGGACGGAGAGAATATTATTATTATTTTTTGGTGATAAAACACATAAAACTTCACTAGTATAATCGTTTGTACTGATCTGACCGTAATTCTGTAATCAAATTCTTTACTTCCATTACAAAACATCACTAATCGGTCACAATGTATACAGGAAGTTTATTTGAAACATTGAGCAAAATCGAGGTTTACTCCATTTCCTTCTATCATTCACTCATCAAATAATAATAATAATTGTATATACTTATATAGATACAAAACTCTCATTTACAAATGATATACTTATGCAGACCTAGAATCTGAACAGCTCAATCTTGGTAAGTTTCCCAAGCAGGCTCCCAACGCGCAACCCCAGTAAAATAACACTTTCTTGTTACTACCTTCCGGACATTAGGTTGACAAGGTCATGGTTTTCGTAGAAGGAACCAACATCCCAATCCTCTGTTGAGGATGAGAGAGTCATCAGTGCAACAACTAAAGATCTCATGCTTGGTCGAAGTTGAGGATTTTCTTGTGTGCAAGCTTTGGCAAGCTGAGCCATCTGCCAGTACCAAATATTCACCACAATGGAGCTCCATAAGATTAAGAATCAATTGGGGGAAAAAATGGCTAGGAGAAAACGTTTTAAGTTCATCACACAGAAATGTTCACCTTGCGGACCGAGTCTACAGGGTACTCATCTCCAAGCCTAGGGTCAACCAGTTTTTTAAGGTCTTCTTTTGGATCCGGCTGATTAAGAACTTCCTCAAACTGAAAAATGTGAGAGGCACAATAAGATTAGCTCATGAGTACCTATCAAAGTATGGCATTAGTAGTTTTAGATGGCAAAGAACTCCCCACGCCTGCTAGATGTCGAAGGAATAGGGACACTTAATACTGGAGAATAACAGAGATGATACTAGTAAATTGATATTTTCAATAGAAATGATTAACTTTTATGCCACTCAAATTGCAAGGGAGGTTGAGCCTAACTAATCATTACTCTATATTAGAATAAGAGAAGAAAGACAGCTTACCAATGCAACAAGCCCTTTCGATTCAGCAATACTATCATTTGCCTTCATTATGGCTTCCTTGGCTGAAATAAGTTCATAGAGAACCACCCCAAAAGCATAGACATCAATTTTAGGAGAGACGTCACCGTACTGAGCATATCTGCACCCAAGCATTGTCAAATATGAACCATTATGTTCTATACCATCAAACATATAAGGTGAACACCAGTTGTTCTTTAACTTGTTCTATCACTTTTCTGGCTGGTGGCAATATATGCTGATATGCATGAGTTCAGCTCATTGCTAGGAAGGAATTGCATAAGACATAATTAAGGTTAGATGTTAAATTTTACTAACTAAATTCGCCCGCATTTTGAAGGAAAGCTTGGCTATAAAATTTTATTAAAGTCAGAATATTCACGGAAAATCCAGATCGGCTGAAGATTGAAAGTACAATCAGTCCTTTTAACAGCTCAAATCCCCAAGACGTTTATATCATCTATGATATTACTTAGAAAAATGAAAGGGCGTCTTACTCTGGCGGCATGTATCCAAATGTACCAACAAGACGTGTGGGCATCGACATACTTCCAACTTCAGTCAGTTTTGTTAAACCAAAATCTGCGACCTGTAAAATAAATATTTCACTACTATGAACATCACATGATCCACCACAAAGACAGTGACAAGGGCAATCATTAGCTCAAATGGTTAGATGATCTGTAAACTTGATAGTAAGTTCAAGATAAAAAATTAAGGGCATTTTTACAACCTTCCCATGGTAGTTTTTGTCTATCAGAATATTTGCCGATTTAATATCCCGATGGATATAGACAGGAACTGTATGCTCATGGATATATTCAAGACCTCTAGCTGAATCCAAAGCAATTTGCACCCTAGTAGACCATGAGAGAGGAGTCCTCTCTGGAAAAAAATGGGGGGGAAAAAATAATTAACATTGTTTTGGAGGCAATAATATTTAATGATCTCCTGCCCATAAACATTCATTTTACCCGAGCCTCGCAAATGTTCACTTAAATTGCCATTCTCAATGAATTCGTAGACTAGGAAGAGGGAACCCTCAACACAATACCCTATTAAGCGTACCTGCATTGGTTATCGATATAAAGTTAAGATGTCTAAAATACTAATAACAAACATCTAGTAAAGAACAAGCAGTTTAAAGATAGCATACCAGAGAATGTGATAATATGATAGATTAATCCATAGGTACTACACTAGACAAAAATTGGATTTAAGACTTCTGAAATGAATAATTATATTAGCAAACTACCTTCAATCTTAAAAACCTTAAAATTAACAGTGAAACGTGTGTAAGCTGGGGTACGTAACTATCATCTGCTGTTTAAATAGTACAGTCGAAGCGAAGGAGTACATGACAAGTATGTAAAGAGTAATTAATTGCCAAAAATTCAACTGACTTCCAATTAGTCATATTTATTTAAGTCCATTAGTGTTCATCCAGTTCCAGTCAAGTCAATGTACTAAACTAAACTTTTAATGGTTTATGATCCCAATTACTTCTGCCACTAAACTGATATACATGATACTAGGTGTGTGTCTTGCTCTACTAAAGCATGAGACAAAAACTCCGAAAATAACTTTTAGTAGTCAAGCCAATTCATTACTAACTACACATCTGATAACTAATCTTCTAACTAACTTTCAGGCATTCATAAACCTAAGAATAGGCAATAACGTTGTATTGTTCAGGCATTGTCCCATTCCACCCACACCATCCCCTCTCCCTACCCCCCCCCCCCACCCTCTCTCTCCCTCCCTCCTCACACGCGGACCCACATGCACACATCTCAATTCTCATTCATGTTAAGTAAATGATTTATGTTGCACTTTGGTAAATGAATATATATAATATCTGGTAATCCAAGTTGATCAACAGTCCGCTTTGTTTTGGCTGATGCCACGCTCATATCTTAAAGTTGGACTTTATCATGATGATGATGAGTAGGATGGTGCTATAACTTAAAGGTGTTTATACATTATAATCATCAACATCATCATGACTATACATATTGCAGATGCCATAATACATATAACCACAGAAGAAAATAAAAAATCAAAAGACAAAAGCCACTATCAGTGGTAAAAAATAAACGGGGTTATTACCAGGTTCAGGTGATGAACATGCGTTAAAACCTTTAATTCAGCAAGAAATTCTCTTGATGCTTGCATATCCATCTTCTTAATTGCAGCTTTCTGCATAAATATTCGCTAGGAAAGTTAAACAAAGATGCTTCACATCATATAAAGTTATAAACTAGACCTCCCAAAAAACAATGACTTATGCTTGTAATATGTCAAGAAACACCTTCAGCCCCAACCAGGAATTATCGCCATTATTTAGGGTATACTACAAAATCTGTGCTTCTCACTCAGATCCATCATGAACCAGATAAAAAAGCCTTCTCAAGATAGAAATATTTTGATTTCCAAAATTTGACTAGCATAAATTGCAAAACAGATATGCAGATTACACAGCGTTGTATATATAGCCATCTGGTTAGTAAATGACGCCCTAAACATGGTTCTATAGGTTTTAAATTAGCAATGAGTTTGTCAAGTATAGGCATACTTATGTTTTGCATCTTATGTAGCCTCATGAGATCACCAAAAAAATCTATTTGAAATCAATCTTTTGACGGATTTTCTTCATTAGAAGAAAGGCGGCTTTTAATAAAGTAGCAGATTATTTGGCAAGAACTCAAAAATTATCTGTACTGAGAACTTACCTGTGACAAATGACAAGTTGTAATAAAACTCAAAGGAGTGCCATGCTGTTTGTTATGCTATATATTGAAAATAACAGTTACAAACCTCGCCTCTGAGCTCAGCGTAGTAAACAGCGCCAAAGCCACCTTGCCCAATCTTATAAGAAATATTGAAGTCATTAGTAGCCTTTGCTAGTTCTTCATATGAAAACTCAACAGATTTGTCTACAGTTATGCCTGTAAGGCGTGGAGAAGCTTGTACAGTAGACTCAGATTTAAGCAAAGTACCGTCAAGAGCTACACTCGAAAGAGAAAGGAAGAAAATCAGTCTATAGTTTTATCTCTATAATCACTGAATAAGTTGCAGTTATGTGAATAGAGAAAACATAGAGATTTATGACAATTTTATGACATGGTGATAGTTACTCCACTAATGATGTGTCATGATCCTACTGCTCATGTATACCTAATAGTGTATGCAAATTCAATTCAATTCAATATGAAAAAGTCAGGTTACCGACAATCACTATGCATTCATGACTCTAACTCAATTTGGAAAAGCTTTGAAGTTCACAGAATCACGTGTTTTCTTTTTCTCTCAAAAGATATATTAACCTCATGTAATTCATCATTAATTATTGTAACAGTGAAGGCTAATCCAAGTGTTAAGTTGAATAAAGGCGCTTCATCACCTTTCTCAGCAGTGCAAGAACCAGAAATTTTCACTTTCCGTTGTGTGAGGTTTGGTGCCCCCCACCCCGGGGGGGTGGGGGGTGTGTTTGATTGGGGGCCTAAAGTTATAGAGTAAGAATATAGGACTTGAGTTTAACTTTAACTTGATATCGTTTATTATTACATTAATAAATGTTTTTCAAAGAATGGGAAAAACAAATTTCCACTCTTCTGTGAACTTGACGTCTAAGTATTTAGCTGTTTAGACATTGCTAGTTTGCCACTGCGTTAATTCCCATACACGATTTAAATTGACTATATAATTCCTCTGCCGAATTTATATAACTGGTTAATACAAGTATCAGTGAGAACCTGTAATATAAAATTTAAAGAAGAAAACAATTTGAAAAAATATATATATAATAAAGGAGAAGTTACCTCGATTAGATTGATCTTCAGCTGCTGTTGAGAGTGTGATCCTCTGAACCTTCCTCTTTCTGTAAAAGCCAACATAAAAGCAACCTGCAAACAACAGCAACCCTGCTACTGCTGCTACAGATATGCCAGCCATGCCTCCACTCGATAACCCTGGTTTCATAAAGCAAAACATAAGCTTAAGTAGCATAAAGGCTCCGCCCTATTATCTCTAATCTTCATTTGAGAATAGGGAATGAATAAACTTAACATCAGCCAATATAAAGAGAAGGCTAGACCACCTGTGCTGCAAAAAGGAAAATAAATAATCGAATCAGATGTTACATGATATAGAAAAGTGCAGATAATGAAGCAAATAACAATTATTATATTTTAGTTTCATAGAGAAGTTGGAGAAGTTACTTGGTTTTTTTTAAGGGTGGAAAATTTCCATTTTGATCTGCACAAAAAGGGACAACTTTAGTAAAGACAATTCCTTAGCAGTTCTTAATGCCTGAGAATAGATGTATCTAGTATTCAACCGCACTCTTTGGGCATTGCATAAAATAATCACTAACTGTAACAGCTAAAGAGAAGTTGAAGCACTAAAAAGAAAAACAACATTATAAGTTGCCATGCCAAAGATGGATAAGCCAACAGCTACACTACATAGATTGTACATAAAAACATAATGGTCTGGTGTAATGATTATATTAAATGGTGGGGCAAGATTTCCTTCATTTATATACAGCAATAACCTTAATTCAAATAAGTTTTGAAGGGAGATAGGACAAGCGGACATGGGCTTGTTTCAAAAGCTAAGCTGGCTGCAAACTTTTACTCAATATTCTACTTATTTTGAGAGTTATAAAGTACCTATTGTTTTCTAGTTCATGTAAAAGATCAACACAGCTCACGGAATAGCAAACCAAGCATACCCTTTTTTGGCAGAAAGAACCTAAACAACTCATCCTCCCTAACAAAACCCTACCTCCTCCAAAAATCACATTATGAATCCATCTGGGAAGACGGACAGAAAAATAAAAAAACAAAAACAAATAGTAACTCCCATGATTATGCCATTCAATTAAAATATTAGTGTATCAACGTTATAAACCAAATTTACGTAGGAAAACAAAATTATAAATACGCAAAATCACAAATGTGAGTGATGGCTAAGAAGTTGTCAAGGTTATACAAAATCTTGTAATATTCGAACCTCTATAGGATTTTTGGAGGCGGTGCCAAATATGGAACACCACTCTGAAAATTCGAAGGCAACTTGCTGATCAAGGCAACATGAAAACCAAGAGCTCGTCTGATCAACTCTACATAACAGAAATAATGAGCTCACTACAAAATGCCGTGCAAGGCACTGCGGCACTACAGAAGTACAAAACAGCACTAAGTTGAAAATTTGTTGTACAAAGTTAGGATATTTGTCATAAATATTTTTTTCTTTATTTATAAATATAGAGACTAGTATACAGATTATGTTCGTTTTTCAATTACTTACTCTCTTTGAGAGCATTTCCTCCATTTCATTCTCTGCATTTCACCTTTAATAACAACATGATTATGCCATTAAATTAATATATTAGCATAAATTGGTTATACAACAAAATTACTTACTAAAAAAATATTTTATAAATTCGCAAAATCGCTGATGTGAGTGATGCCTAAGACACTGTTTGCTGAGATTATACTGATCCTTATAATATTCCAATCCAGAGTAGCCAGATTCTCTTGTTAGCCTAGTAAATCACTTGGTACTTGCATACCCAAACATGGTACTCTTACTTATCAATACTCTAAATTTAGCATACCATACCATAACATGTCTTTGTTGTTTTACTTAAACTTGCACAAATATCAATATTTTAACTTAGTATTGATGTTCAAATATCATGTTTGCACGAAATTATTTACAAAACAATCAATTTGTTGATTCAACTAATAATCTTCTGTCAAACTTCGATATATCACATTTAGATTCTAAGAGAATTATCAACTATAAACACTCTGTGCATGAACCTGTGTAGGGTACCGTGTAACCAAATCGGTTTCCATGAACCGAAACGAATCTCGTTCCGGATAACACGGTCCAATCTATAGATAAACGTATCCTCCATATGATTTATAGAGATAATGCCATAAATGGAACACATGAGAATCCCATTAAATTCATCTAAGGTAAAACAGAACAAATTCAAGCTGGAACTGAAAAATCACCTCTGCCGGGAATATACACTATTCCGCTGCCTGCATTAAAATTCGCATTTGGATTATATCTCTGCAGCAAATTCGAACTGATGCTCGTCTCCAAACTCAGATTGGTTTGAGTCACAACCGATTCCAAAGTGTCATTTGGCCGGAGCGGATACGTCACAAACAACCCGTAGTCCTTTGAAACTCCACTATCTCCACAAGAACAATTGACAGTCACATTAACCTTAGCATTCGTATCCGGAATATTATTCGGGTTATAACTATTAAACCTCTGCAACCAATCCCGGGTGGTTAAATTGGCATAGTACAAACTCGCAATCGTATCGTAAGTATCGCCGCTCCGAACATTGTAAGTAAAAACATGGCCCAAGAAGTCGCGATTGATACAATCACAAGAGAAGGGTATGTTAATTCTGATGCCGGACTGAACACTGTCTTGATTTGGGATTTGTTGCCTGTTGTAGCTCAGAATTTCACTGATTGGGTTGTTTGAAACTTCAGCTATGAAGGTTAGGTTTGTTTCCGGCCAAACCCAGTAGGAGCCCAAAGCTAAGCTGCAGCCTTTGCTGCACTTGGATTGGGCGGTTAAACAGATTGAGCTGAGCAGCAAAAACCCTAATTTAAGCCGTAATAGGAACATGATTTGGGGGAAAATGAAGCCCTAGAACTCATGTGAATGTTGATAAGAGAGAAGAATGAAGAAATAAGAAAGAAGAAAGAAGAATGGGTCGTGACGTGAAGTATTAAGCTGTTGACCGGTTGATTTGAAAATTATTAGTTAGGTACTTAGGTGTAGTAAATGAAATGGATGATTGAATTGAATATTGAGATTCCATTTGGCTATTTCTGCTTGTGTTCAAGTCTGGTCTGGTAATAACAACTATTTCAAACTGTTAATCGATGTGGATTGCGTGGTTGATTTGTTTTTGAGGCGAACCAACTGAAAATTGCCGCCATAACTTTTCTGGTAGTAGTAATAAAAAGGATAAATGAATACCCCTATTATCTTATACCAATATTCCTTTATAAAAAAACTGTAAATATTGTGAATGTTTGGTTACTCGTGCAAGCATTTGTTGTGTTTAGAGCGTTTAAAAATTCAAATATATTTAAAAATTTTGTTCGTTTAGTAATAATTTATTTTGAATGCAACTTATTTAATTCATAAATACAACATTTAAATATCAAATGTAATGCACTAAAATTGGTGCAGTACATTTGGAGATCTAAACGCTACAAATGCTACCGCCATAAATACTACAAACACGAGTAGCCGAACAAACATATTGTGAAAACAAAAATTATATTATCAAATCAATGAGAATTGATTTATCAATTATTTTATGATCACTTGCATACTTGTATAGTCATTTGAATGCTATTGAGGTTTTAGTTTTATGA
Organism: Aralia elata; assembly: GCA_034770075.1. Taxonomy (NCBI): domain Eukaryota; kingdom Viridiplantae; phylum Streptophyta; class Magnoliopsida; order Apiales; family Araliaceae; genus Aralia; species Aralia elata. The sequence goes on from CM068385.1 coordinate 91,069,641, forward strand.
TTTTTTTTAAAAATAAACTCACACATGTGATAATTAAATATGAGATCTAAATGTCATAAGATATTTAACTATTCAGCTAAGATTTTATTGACATGAGTACTCCCCAAAATGAAATTTTAAAAAATAAAATCCATATGTATACTATCTAAATTTGTATGCTCTTTACATTATAGAATATGTTTAGCAAGAACTGAAAGAATGTAAAATAAAAATAAAATAAAATAGGAAAATAATAAAAAACAAAAAACAATGACATCTAGCTCTAATTTTTTTTTTAAGATTTAACGCAATTCACACCCTAGCTAAATTTTTGTAAAACTGTATAAAATGAATCTTAGTCTTAAATTTAAATGACAGCGATCAACCCGTTTGAAATTTCCAAAAATTTGGCCTTCGTTTAGCGTGTACCATTATTGCTACGACCACCGCCAAAGGGGAAGAGTCTAGACCCGCGCCTATTCGGCCTTCCTCATGGGAGTTGAAAAGATATTGCGACATTTTAGTCGAATTATAATTACAATCAATTTGTATACATGATATAAATAGTAATTAAGATAATTTTATTTTAATTTATTCTATCTTCTCGCATAAATTTTTACGTTCGTCACAATCCAATTACGTCGTTCAATTTCTCAAAAGAAAATTAGCCTATTCTCCAATTTCCACGCTATGTCGGCTAATTCCCTTGTATTTGCTACAATGCCAGTTTTGTTTGATTTATTCATTTGGATACATGTACATGTAAATATAGCCTTGGTTAAATAGAGTTGATTACTTAACCTTGGACTCACCGTATGATGTGAACCGTTCTATTATCTCAATGTTAAGTTTGAACTGGTCATATAGCATGAATAAAGTGGTTAATAATCTCTGATAAATATTGTTTGATCTATTATATGGCTATGACGAGTATTGTTCTGAACTACCATGCTCTGTTTATGTTCAACTGATCACCCTGTTCAAACTGTCATATGATTTATAATCTATGACAAATATTGTTCTCACAATCTCACCTATCATACTATGTTCATGTTTTAAGTAATCAGATTAGTTTTTGCACCAATTTTAAGTTATTACTTCCTCTGTTTCTAAAAGAATGACTAAAAGTATAAACTTTTTTATCCTCAAAAAAATTAGATAAAAATACATAAAATAAAGGATAACTAAGTCATTTAGTAAGATCTACTAATATAAAACAATAAAAGTACTCGTCACTTTATATAATCTTGTGGGAACAATAAAAGCATTTTTTCTTTCTTTCTTTTCTTTACTTTTACTTTTTTTAATGTGTGCAAATTGTACTTTACTCATTTTTTAGGAATGGAGGAAGTATCATTTTATTATCTTAATGTTAAGGTACATCAAGGACACATTATTCAAGATATTTTCCACACAGTTTTTATAAATATTGGAATATACTACGTTTATTTCAAAATTAGAGGTATACTTTTCTTTTTAGAACTCGTTAAATTCAATTATCTTGTTGAACGACTGCAAATGAGTAAATTAATTTTATACTTTTGAAAAGGGAGCATATATATTTAGTTGAGTCCAATTTTACTGTCTCAACTCTCATTCACCGTCCTACTATTGCTACCATTCAGTCCTTATTAATTTATAATTATTCTGTAATTAAATAAAAATTATTTAGGAAGTAATAGTGTGAGAACCCAATTTATTTTATTATTTTTTTATATTTAATTAATTACTTTTTAGCCTTTTAAAATTTAAATTGTATTTCGACTAACTAAGAGAGAGTAAATTATTTTTGACATAGAAGGAGAAATCAATTTTGTTTTATGTATTAGAATTTCACGACTTTCCACTGTCAGAGACTTTTTTTCTCCATCTTCTCTTCTTTTTTCCTTTTACTTTGAGAAGTTGGATTAGATAAGATCACTTGGAGATTGATATTTTGTATACTATTTCAATTTTTAATTTCGTATAAGTTATTGGAACCCTTCAATTGCAGAATTTGTAGAAAAGGAAAACTAGGTGAAACCTAATCGCGTACACAAGGGGAAATCGTAGTAATTGGTTAGTATTTATATTATTTTCGTTTGATTATGTTATTTGTAAGACTGTAAATCGAACCAAACAGTTCGAGCTCAATTTGGACTCGACTCGAAAAAATACAAGCGAGACTCGAATTCGTTAATAATATGATCTAAATCTGAGCACAAAAAATAGTTCAAATAAAAATACTGAGTAGAATCTGAGTAAGGTTATACTCGACTCGTTTAGGATTCAAACTACTCGAATTCTCGATTGTGACTCGATACATACTCGGTTGACACATATTCGAGTAGATACTCGATATATTCTCTTATAAAATATACGAAGTTTAATAAAATTAGGATAATTAGGTACTATTTTTTTATTTTGTTTTTATTTTATATTTGTAAAGTATAATTATAAATTTATTTTCTCATTTCTAAGTAAACTAATAAGTTCAATTTATAATTATATATATTATAAAGCTAGTCACTAATTATGCGGAGACTCGAATTTGAGCTTGAATTCAAAACTCGCGAGTAATTTGAATATAATTCGATTCGAGTCAGATCGAATTCGAGTAATGAATATTCGAGCCGAGTCGAATCTGAGTAGAGTTTTTTCAAATGCAATTTGAATCTGAGTCGAATTCGAGTATGAATTTAACCTTTCGAATCAAATCCAAGTAACTCTCTATTCGGTTCAGTTCGACTTGTTTACACCCCTAATTATTTATGACAGAAATTAGAATTTAGGGTTTACTTTTTGTTCACCAGATATTGGTTGAATTCGTGTTTTGGAATATTGCAATTCTCGTTAATTTGCTTAGTTATTTGAGGTAAAGATTTCCTCTCTTTTTCTTTTGTTTGATTCGTAAATTTATGTAATTTGAATACATGAATTTGTTAGTTGTTATTTGTTTAAAATGTTCTTTTTCAATTCTTAATTATAGTCTATTTGTAATTAGATTGTTGTATATTCTGCCCAAAAAATTTAGTCTCGTTATAATATTCATATAAAATTTATTCCACAACAAAATTACTTAATTCTTGATTCCTTGAAAAACTCTTTCAGTTTTATAAATCTTTTGCGAAATAACATTTTTCTCAATTTTGCTCCTAAACATGGTCAATTTATCAATTTATAAATTTGGCCTGTCTAGTGATGGGAATTGATCAGTCTTGTTGTAAAATTCACAGAAATTCTATATTATAACGAAATTACTTGATTTTTGAGTCCCTAGAAAGCTCCGCTAGTTATCTACATGTTTTGTGAAATTGCACTTTTTTTAATTCTGACTCTAAACCTGATTTATATTATGATTTGTAAAATATGTACGATCTGTCTAGCTTTTTGTCTAGCAGTATAGTAGCTCCATTGCAAAATTCACCTAAAATCTATTTTTGTTCGGATTTGAGTGATTCTTGATTTGTTGAAAAACTCTTCCAGCTATCTATAAACTCCTTGCAATATAAGTTCCATCTTTGATATAATTGCACGGTTTATTTCAAATTTAGTAAAACAGGACATATTTTGTTCGTAATTCGTATGTTGTTTTTCAGGTGCAATTGATACTATTGGACCTTTGAATTATTTATTGTGTTATACATTTTTTTGTAAAAGATCACATATATTTGAACGACCTTTACTTAAGGGAGTCTATGAGACTTTTGCAATATTCATATATGCACATATGCTTGTGAAGCCATTAGGGAGTGATAAGGTGGTTAGACAGGGAATATTATTAGCATATTTGAGTTCGGTTAGTTCTTCAGGATTAAATGTGTGGTCTTACCATTGCATATTATACTTGAGTCATCCTTAAAATTATGTTGTTGTAGACAATGTTGTGGTTTTACGCTTCCTTCATTTTCTTAATTTCCGAAATTATGTTAATATATATTTCGAATGTTCGATTATTCACCTTATTGGGCTCTTTAAAGCTCACTCCTTTTTCTTTGTTTTACCTCCTTCATGTATTGCTAACGATGAAGGGTATAATGGGGATTGGTTGAGATTTCAATATTTAGCTTTAATTTGAGAAGTCCTTGAATAATGTTTAGCTTAGTTTTTGAGACTTATATTCATGTTTAGTAATTTAAATGTTTGGCACATCCGTTCGTTAAACTTCGTAATAAATTTATTGTAAACAGATTAAAAAAAAAAATTTGGTACTCTTGATGAGTCGGTTTGGCACTGACACTTTAGATTGTTTTGTTTTGCTACTGTGGCGTCCTATTTTTGGAACGTAACAAATAGATGCGATGGACAGTAGACGAGACATGAGATATGCCAATAAATTTAAATTCATATTTGGCATGGCATATAAATGTGAATACAACAGCCCATAATAGAAAGTTGGACAAAAAATGCAGCAATTGCTTGCTTGACAAAGAAATGCAACACTAATCCTTGACATCATACTCAAGTGAACGCTTCAATTTATATGCTTTTCAGATGTATACGAGTTATAGTTAATGCTACACCCAACCCCTTCCATGAATTGCAATGATGGAGGCACAAGGGAGACAATGTACAATGATCGGAGATTTCTATCTTAACCTTAATTATTATTGACCCACCAAGAAATGCAATAAAGGCAATCCACCACCATGTATAAAATATATATGAATGGAAAAAAGTAAAACCCAGAACGCCCTCATGCTCAATTCTCAAAGTACATACATACATGGGGTCAATTGGAGGTTTAAAATGTTTAGTGACCGAAATAGAACAAACGTAAAAGTTCAGTGGCATAGGTAAGAATTTTGCCATCATTTAACTGGCTTAAAACTAAGCTCAATTGCTCAACTTAAAGAAATAAATAAAATAAATAAATTAGTGAAGGTGTTGAACTTTGCTCAACTGTCTACACCAAAACAAGAAATTCCTCGGTCGATCATTTATTAACAAAGTAAATTATCAAATCCCGTTATAAATTTTATATTTTTTAACAAATTGCTGTTATATTTTTAAATAAAGGAAGTATATCATTTGGAATAATTAGAAATGTGTCCATTGTATGTAAATATAGAAAGACATAAAGGTTTAGAAGTCCACGCCATAATTATTGTAAAAGTTTGACGTCTCATTTTTGGAATTTATTAAGGGATTATATCGATATAAAAGGGTCTAATCCATGTTTTATTAAAGTAGTATTATGATTCAAAAGGCCATCTAATTTCTCTTCAGCGTAGCCTATATTCAACCATTCTCTACCAAGGATTTCAACTATGTACCTCTGTGTTATCTTTACATATGCACAAGAAAACCAGAGTTTCAAAAAAGGTGCAAATGTAGTATGAGATTATAATAAGCTAATGCAATGATTCAGTCAGCTTTTGAGCTAAGAATTTGTGATCTTAGCGCAGTTTTTCATATGTTCTTTGACGTGATGGTGGCTAATTTGGTGTTGATTACGTACTACTAATGATACAACAAATTATAAAAAGATTGAACTCAGAAATGTGGTAAGCAGAAGCGGAACCAGGAATCAAAATCACGAAAGGTCAAAAATAAAATACACTAATTAATTTTATTAAAACTAGACTAGAAAAAATAAATGATTAGAAAACACTCCTTTTCAAATTGTCACGTAAAAAATGAATGTTTATTATTTTTAAAATCATTTTTGATTCGTGTATGATGAAATAGGTGAAATTAATTTTGACAAAAATAAGCAAAAGAAGGCAATATGATGTCAATAGTTTAACAAATTTTTGGAGAAAATAAAAAGCAATTACTAATACTCTCTTTATTCTAAAAATAAAGATAAATTTGTTAAACATATAATTTTTAAAAAAAATATTCTTCAAATTTATCTTTAAGATTAGTTACAAATATAATTGTGATGGCATGATAGTAATCAATCAACTAAAAATAAAAATAATGGTATATTAGGAATTTTATAACACTTTATATTATAATTCAAAATAGAGATGTATCTTTATTTATAGAATGGGCAAAAAAAAAAGAAAATATTTCTCTAATTTTGAAACTAAAAAAGTATTTTTTAATTATCATTTGCTTAAATCATTTTTCAGAAAAATCTTGACCAATAGTAATATAGAAGAAATTAAAATTTGGGGTGGGGCCTTGACCCAGTCCGGCCATGCTTATGGTCCTCCCCTGGTGTCAAGGAGTATTTACTAATAGACCATATCCGAAAATAATGGAAACATGCGACCAAAATATTTGAATATAAATATTTGAGGATTTTTGGTACGTAATACACACTCTCAAATTTTTAAAAACCTCTATAGTTTTTTTTTGACACAAATAATAAGAGATTTATTCATTCAAATCTGCAGCAATTACATCCGAAAGAAAAGAGGGACAATTATTTCCAAAGACCCTCTGACCAGACACAGAATTTGCAGCTCTAGCTAAGCTATGGGCTACCACATTCGCTGATCGTCTAATAAACGTTATACGACACTGATTTATCGCCTTACAAATGGCTCTACAATCATCAATAATAATTCCCAAACTTGAATAAAAAATATCCTCGCCATTAACTGCATTTGATACTATTTGGGAATCAGTTTCCACAATAATAGATTGATACGATGCATCCTTTAGCCAAGATAACGCTTCCCTTAGGCCAATCGTCTCCGCTAAAATTGGAGAAAAACTACCCGGCTTAGACCCTTGCATAGCAGCTACAAAAGAACCAGTGGAGTCCCGTACAATGCACCCAAAACCCATCTTCTGTTCTCCACTAAACAGCGCTGCATCTACATTGCATTTCCAGCTCCCAGCTTGCGGCTTCAGCCATTTTTCCTTAGGCACCCCTTTCAGCACCGCCGCTGATATATGTGCAGACTGCCATTCTGCTTGGCAAAATGATGCTTGATTAATAACGAAACTCGGCTGTTTCGCTTGTCCTTTCCACTTTGCATGATTCCGGTTTCCCCAAATTCCCCACAATAGACAAGCACACCTCTCCATTACCGAGCGCACCTGCACAAATTTGATCCTATTCCACCATTGGATTAGTTTTTCTGTTGTGCCAGGCGATGCATTGAGCTGGGCTTTGGCCCAAACTAACTGAGCAACAGGGCAACCTATAAACGCATGATCTATCGTCTCTTCCGCCTGATTACACAGTGAGCAATTTGATTCTGAAATTATTCGGCACGCCATTAAATTAACCTTTACAGGCAAACACCCATCCATAGCTCTCCATATAAAATTGCGAACTTTTGGAGGTACTTGAAGCTTCCAAATGAACCCCCAATCTGTAATCGAAGGAGCCATAACCTGCATATGTGCCACACAGAGAGAGTTGTATCCCGATTTTACCGAATACATGCCTTTAGAGTCCCATGCCCAAAACCACGAATCCTCCTTCGGATATTTTGGCAAAGGAATAGCCAAAATTGCCTCTTGATCTCTAACTTCAAACATTCCCCGTATAATGTCTTCATCCCATTCTTCAAACCCCGGTTTTACTAAAGCATCAACCGTCATATCAACTAACTCCTCATTAGTTGGAGTTTCAACATATGGATAATAAGAGTTTGCTAACCACGGTTCTCCCCATATTTTCGTATGTAACCCATTACCCACCCTTTTCCTACAACCCTCCTTCACTACATCTTGACTCGAAATAATACTTCGCCAAATATAGCTGGGATTATTTCCCAACTTAGCTTTTAAAAAGTTTGATTTAGGATAATATCGAGCCTTAAAAATTTTTTCACAAAGAGAATTAGGACAAGAAAATAAACGCCACGCTTGCTTTGCCAACATAGCTTTATTAAAATTATGAACTTTCCTAAATCCCAAAACTCCATGAATCTTTTGTTGACACAGTTTATCCCAGCATCTCCATCGCATATTATTTGAACCATCTTTCTTTTTTTCCCACCAATAACTATTCATCATACGCTCTAATTCATCACAAAGATCCACAGGTAGAAGAAACACACTCATAATATAGTTAGGAATAGCTTGAATAACAGACTTAATAAGCACTTCCTTCCCTGCTCGTGAGAGATTTTTATTTTTCCACCCAAACATACGACGCCAAGCTTTCTCCTTAACATAAGCAAATACCTCTTTTTTATTTCTCCCTACAAGCGATGGCGCACCCAAATACTTGCCATGATTATTTGTCACATGTACCCCCAACAAACTACAAATATCCTCTTGAACCCTACCAGCTGTATTAGAGCTAAATAAGATAGAAGATTTTGAAAAATTTATTTTTTGTCCCGAAGCTGCTTCATACACTATTAAACAATCTTTTACTGCGGCACATTCAGCAACAGAAGCTTTAAAAAATAAAAAACTATCATCCGCAAAGAAAAGATGGGATACCTCAGGTGCCCTCCTAGCAACACGACATCCATAGATTAGGCCTTTGCGTACTCTGTCACTAAGAATTGAAGACAAACCCTCAGCACAAATAAGAAATAAATACGGCGACATAGATTAATGACTTTATCAGCAGATACATAGGAAATCCCTTATGGTCTGTTTGGTTACAACATTAGAATAAGAATGAAATGGATGGTCATTCCTATTCATATGAACATACATTCTATTGGAATACTCATTCTCTTCTCTTTTAAGTAACCAAACATAAAAATGAACATTTTTTTTGAAATGCCCATTTCATTCCCCCCTCCCCCCCCCCTCCTGACCAAAGATGCCATTAGTTTATTCGTTCATTTCAGGTCACTCATAGCACTCGAATTTGGTGGTAGAGACAGATGAAATATAGGATTATCACCTTCTTTTCTATAATATGAAAGCAAAATGATTTTAGGAAGTATAAATATACAATTGATTGTCATATTTATCAACCGGATAGGATAACTTATCTTCTTAATTTCTACATTTTTAGTAAATCGCTCTTATATTCTAAAGAATGAAGAAAGTAGATAAGTTTCTTTAACCACCCATTTGCAACCATTTGAAATGTGTGTCCATTGTGTGTAAATATAAAAAGAAATAAGGGTAGAAGTGCACGCCAAAATTAGTGCAGGGTGTGATGGGTTAATTATTCGAGTGGTAGTACTATATATCGTCAAAGTTTGATGTCTCCTTTTGGGAATTTAAAGTAAAGGGAATAAGGGTCTAATCCATGTTTTAATATTTCTAATCCATGTTTTTCTTTATATCAGATGTACAAGAAAACCAGAGTTTTAAAAAACGTGCAAATATAGCATGACATTACAATATGGAATAAGCTAATGCAATTTTTCAGTCAGCTTTTGAGCTAAGAATTTGTGATCCCAGTTTCTCATATGTTTTGTACTTATTTTACGTGATGGTGGCTAATTTGGAGCTGATTACGTACTAATGATTATGAAAAGATGGTACTCAGAAATGTGCCAAGTAGTATATACTGATAAGAAATAATATGCTATAGGTAGTTCACAATTTCCTACTACTAAATTGCATTTAATTTGAAACAAATTGTGGTGCCATGCCGACAAATCCCAAAGTGAATACCAAAGTAAACCTAACTTGATGTTTAATGTGGTGTTTGAATAATATTGGTGAGGTTTGAATTTAAGAGAAACTTTCAATGTGAAAATTACTCACCATCAAGTACTAGTTGTTTAAGATCACGTACTATCCTGTCTACCTGGCTAGCTATCATATTTTCTTTCAATGTGACTAGTACAATGCCCCCAAATAGTTGAGTGGAATTAAGATCATTTACCATTTATATATCTATATTATATATTATATATAGAGAGAGAGAGGGAAAGAGAGAGCCAGCATGTGACATCAATCAAGATGTGGGGGGTAAGAGAATTACACTTGTACAACTGCCTTATGGTGAGGTAAATCAGGGTACTAGTAGGCCCTAGTTGGCTTCAATTCAAACATTTAGCCAAGAGCATGTACATATGAATGTGGGTAAGCACCATAACATACTATCCATCTGGTCCAATCCATTTTCAAAATTAATTTTTTTTTCAAGTCAATATGTTTGTGAAATGTTAAAATTCAAAAATCAATATGAATTTATATAGCTAATATACGGTAGTTAAATTTGTTGTACTAAAATTGAATTAATTTTAAATTTTACAAATAAACTTATGTTACGTTTGGATTGAAATAATGGAATAGAAGAAGGAATGAAATGATTTTTAGCATCTTAAAAGTGCATGTTTGACTGCTGGTGGTGGTGGGTGGTGTGATATCCTTAAGAGTATAAACGAGTCAAACTGAAACAAACAGAGAGTTACTCGGAAGGTAAATTTTTACTCGAAGTCGAATTGCATTTGAAAAATTCTATTCAGATTCGACTCGGTTCGCATATTCATTGCTCGAATTTGATCCGACTCAAATCAAATTATATTCAAACTACTCGCGAACTTCAAAGTCATGCTTGAATTCGAGTCTCCGCATAATAAATAGCTTTATAATATATATATATATATATATATAATTACCAATTGAACTTATTATTTTATTTAAAAATTAGAAAATATATTTACGATCACACTTTACAAGTAAAAAAATATAATTAAAAATAAAAATAAAAATAAAAATAATAAATAACTATTCTAATTTTATTAAATTATATATATATTATAAGAAAATATATCAAATATCTATTAAAATATGTATCAATCCAGTACCTATCTATCTTCACGAGAGACAAAATAAAACACCCTTAATTTTGCGCTGACTTTCTAGCTTCAACAACTGTATTACGGCTGTCGGAGGACAGTTTAGAAAGTGATCCCTTTCACTTTTCTTTCATACTTACCATATCCAGTGGGTTCTCCGTGTATGTAGTATATATGTATATGTTGTCTGTGTATGTAGTATGTATATGTTATTACTTCATTTTTAATGTTTTTATTCAATTGATTAGTGGAACATGCTTAATAGTTAATAACTATTATATACACTACTTTCAACTTTCAACCAGCCTAATGGAATGGGATATGTAAGTCGGCATTTGACTTTGACATCTCAATGCCCAAAAGGCCAAAATACTCCCAACATACAGGTGGCACCGTCATTATTTTTTAGTTTTAGACAGGAGGGTAATTTTGGTCATTCATGGAAACTTGACTTCTAAGCTTAGGCTGGTCACCGTCCCAAATTGAATTGCCTACCCCAACCGTCATCCCAGGTTTGACCCAACTGATACCAAATTCTTAATTTTTTTTAAGAAAATGATCAAAATCGAACGGTGGCAAATTATTATTCATCGTATCATGCAGTCAGATCCAACGGTGACAAAACCATTAAAAAATAAAAAATAAAAATTTACTGCAGAAAACATGGACCAACCAACCATATCTCGATCCATATATAAATACATAATAATAACCACCTGCAAGTTGCCCATCCTTAATTCTAAGTCTCTCTCAGTACATTCTCTCATATATCGATCATTCTTCAAAATTAAGAAAAGAAAAAAATGAATCGCTTTCATTTTTTCCTCTTCATGATTTTCTCTCTCCTCTTCCTTACTAGCACTTATCCGTCGAGGATTTGCGCCATCCGGCCGGACGTCCGGGGGCATTTTCCCAGCCCAGCTGCTGCTAGAGAGGAACAAGTTTTTCACCCTGATGTAAATATTGCTCCGGTAGCTACCGGTTTCGAGTCCGAGAAGCGAAAAGTTCCCACAGGATCAAATCCACTGCACAACAAGCGATAGCTAGCTAGCTTGCTTAAGTACTTGGAGCTTTGGGAAGATATATATATAGTTAGTTCATGTACCAATTTTCTTTTATTCTTCTTAATTTCTTTGCATGTTAAATCTTGACATATAATTATTACGTACTATTGTCGTTGAGAATTATTGGGGATTCAAAATCTAGATGTGTGTATGAGTGTATCTTAGATTTTGAATCACCAATATTATATAATTAGAGATGTTGTATAGTAGGTAATTAAATTATTATAGTTAGATATATATAGAAATTAGCAGCATACATATATTTAATTATTTATTAAGTTGGATTTTTTTCTTCTTCTTCCGTTTGATATATATGGTTGTATGTATGACTTCTAATTAATTAAGCTTCATAGGCTATAGAGGATTAGTTGGTATAATTACAAAAGATTATAGAATATTTATATGACTAATTAAATGTTGAAAGTTTAGTCCCTACTTTTTCTTGATCTTATAATTTTATTAACGTTCTCTCGCCACTCGTTTGGTTGGTGAGAAAGGTTGAAGAAAATGAAAGAAAAGCTAAGAATTATAATTAATTTAATTGGAGCTTCAGTCTATGGCAAGTTTATTGTATGACTAGGGGTTTTATGTTTGTTTTTTCTCGTTGATTTTCCTTTTTGATATGATAATTCAACGCTTATATATTGAGTCATCAATTGAAAAATGTCGTCAAATAAATATATTCGAGAAATTAAATAAAGTAAATTGCAATTGTATCAACCTTTTCAAGTGCAGGAACGAGCCGTTATTTTTGTTTTTGTTTTTGTTCTTGTTCTTTCATTTTTCTTTTTATTTTCTCTGAGTTGTAGAATTAAGCTGAGTTGAGATATATTTAACTCGGCATTTAATCGGCATGGACCCAAACTTAAATAGAAAGTGTAAATACTCGTATTATGGCATTCAACCACCATGGACTTAATAATCCTCCTGCCATTGCATATACTGCATAGAAAATAGAATATATACATGTACATATAATATCCATGTGCATATATACCTAAACCTAGACTTAAAAACTATCTTTATCTAGACTTTAAGAAAATTCAACCATATTAATAGAAAGAGATAGAAGGATCATCTAAAAATATGAGAGTATTGTGAATTTTTATTTAATTTGGGGTTGTCAAATAAAATAAGTATATTTTGAGAATAATTAATATATATTTTCACAAGAAAATTTAATGATTCTATAAGATTTTTTTTTCATAAATAATAAATAAGATCCATATTCATATATAAATAAAGTCATGTAAAAATATTAAAAGGTTCTTGTGCGAATAAGTAATAACCATTCCATATATTTTTTAAGAGCTCATATTTCTTAATTTTCATAGATCACCAGATTAATTATTTTAAAATTTGCATGCTTTCGTTGCAGCCTTGCAGGCACTTTTATCTGTACTATTGCATTATTCTAAAAAAAACCTTAGAGAGAGATATTAACTCTTAGAATATTTTAGTTATGTATACCAAAATGACATAATTTTGACTAAACAAATATTTAAGTGATACAATTATTCCTATTAAAATGCTTGAGCCACACTTATATAGATCAAATTTATACATGGTCTTTGCAATTAAAATATTAAGTGCAGGGAGAATCGATCGATGCTATGTTCTCATGGTTGTACGTACTTGGTACTTATTGCAATGCTATTAATTAATTCATTAATTTGATCTGTCCCAAAATAATTACACATCCATCGAAGTACTTCGTCCGTCTTTAAAAAAATTAGTAAAATATATATTTTACAAATATTAAGAAAAGTAAAGTAAAAAAAAAAGGATTAAAAAAGTTTTAACTCTGTTTAGGACATGTTCGAGGATGACTTATTTTAAATTATTTTAAGTGGTGACTTATAAATAAAAATGTTACACCATTTTGGCTTGTAAGTCAGAAATTAAATTAAAATAAAATATAGTGTTGTTTGACTAAAATGACTTATAAGTTAAAATAAGATATAAAGACTACTAAAATAAAAACAAAAGAGTTTTTACATTTGATCAAATCTACTGATTTAATTAAAATGACTTATAAATCATTTTTAAATAAAATAGAATTTATTACTTATCAATAAAAACTTATTATTCAAAAATTAAATTGATCCCAAACACCCAAAAGAACTTATAAGCTAATGCTTGAATAAACAAATATTTAAGTGATACAATTATTCCTATTAAAATGCTTGAGCCACACTTATATAGATCAAATTTATACATGGTCTTTGCAATTAAAATATTAAGTGCAGGGAGAATCGATCGATGCAATGTTCTCATGGTTGTACGTACTTGGTACTTATTGCAATGTTATTAATTAATTCATTAATTCGATCTGTCTCAAAATAATTGCACATCCATCGAAGTACTTCCTCCGTCTTTAAAAAAAAATTAATAAAATATATATTTTATAAATATTAAGAAAAATAAAATAGAAAAAAGAGGATTAAAAAAGTTTTAACTCTCTTTAGGGCCGATTCGGGGATGACTTATAAATAAAAGTGTTACACCATTTTGACTTGTAATTCAGAAATTAAGTTAAAATAAAATATAAAGGTGTTTGACTAAAATGACTTATAAGTTAAAATAAGATGTAAAGACTACTAAAATAAAAACAAAAGAATTTTTACATTTGGTCAAATCTACTTATTTAATTAAAATGACTTATAAGTCATTTTTAAATAAGCTAGAATTTGTTACTTATCAATAAGGACTTATTATTCAAAAATTAAATTGATCCCAAACACCTAAATAGTACAAAACAACTTATAAGTTAGTTTGACAAACTTATAAGTTGCTCTCAAACACTCTCTTAGTGGCTCCACAAGATTATATAAATAATAAGTGTGTGTGTGTGTGTGTGTGTATATATATTTAATATTAATAGATCCCACTAAATAACATACTTTGTCTTTACTTTATGTACCTTAACACATTCTTTTGAGAAAAAAAAACAAATATTATAACTTTAAGTGGTGTCTGTTTACCTCTTAATAGCTTCACATCTGATTCGGTAAGAGGGTAAAGTTATTTGGTAAAATTTTGTTTGTCTCTTATCGTCTTTTAATCGATAAGGAAAAAATATAAATCTAAACCATTAAGAGCGGTCTCTTAATGAAAAATTTAAATCTATGGAGTCTTGATAAATATTGTACTTCCTCAATTCCAAATTTTAAGATCATTATTGATTTTTGAAAAATCAAATTGAGATATTTTTAAATTTAAAATTGATATTTTTAAATTTAAAAGTCATTCAAATGTTTTTACAGTTTTTAGTTACTAAATAACTTTTTAAGTTCAGATATTATTTCACTCAGATTATTTAATTTATTAATATGTACTAATTATTTAAATCTTAATTAATTATTCAATTTTATCAAACACCATCTTAGTTATCCTTTTTTGAGAAAGAGGGAGAGAGTAATTAATCGGATCGATCAAGCCGTCCATTTATAAGTGGTGGCGATTCTTACCGATTAAGTTGGTGAATGTCAACAGAGGGTGTTAGTGCACATTATACTCGTAACCCCACTTGCATATATAATTGCATTTCCGTATTCATATATATATTTCTTTCCTTGTTTTTAATTTTTTTTTCTTGTCTCTTTATTCTAATGATCGTGTGAATGAAATTGGGAGTTAAATGAACAAATTATTACTAGGTTGAATAAAATAACTCCCATCCGATCCCACAGTTATTAGAGTTCATGTTTACGCGTTAGCCCCACTCCCATGTCCCATTGAAGGCACCAAGCCTGGGAACTCAGCTGAACCTGTCAGTGCCAATAGTTTCTCTACAATTTAATTTATGTAAATGAGAAATACATATATATATATATATATATACATACATATATATATATATATATCCATCCCTCCCGCATTTGAATTGTTGGCTCCAAGTATATTCAACCATGTATATGTTATTTTCAAAATTTTATATCAAATTTAAAAATTACAAGTTCACAAAACTTTAAATATATCTCTAATTTTAGAATGAATGCATCGAGTAATATCCAATTATCTTATTCCTTTTCTTTTCTTTTCTTTTGTTTGTCTTTTTATTTTATTTTTGCGTTTTGGCATAAGTTTTCCACCTTGATTGAAAATAAGTATAATCTATCTTTAATGAAAACTATGACTTTTTTTCCCGCTTATCAATAAGCTTGGCAGTTATGTGGTTGATAATTGATTTGCAGTCTATTCTAGCTCATATCATATGAATTTAAAGCATGGTGATACACTTCAGAGTTTTAGGTCTGTAATTTAATTTATTCCATGATTTTTATCTATGTTTAAGAGAGAGAGAGAGAGGGAGAAATTAGAGATAGGAAATGATATAAAATTCTAGAGAAAGAAAATTTTATAAAATTTTAGAGATAGAAACTAAAAAATAATTTTTTTATAGAGAATATGAGAAATTCATATATACATTAATTTATATTTATGCTCAAATTTAATATATGGACTAACTCATATCCATCCATATCCATCCATATCCATTTATGACTGCTCACTTACAACCTACTAAAATTTCAATCTATTTAAATCCAATCCATATAAATCCAAATTTATTTATGTCTGTCCAAACGGCGTACCCCATTTGTCGGGTATACTCATATTTAATGTGTTAATGACCAAGAAATATGAAATAATAATAGTGCTATTTGTTGTAAACAAATACGGTTTCAAAGCATTGTGTTTTTTTGTGAGTGTAAGACTAGAAATATGTAAAGCATTACCCTAAATGTCAATAGGTTAATTACCTGGTGCATAGTGCAACACTCCTAAATTTGGATAATAGTACGTTCAAAGATTCCTACACGATAAATAGGCCTTTTAGCAAATATAAAATTAGGTGATCAGTGAAATGACAGGAATAGGATCCATGCATAACCCCTCAAAACTATGTGGCGGCGTGTAAACACAAACAGAATCGAATGGCTCTCATGAATCCAAGTAGTTAGCTCGAAATTCATATATTGTGAGTTGTGACATTGTACAAATCTTCATATAAAGTTACTCTATTAATTCTTACTGTTTTAATTTCCACACAAAGTTGCTATGCTATGCAGTAAAAGATGCCAGATGAAGCGAGAAATGTTTACACGTTTTAAGCTACTATTATGAATTTGCTTCTGGAATTGGATTAGAGATATATTCTTAATGATGATTTAAGTAAAAAATATTTTTCTTAAAGTATATATTTCTAATTAACTTTTTTTTTTTGAATTTTAGAATTGGTGGCGACGTGGCGTGATACTTTTTCACTAACTTTAAAAGTATAACGCAATTTCATGTTAATTTAAACAAAAAATAATTTTCTCGTTTAGAACTGATAAAAAAGAAAATAATCTCTAATTGTATAACGGATCCGTGTATGAGAATTCACATTTAAAAGTAAAGTTTTGCAGAATTTTTTATTTTTATTTTTTTGAAAAAAATATAAATTGTATACACACTTGGCATATATCTATATAATAAAACACAACCATTTTTGAATCTTTCATTTGGCAAAGCACAATGATGGTTGAGATTGATTTAGCCAAATTGAATGGCCATGATTGATTCTTCCTTACTAAATTTCCCCCCAAAACTCTCTTCTTTTCCCCCCCAAAACTCTCTCAAGTCTCTAAATTCAAATAATAATAATAATAATAATAATAATAATAATAATACCGATATTAATCCAAAACTCTCTCAAGTCTCTAAATTCAAATAATAATAATAATAATAATACCGTGAATAATAGTAATAATAATATTAATAATATCGATAATAATAATAATACCGATAATAATAATAATACCAATAATAATAATAATAATACCGATAATAATAATACCAATAATAATAATCCAAAACTCTCTCAAGTCTCTAAATTCAAATAATAATAATATAATACCGATAATAATAATAATACCGATAATAATAATAATAATAATACCAATAATAATAATAATACCGATAATAATAATAATACCAATAATAATAATAATAATAATTTGATTAATTATTAAGTACACGCAGAAAACAATTAACTAGAGATGCATTTGGTAACATGTTAAAAAATTGACGGGTTTCTACTACCCCTTAATTAACCTAACAAACTTTATCTTAATTAACCGATATATGAAATTCATAAACCTAAAAAAAAAATTTATGTATATGTATATATTTCTTGTGAGCTACACCAAATAATGTTGATCGATCCTGTAGCGAATTTGACTATATAATATACCATTGTAATTATATACAATAATTAATTAAGCGTTATGCTTGGCTAGCGCCATTTATAATCATATACTATATCGATGATATTATTTCAAAGTAAAATTAACTGACATCATGCTGAAATATCCATAATATATTTATCACCAGAGAAAAGAAATCATAATGATACAAAATTCAAGAATTACGTACTATTTTTAAGATTTTATTACTAATAAGTGAAAATATTCCAATTATATCCCAATCGATCCCTTTTTAAGCATATCATATCCGCCTCATAATCTGGCCATGTGTGTAATTTATGATTCGTAGTTAATTAATGAAAATCCAAATCGTTAATTAGCTAATAGCAAAGGCTGATTATTTGGTCATTCAATAAGTAATACTGTCTTGCTTAAGGCTTTTTTTTTACCCCTTAGGATTGAAAAGCACCCTTTTGAGATGTGATAATACTCTTAACCAAGATTACTAACATGATTTCCATGAACCATATTAAGGATAACATGCACATATTAAGAATGCTACAAGAAAATCAGGGGATATTTTTTTAGCACCACTATAAACTTGTGTTCTTTGCTAATCAAGTATTCAAATTAAAGCCACAAGTGGTTAGTTTAAATTTTTGCGCAATTAATACTTTAAAATTATTATGAAAACTTCTCATCTCGGATTTCCGACAAAAATATTTTCAAAAAATGTTCGTAATAATATTTTTAGAGTGTTGCTACGGTGAAAAAACTTATAAAAAATAATTTAAGAATATAATTAGTGAATGGTTTATCATACATGGGTAGACATAGTGATAATAACCAACCACAAATAATAACATTAATTTTGTGTAAGATTTTTTTATTATCAAAGTACTATTAATATTTTTAATCTCCATTGGCTTTGATCATTTCGTTATAGTGCTAATTATATGATTGCTCATGCTTTTATTAAATTGACACAAGAATTTGATTTTTTTTCCTAATTGAAGGATATTTCTCTTGTATTCTTTCACTTATTGTACAATATATTCAAGCTTAATAATATTCTTTTGACAGTTTATTTACTTATTAAAAAAAAAAATAAATAAATAAAACTTACTCCATTCATTTTATTTTTCTTTGTGTTGTCTTGGGTTACAACCAAACACTCCAAACTGTGAGACTATATATACACGCCGGTTACAAATTCGAATCCACTCATAAACGACCATTGACATTTGAGAATGAGTTTTCTTGCAGGGAGATTAGCTGGTAAAGAGGGCGCCTATTTTTTTCAAGAATCCAAACACGCCGTAGGCCGTCTCGTTGAGAAGACAAAATCCAAGTTTCCCTCTTCCAGTTCCACCACAATTCAATCAAGCGAAGATGTTACTAAATTAGAATCATCAGCCGATATTCTGCCGGAGGTTCTGAGACATTCTCTACCGTCAAAAATATTCCGGCCGCCCTCAGATTCTTCTCTTTCCACAGCTTCGAAATGGGTTCTTCCTTCGGATCCCAAAAGCTCCTCTTTTGTCTCGCGCGAAGCGCTGAACCCACTGAGGGCTTATGTTTCTTTGCCCCAGGTCACTTTTGGCCCCAAAAGGTCAGGGCTTTCTTTTGTTTTACTCATTATCATATCTTTAGCTTTAAATTGAGTTAAATTCTGGCTATTTGATGTAGTTGAGGTGAATATATGTTCGGTAGCTGAGAGAATGTTTGGAAAAGGTTAAAAAGGAATTTGGGTCTCTATGGTGTGAGCTTAATTGGAATATCTGGGTTTAAAAATTGAGGTGATAATTTGTTTGGTGGGTGAAAAAATGTAATGGTGAAGATAAAGAATGATATTAGTACTGGTAACTGTAAATTCAAATATTAAGCTTAGTTGTGGTGGGATTTGGTTTTGATAAATAGGACATATTGTTTAAAGTTTCCCCTATGTTGGGAGTTTTATATTGATCAGAAATTGGGTAATGTTTAGAAGCACATAGACTTATATTGACGTGAATTTGGGAATCAAATTATTTGTGCTTTGAATATTATTATTATTATTATTATTTTTTTTTTTGAATTTAGTAAAAGAAAAAACTAATGTTTATACTATCTAAATGCTTATACTCTTGCTGTTATTCTTTATCAACTTGTGATGCTAGTTAATGATACACTTTAAAACATTTTTTATGGGTTTCCTTAGTTAAATTTCTTAGACAGTTTGATGTTAAAAGGTAAACTCAATACAGACGTGACAGAAGAAATTACAATTTTTTATAGTTGTAGCTTTATTATTGTAATTTTCATTGATTGATTGTAGTTTATATGCAGATGGCAGTTGCCCAATGCAGAGAACTCTTTTATAGCCTCCACTGCAAATGATTCTCGTCATGATAAATACACCCCTGAAGGCCGCGGCTGTAGGATTGTCGCAAAGTAGATTTCAGTTTTTCCCTGTTAAATCTTTTAATTTGCTTGATCTGAGATTCTGAATTTCTTTGATTTTCTTCCAAAATGTTGACAATTACTATTTGCTCAAACATGCCTAAATCCCTTTAAACCGACTATGCATATTACTGGTATAAAGGATGGCTAAAGTTGAATTCTGTTATTTACTTTACGTTCTATTCAGAGGGTTATTAAATAAAACAGTTTCATATAAAAGCTAGCCAATTTTGTGGAGGGAATGAAAAAGGATGCTTATGGGAGATATGTTATTTGATTATAAATCCATAACAAGCAACTGAAATACAGATGATAACCTAAAACATCTTAGATAATCATGTTTATGAAATTAATTTTCCTTTTAAGATGTCAAGTTTAGTTAGTTAGGTAGCAATACAACTGTTGGTCACTTCTATGTTTGCTCAATAATTGCTTAGATATCCATCAACTAAGGATGATATTAGTAGTATTTTATCCTCTCCATGCTTAATCTTCTTTATGAGCAGTTCTTGTAAGTTTAAGCCTGTTCAGGTCAGGTGTAATGGTTTGTATCTAGTGTGTAATATGATAAGTTTTGTATGACTGTTTTTCTGTATTTTATAGATCTTCTTGAAGCTCCCTAACATGCTGTAACTTTTATGTAATTCCCCATAGTTGCAAAGGCATTTGCTGCTGCTACTGGTATTGTTTTTGGTGGTGCTACTTTAATATTTGGACTGGCGGCCTCCAAGCTAGAAGTGCATAATGTAAGTGGTAAACCGTCTTTACCTTTACAGGCTTTACTTTTAAATTTATCACTCTAACATGGAGTGTTTCATGGCTTGAAATTCTTTACTGATGACAAGATAGAGAACATAAACCTACTTCTGGCATATAAGCATGCACACGCACTATCACAGTTCTGAAAAGGGGAAATTGGAATGATGAAACTAGTTAGTGGTTCATACCACAGTTCTGAAAACACTTATCTTCCTCAAATAAAACATTTAGCACACACTGAGCTACATACTGTCAGGAAACTTCCCAGAGTTTATTTTTGTGAAGTGGCTGACTATGAAGGTGAAAAGAGTAAAACAGCATAAACTAGACAGAGAATTTAGTGAATTTTGGCTAGCGATTGAAGTGATCTCTGAAAAGAAACAGGCATTAGGTGGCAAGATCAGATGTAGAGGTTTCGGTAATTCTAATGATGGCAAGATCTTGTGGCATTGTGCTTTGTTTGCTATTATTGGGCATTTGGACAGAGAGGAATGTTAGGGTATTTGAGGCTTCTTTCTCATACTTTGCTTTATGAGGGAGTTTCTGTTATGGCTTCGCTTTGGGCGACGTGATTGAGAACTTCTAGAGGGTGATTTTGTTGGATGTTTATAGAGATTAGCAGGCTGCTATTCATTAACCCTTTAGTTTTGTTCCAATCCTTTTTTTTTTCAAGGAGCCTATGTAATTCTTCTTCTCTTTAGTAAAACATGTTTTACTATAAAAAAACTGAGGTGATTCCGGGAAATTTACTAAAAGATCTGTGTTCAGGGTACTTTGAAGTCTAGATGCCTCAAACACAAGTGCTTTGTTTAGTCTTCAAATTTTGTTAGGTGGCCTACGTAATTGGATTGAGCATTTGAATTACATTTCTCAAGTTCGAGGCAAGACATGTGTCAGGACAAGAGGTGCTCAAGAAGGATGTGTTTAAATACTTGGATCATATTACATAAAGGAACAGATGTTGAGAAGGATGTAAGCCATTTAGTCATATGATTAGAGTAGGATGATGAAGTGGCATTGTATATCATGGCTGTTAGATCGTAAAATTCCAGCCAAGTTGAAGGAATAATCTATAGCTCCGCTGTGAGGCCAATATTGCTATAAGGAATTGGTCAAATGAAATGTTAAGGTTGATGTGTGGCCATACAAGCGTTGAATAGGGTAAAAAGGAGTATTTTTGAAAGAAGATTGGGGTAGCACCAATTGAGGAGAAGACGAAGGAACATCGGTTCAGGACATTGTGTCATTTGTACTACCACAACAAAATGGGACTCTTTGTTGGGAAAGAAAAAAGACAAATGGGACTCTTATGTGGAATGGAGCGAGTATAATTTATGGATGAGTTTTCACTGCACTTAAATCCATGTCACACACTTGAAAAGGGACTGCTAATTTACTGGAGTGAGGTCTGAAAACATCCGACAGTTATGAGATTAGATTAGCTTTGGCAATTCCCAGAATTACAATTACGCCTGATATTCTATATTTAGACTTTACACTGCCAATTGACAACACACAAAGATGTATAGGAAAGTACATTTAGCTTCCTTTCAACATCACTCTTTGTTATGGGTTCAACTATTAAATCTGTTACTCCCTTTATTTTGTGAATTTTGTTGGGCTTTGGCCTGCCGTTGATTGTCTTTGTGGAAATATGCCTTACTGTCCCAAATTTTATTCTTTCGTTGCTAACGTTGCTAGTGAATAGGTGACATATCTAAATGAATTTCTAATATGATTGATGATTGGCAGAGCGATGATCTTCGGACTAAAGGAAAAGACCTGGTAAATCCAAGATTTGAAATGGTCAAGGAACAAGTGGTCCCCTTACGAACTTGGGTATGTTGAATCCAGGAAATTTAGGCAGTTTGTATTTAAGAATTTGTTCTACCTGCATATATTTCTTATTAACAAATAGCATTTAAACTTGTAATTTCAGGCTGAAGGCATGTCAAAAAAATGGCATTTTGAAAGGGGCGAAGACATAAAAGATAATCCTCTCATAAGGGAGCTATCAAAAAAATTGGGTGCCAAGTCGTCAAGCTGATAATTTGGGTTTCAGTTGTGGTTATGCATGTAAATTGTTGATTTTATGGCTGCTACTAATAGGTGAAAATATTAAATATAATAGCTATGGAGAACTCCAATCATCAGACTCGAATCATTACTTCTTATCTTATACTTCTCTGACTCGCCTCAAATGAACATGAAGTAACCACAATTTCCCATAAAATATAAAGATTCACAATTTGGTGGAGCAAGGCAGAACATTGAAGATGACAACACAAGTGTTGTTTTGACACTATACGTTTAAGGAATTATTTATGGAGGCAAACAGTTGTGAAATTACATGGTGGGTCCGCAACTAACGTCTCTAACAAATGGTTTCAAAAGTATAACTAAACAATGCTTAAGCTCATTTGTAAGTTATGGTATACTTCTCTTGTTATCTCGACTGAATATCTGACTGTACAAGAAGAAACCATTTTTTTAGAAAATTTATAATGTTCATCATGACTTTATTTTATTTTACATAATAAATATATAGTATAATATATTAACCGTTATAGCGTATGTTAATTTTATTATAAATGTAATTACATTTTCTTATACTCTCATTTGTTTTTCACATTTAATAAATATTATGTACATAATAATAATAATTACAACTCCATATATTAATTTTCGTCGGAAAAAATTTATTGTGACATATAACATCAGTCAGAAAAAATTTATTACAATCTTAAAATGACTATTAAACTAACGATTACCCTCATTCTATATCTTTATATATAATAATAGATAATACTCCTAAGATTAAGAATATTATAAAATTTATCGTGTAATCATTCAAAAGGGAGAATCCCTGTCATAAGACATCCTAAAAGAAAAATTATGGTATATATAATTAGGATGAGGAAACGTATATTTAAACTCATATTTGATATTTAACTTAGTTTTAGTTACGATTTAATTGATACACCAAAACAAAAAGAACTGAAATTTAATAAGTCTCGCTATATATTATGAAAGATTTCTGCTAAATTACTAGAAGTGTAAACAGATATATACGAATACAAATACAGTGATTCCGTAAAATCAATTTACTATCCATATTCATATTCGATATTCGACGGATTTTAAAATACAGTGATTCCGTAAAATCAATTTACTATCCATATTCATATTCGCTATTCGACGGATTTTAAAAATACTATCCGTATCCCATATTCAAAATAATAACCAAATTATTCGAATATTCAAGTATCCAAATCGTTTATCAATCACCTAATATAAAATTCATTCAAATTATTTACAAAAAATTGAATAATTATTCATCACCGATCACAATTTAAAGTTTAAACCATACATATTAATTAAACATCCTAATCATAAAGGGCAGAAAAATGTCAAACACATCATCATACACCATTGATCACAAAAATCAAAATTTAAACATTCTAGAGAAAGTATCAAATTACATCATTGAAAAGATGGTAAACTTTTGTTCTTCTTTGCAATCATCTTTCATTAATTTGCATCCTAACTAATTGCAGCTGCAAGAGAAAAATAAATAATATTAGCATACTGTTAATCTAAAATAATTAAAATAATGTTTAAGCATTAACTTTTATAAGATTTCATGTAAAAGTTCATGACATCATTATTACAATAATTAATATAATGTTATGGCATGAACTTTGTTTTGTAACCCAAAACCTGCAACTCTAGCCCTCGTATCTTTATCTAAAAGTATGTGTGGCCTTTTGTCTATGAAATATTGCAGGCTTCACTCCATAGTGAAGATAAGCCAACCCCTTTGTCACATCCAAAATAATGCTTTTCCTCTAAGGCCATGTCAATGGAAGCACCAATTCCACTATTTTTGTCGTCAAGATTCCCATTAGGCATAGATCATAAATAAGGTACCTATCTTCCTCCATCTCATTATCATCCTTATCATCACCAGTCACACAACACCCTCTAAGTGGCACAAGATTCCGATGCTTTAAATTACTAATGATCTCAACTTCATTACAAAACTCTGCATTCCCTTGAAAATCGGATTCTATAATCTTCTTAACCGCAACAACACCTCCATCCAACAAAACTGGCTATTGTGGAATGTAGTGTAGCCATTGTGGACTGTAGGATAAGCTCAGTACTTCCAAAACTTTCAAGAAGTTGTATAATTAGAGCCTAATTATCAACAATGAGTTGTTGCATACTACTCATATTTTGCAACTATCCAATTTATCCTTATTATCAATCTCTTTTTTCTCAGAAAATTTAAACAGAAATAAGGATTTAGGTTTCCAATCTGGTATGTCTAATTACTTGAAACTTAGCATAAGTTAAATCTATTCCAAAGTACTTGAACACAAAAGTCAAAAGAAGAGCACACCCCATGCAGTTTTTCACATAACAATGTTCAAAAGAAGTTAGCAGAAAATATGGAAGACTAATATTCAACTCACCAAACAAGAAGCACTTAAGAAGTTCTAAGTCAAAGGGTTCTAAAGACCTATCAATCCTACAAGGCATAATATTTTTCCTTATTTTTAGTTAGAAATTCAACTCCAACTCTAGTAGGTGTATCAAACATTACTGCAGGAACCAATTGTTCAGAAACAATAGACAAATTTTGCTTGAACTTAAGACAGTTCATCTCAGATTCAAAAGGAGGAAGCACATATCCATTGCATTTAGGCAAGTCCAACAGAGAAGGTTCACACTTGAACACAGTAGCAAGAAGTTTTTCATCAATAAAAATTTGTTTATCTTGCACAAAAGTAGTAATACCCAGTAGAATTCTAGAAAAATCCTTTTTAAATTCCATAGTGGAATAAAACTCCGCCATTAATTGAGGATAAATTATTCTATCAGGAAACTCAATTAGACACTCCCAACCAACATTTTGTAAACATTCATAGATATCAGGATAATCAGATAATGTTACAGCCAAATCAGCAGCTAAATGATACCTTAAAGAGGGATACTTAGCTTGTACAATAGGTGATCTTAGTGTAGGAGATATGATCTCTGGGTTTTATAAGACAAGTAGGATCAGCCCTTTTTCTTTTTGTAGGCAGAGAGATGAAGCAATATAGACAGCTTAAAACAATTAGCAAACAATACAAGCTTATTTATACTCTAGAAGCTTACCTGTCACTTAACTTAGCATACACACACATATATCTTAATATACATTAAACATGTAATTAGTAAGTAAATAGACATGCATCCTCTAAGTAACATATACATGCATAGAAAACACATAGGTAGGCAAATAGAAGTGGAAAACATCAAATCATATAGATAAAACAACCCAGCTCAGTTTGAAGGCAAAACTGAATACAATGCATACATAATGTGCCTTCACCATTCTCAAAATATGTAATGACAGTAGAAACATAACAGAAAACCAGCTAATATATGCTTTTTGCCAAATGTTTAGCCTTGTATATATAATAAAAATATTACATTTTTATTTTATTATGTATATTATTATATATAAATTTTTTGAAAAAATAATTAAAAAAATTACATACCAGTATTGATTTCCAGATGATATATCAGAGCCCAAAACAACTCTAATACAAGTCAGATCTCTTCAATATTTCTCATTGTGTGCTCCAACTGGCGTTAAGCTCACACTGATATTCCTCCTTGTCGACTTGAACCCCATTTTTCAATAAGAAGTGACATTTTTGTTCGGAAATGAGGTTTCTCTGTTCAAAATTTGTCAGAACATTTTGAAACAAAGCTTAAGATACATGAATAGTGAACGATTTGACTAATCCGGGTGTATCAAGTGGGTTTTGAAAAAAATAGTCGGTAGATTTATGGGTATAGAGGATAAAAACCTTTTAATCAGTTAGATTTGAACAAAACTCTAAAACAAATCATGATTTAGTAGGTTGCAGGGCTAGGGTTTTGGTTTGGATGAGAGAAGATGGAGAAACAGTGCCGCTAGAGAGAGGGAGTGTGTAAGATGAAAAATGATTTAAAAATGCATTTTGGCCTTTTGTATTTATCTTGCAAACCCTCGATCGAACGGTGCTTAATTGATCTGATTAAATTGGCTTAGTATCAGCTGTTGTCTCCACTTGTTAGGCCACGTCGTTCAGAAAGAGGCCTAAAGCCAAACCCCAATGTTACGTTTGGATCGAAAGAATGGAATGAAGAATGGAATAATTCATTCCATTCTAGTTGGAATAAGTTATTACATATACTCTCCCTCCCTCAAGGAACCAAACACAATTTTTTTCATTCCAGTCGCAACCAAACACAAATTTTTTCATTCCATTCTCCCTCCTATTCCACCAATCCAAACGTAGCAAATATCTGGGATGAAGTGGACGTAAATGAAGACCGTTGCAGTCATGGGCAAGTAGAGAACGAGAAGATCGCTGAATCGGATTGGGTCTTTTGCAGTTGAGAGTTTTACGTCGTAGTTGAGAGTTTTACGTGTCTTTCCGTTATTGCATATTGTTTCCGTTAGTTATGCTCTGCTTTACGTGTATTTAAGTTTCCCTTGTATTTCGGTTTGTTTGTACATGGTTTTGCTTATTTTTGAGATTTGGCTTTAGGCCTCTTTCTGAACGACGTGGCCTAACACCACTTATCATTTTTATTTTATTTTATTTTTACCGTGGGTGTCCCGGACGCATTCGGACTAATCCCTCCGAACCCAGGTCAGCCTTTTCATACGGGCTTGCGCCCGCGTCCCCGTGGCCACATCGGAGCATTATTAGTGCCCCTCCAAGTGTTGCTAGTGGGAGTCGATCCTGAGTCGTCCGGGTTTACGGTTCGTTCCCAGGGCGGCAGTGAAAATCCATGTGGTGTTCACGAATTGGCTGGATTGAAAGTACACGGATAGCTCTACTGGATCCTTTTTCATCTGTTTCATCAAGATTTGGATGGCTCGGATCAATATATATATATATATATATATAGTTATAATATAATTGAATTTAAAAATGTTTAGTTTTCATAGACATATATAGTTATGGGAATTGATATTTGCACAAGAGAAATTTATATTTCCACAAGACTCTCCTCACATGAATAGTGAGTGAATCTCACCTCCATGTGAGTGAGACCTTGTAAAAATATTAATTTTCCTTATAAAAATATTAATTCCTTATAGTTATATGTTTTTATATAAACTGAAACTATATAATTTACAATACTATAATTATAAAAATTGAAAGTATTTAATTTACAAATATACTAATATTGTAATAATTCTATTAATAGAATTATTTTAATCAAATAGTATTGCAAGCCACACTTTAATATCTTGAGATTTGGTATAGATTTTGAATCTGTTTATCCACATGACAAATTTTGTACCATCGAACAGTGGAATTCTGGCCACAGATAATTCTTCTCCGCACCCAATATCATATCTTGAATAGCAAGCTCCCCGCTCTTTTC
Source organism: Aralia elata (assembly GCA_034770075.1). Taxonomy (NCBI): domain Eukaryota; kingdom Viridiplantae; phylum Streptophyta; class Magnoliopsida; order Apiales; family Araliaceae; genus Aralia; species Aralia elata. The sequence goes on from CM068385.1 coordinate 91,098,132, forward strand.
TCAAACTTAGTTGCACCTATAACCCAGAGTTATGTTTTATTTCTTAATCTTGTCTTGAAAAAAAGTCTCTCTCTTACCTCACAAGTAGGCTAAAAACTGAACCTTTAATTGACCTCTCTACGACTTTGGTCTTAGTCTTAATATTACCTTTTTTTTACATATACAAAAATAAACAAACTCTAATACATTTTTAGAAAAGATTTATTTTTGACAGAATGCTTCTTACATAAGCAGATTTATATAAATTAGTGCAGTATTTATAAAAGTTCAAAAACTTTTAATGAATGAATGTTAATTATTTATTTTTAATAAATACAATAATCAATGCTCTAAATTACAATTCAAATAAGTTTCATCATTTTCGAAATCCTAAACTTAAATTTCAAAATGAATGCTCTAATTACAACTATAACTAGAATAAGAAAAAAAAATGAGTTTTAAAGTATAGTTCATTAATGATTGAATGTTAATTTATTTATTTTTAATAAATACAATAATCAATGCTCTAAATTACAATTCAAATAAGTTTTCATCATTTTTGAAATCCTAAATTTCAAAATGAATGTTCTACTTATTAATGTTTAGATGTCTATTAATAAGTAGATGTTCATTTTATGTGTGTGGAGTAATATTGCAGTGTGTATGAATATTTATAATCTATAATTAGATTCAAAAGTTTACATTGAATATTTAATTATTTTTTTTCAAATACTCGATTAAGACTTTAATAATATGTTTAATGAGATTTTTTTTATTAATTATCCTCAATAAATAGATTACATAGTTATAAAAAAAATTATTTTATTTCATTATATTTATGGAGAGTGCGCGGTATAATGTATGCGTGATAAATAGCTAATCCAACTTGATCCAAAATTGACATTGGGCTTACTTTAAATATTAGAAATTGTTATTTCTACAAGGTCTTACTCACATAGATGTGAGTCCTATTTACTATTCATGTGAGATGAGACTTGTGGAACTATCAAATTTCCTTAGGGAAATATCAATTCCCTAAATATTTGGATTTCTAGTTTATAAATAATTGGGCAAATGAAAGTGATAAATACTCTTTCTACCCAAAAATTCACGAACGTGAACTAATCTATTCAACTCCCTCTTCTAGATTAATTCTAAATTAATTCAGACCTAACACATTTTAACAATAAAATTATATTGTCCATTTGATAGACTCCACGACACGCTTGCGTGAGGTGGTCGTCGCCTGGATCGTTTCTAGCAAGTTAAAAGGATGGAACTCTCTCGACACCTCAACCCAACGCCTATAAAGAGACGAGAATCTTGATACAATCGATCAAGTAATGAATCTGCATTGAATGGAACACCAACGAGACCTAAACCCCGTACTTATATGAAGCAGGAACCTCGGTACAATCGACGATTGATGTATGGTAGAAGAAGTCACACACAACTATGTATTGTTGTATGATAAGTTACAATTGAATCTCAAATAAAAACTAAGAAATTTGCTTAGATATTCTCAAAGAACCAAAAGATGAGAAAAACCTCTCAAGTATAATGATAAAATTCAAATAATAATGTTAATCATCCAATTACATCATCCATGTATTTTATTGATACTAATAGAATAAAACCCTAATTACTAAAAGAATTGAAATACTAGCTAACAACCAATTAGGAAGTAAAATCTATCTAACAAGCATCCTAATTACAATAGAATTGAAAAAGATATCAAAAATTCCTAAAATTATGGTCAAGAACGCGTGCCTTGAAAACTGTGTCCACGCAAATTGTACGGATTCTAACGCCCCGACGCTGGAAGACAAAAACTCCTTGTATGCCAAGCGCTCCGGCACTGAGTTGAAGAGCAATTCCAGCACGGCGGCGCTGGTCTGAGAATTTTGACCGATTCGTCCTTTCTTCGTTTTTAAGTCCCGAAATGTTTGTTTCATCCTTCTTTTGATCTTTCCATCAACCTTGGCTCGTTGCTTGGACCAAAATAATGAACTTAGAGATATCTCCCACAACGAACGCCTCGAACATGTCATCATGTAGCTCGAATCCTCTTCTTTCATTCCATGCATTGCACTATTCCGTTCTCGCGTGATAATCCGTAAACTCTTTATCATGATTGGACGACATAAACGAACATGGATAGTTTGACTTGGCTTACGTTGATTTTGTCTTACTAAATAGATTGTATCTAGCAGCCCCAAATCATACAATTGATCATCTACTCGCGGTTCATTTGAATTGAGCTCCAATGTAAGCAATCTTGAGTAGACTTTAGCCCAATCACTTGAAATCATTTGTTGAACCCTTGACGCTCGAGTCGATAGATTGACGAAAAATTCTGACCCGGTCAATCTGTCATCACCATTGCTCCCGCCTTCCGGCATCGCAAGTAAATTTTGAAAGTAAAAAACTTGTAACAAGCTAATAGCTATTGCTTTGTTCTTGTAGTATATAATTTTCTTGTTAAATGATACATTTTAGATATTTTAATTTTATAATAGTAAAAATCCATTAACTATACTTAAATCAGTTTATTTCAATTTATTAATATTATAATAAAAGTGTTATTTCTTACTTTTTAGAAGTGAAATGACATATTTTTAAAATAATTTTCGTATGATAGTGAAAATTAATTATTATATAAAGAAGGTCATTTAAAAAAAATTATTTTGCTTATTATATAATAATTAATATATATATATATATATATGTAAGTTATTCGGATACGAATTCTGGATATGGATCCGAATCCGAATATCGAATTCCGAATATCCGCTATCCACCGAATATATTTACGATCGAATGTTAAACGAATACGAATACGCTTACATCCGTATTCGTATCAATTTATTTGCGGACCTTTAAACTGAATACGGATATATTCGTTTTTTTCCGAATGCGAATAATATCTGTTTTTTTCCGAATGCGAATAATATCCGTTTTTTTTCAAATACGGATGCGAACGAATTACGAATTTTTCGATCATCATTTACAACCCTAGCCACAATCGCGCTGGCGAGAAAAGGGATGAGAGAATACAATATTTGGATTGAGCTTTATGATGGGCCTCGTTAAGTTAGAAATATAAAAATGGACACTGCTAACGAAGCATTTCAATTATATCTATAAATATTATTTTAATAAGTTCATAAATATTATTTCTATTTGTGAAATTATTATTTTCGTTATTCTACTGTTGTACTCATTTCGTTCAAAAATATATAATATTTGTTTAAGTTGATTTGTGATATTTTAAATTAAAATTAATTTTAGTAGTTTTAGTTTTAGATAATGCATAAAAATATTAGATTATGTAAATAATACTACAAAATATAATATTTATGATTTTAGAAAATAAAATCGATTACATCAATTTTGGACTTAAAATATATCATGTTGACTTTGAAAAATAACAAATAAACTTATATTTCAAAATGGATAAAGTGTTATTTTAGGTCTCTTAAGTTAATTAATTAAGTATGCAAGATCACTTACTTATACTACTAAAAATACTTATTTCTTTTATTTAAAAAATATAATTTATAAAATAAAACAACATATTAAGAAGCATCAATGTTAACATACAAAATCACGTACTTATCTTTTTTATATATGTTTTGTCGGCAATGTTAATAAGACTAAATTATGTAAAACAATCACAAAACATAAATAATACCACATATCACGGAGCACCAAATAACATTATAAAATATCAACTATATATGCAAATAAAACCAGAACTTTTATATCATGAGTGCAAATTTGTCTCTTCTTGTATTATATTTATACCTCCTATGGAGGTTTAACTTTCCTTTACTCTCTTATGTACATTCCCTCTCTCATTGGTTATGAATATAAAATATGAACTTCAAAACTAGTGGCCCCATCATAAAGTTGCCACAAGGGCCAAGAAAATAATAATGTTGGGTATAAGTTTTGATTTGCCTGATATATTTCCCTTCGTTTAAGTTTTTTCATTCGATTAACTATGCGAAACCTGCATTAGAGGAAATCCACCACATAGTTGAACATAGAACAATTAAGATTTCTGAAATAACTTATAAGTCATTTTAAATAAGTTAGTTTGACCAATTATACTGATAATTTTATCCTCCATTTTTTTCACAAATTACATCTAATTTTCTCTCTTTATCTCTCTCTCCTAGTCCCTCTCTCCGTCTCGCTCCCTCCATTTCTATATATTGTGAAAAGATTTTAACCGAATTACAATTGCGACATATATCAATACATGAGATTAAATAATATTATAAAATTGGCTCATTGTATCAAATACATTGTAAAAATATTACCAATTAAATTTATCCACGTAACTCGTAATAATAAAGTCGACATATAAAGTCGCAACATATATCATTTTCCATTAACAATTATGTGAAATTCTATACGGTTGACGACATTATATATCAAAATAGTCTTTTGTTAGTGCACTTTTTTTTTTGGTGCAGAAGGGGCCTAACGGCCAAAAAAAAAAACTAAAAATAGATAAAGCATCGTTACAATCATTCCCCAGCTAAGCTAGGATATCAATAGGAGGATCCTTACTACTAATAATATCAAAATTACAACTATGACCCAAATCCGCAAGCTTGTCCGCACATCTATTACCTTCCCGTTTCGTGTGACTAAATTTCACATTCCAAGGCTTTCTTAGAAGATGACATTCCATGATCAAACTCCCATTTGGGTGATTCTTAACGTCTCCCTCCTTTATGAGATTGACAGCATTGCTAGAGTCAGTTTCCACTTCTAAGTCAGGAATTCTCCTATCCAAGCAAATATGAGACTTTTTATGCATCTCAGTAACATTATTACATTACATATATCGATAAATACAAAAAGACACGCACAAAATTGTTTTTTTTTTAAAAAGATACTTCAAATTTGATGAAAAAATAATACTATATATAACGGGAGGAGTTACTGGAAGCTACTTGAGCTCCAACAGACTATGTGCAGAATATTCTCAACCTTCTCCGCTTCTCATTATCCACGATATAATTACTACTACTATTCACCTTCACCGGCTCTCCGACACCAGAGACCAATATAACATTGCTGGATTTTCTAGATTCCGACCTAGATCTTGCCAGAGAAAGCTTGAATTCGGTGAACATCATGCCTCTTGAGTTGTATTTCCTTAGCCCCGCCAATCCTACTTGTGCCTTTTTAACAACTTTAGTATTTTCTGAAAACCAAACAAAGGGTAAAAAAAGACAAAAATGATCAGTGTGATATATTAGATACGTGTGTTAATGAATCGAAAGCCACTGGGAGCTTGAAAAGTTGAAATTGAATTAGTATTCAGGTCCGATGATTGCGTTTATCCACTTGGCTGCTGCATGCAAATGGGCACGTACCTATATATATACACACTACTACTAGTTTGTTTGCTTGCTTATTAATAATGGCAAGCTTCATGTGCTTTCAAGTCTTAATTTCCCCAAATAAGCATGTGGTTTTATGTAAATACCATACGTACATATATATATACACTACTACTAGTTTGTTTGTTTGTTTGCTTATTAATTAGTGGCAAGCTTCATGTGCTTTCAAGTCTTAATTTCCCCAAATAAGCCTGTGGTTTTATGTAAATACCATAGGGCAGGTGTCCACAATTTAGACACATTCCAAGTTCAAAATGTACATTTTATTTGGACATTTTACAAAAATAAGTGAATTTATATAGCACAAAATTACAACTCTATAATACTTATATAATAGAGGTCATATGAAAAGTAACATTTTTCTAAATAAATGCAACTTAATTTTTATAAACGGCTCATTTTGAATTGCTTGAAATCAAGATCCAATTTAGAAAGCCTCTTTTTCACAATGTATGCCATTTCAAGTACATATCACTTTGTCCTTTGTCTACTGTACAAATCATGATTCCAAATAAACTAGTATACACAAACGAGTTGTATTGAATAAAAAGAGTTGATGTCAAATGATTTTTATTATACACGTATTATACGGTTAAATATTATTATTGACTTTAATAAAGTCAATAATAATCTTATATTTGTAACCGACGGAGCATCACTTAAGTTATTGATAGAGGATTGTTTCAGGGGTATATTTACGTAATTTTTTAAATTTCAAAAGTACATAGTAATACAAAAGTTTGTTATTTTGAAATTGCTACTTAGTTTTGTATAATACATATGATCATAATCTAATTTTTTATTATATTAAAATAGTAAGTAATGAGGGAAAAAGAAGGCCCCTGACTTGCAAGGAAATGCATACTAGTTTTTTTTATAATAAAAATCCAAATGCAAATTGTTTTTAATTTTTAATTTTTATTATTAACACGAGATGCATAAATAATATTACATCTATTCCTGTTAGAGTGTGTGTGTGTGTATATATATATATTGTCTCACATTGAATACCTTGAGAAATTATGTCTAGTTTATAATGACTTGGGACAACTCTTCTCATAACCAATTAGTTTTGAGTTAGAAAGCTTAATGTATTTATATACTAGACTTTGAGCCCATTTTATAAATCTAATATGGTATCAGAGCGGGCTATCATTCGGCCTAATTAAACACTCTTTTTAACCTTCATTCTTATCCACTTGCAGTCCACTTTCTTATTGGTCAAAGTTATCCATTTCTTAACTAGTACCACTTATCAATTGGGCAAATAGTTGCCCTTGGTTTACTAAATTTCTTCTGGGCTTGTCTTGCTATTAGTTTCTTCTGAACTTGCTTATCTACGTGAGCAAGAGTGTTAGAATATATATATTGTCTCACATTGAATACCTTGAGAAATTATGTCTAGTTTATAATGACTTGGGACAACTCTTCTCATAGCCAATTGATTTTGAGTTAGAGAGCTTGATGTTTTTATATACTAGACTTTGGGCCCATTTTATAAATCTAACTCTTCCTTTTAGTGTTTTTTAATGCAAGTGCCCGTAGTTTTGTCCTTTAATAAATTGATTTGCAAGAAGTCATTTTTTTAGAGGAGTTCAACGCCGTATAAACAAGAAAAAGAATAGATTAGTCAACAATGTTGAAGGCAGTTTTGCAAAAGACCACCCAACCCTTACGGTAAACAACCTGCCTCTTACGTTTTCTCAAACACTTGGTTCTAGTCTTGTCAACTGCTAAATCACTATTCTGTTTTCTTTTAGAGCCCGTTCGACAACGACTTATTTTAAAATGACTTAAAGTTAAAAATATAAATTGATTTATAAGTTGTTTTAAGTTGTGACTTATAAGTTAAAGCGTTCGGCATCAATTTGACTTATAAGTCAGAAATTAAGTTAAAACAAGTTATGAAGGTGTTCGACTCATAATGACTTATAAATTAAAATCAAATGTAAAGATTACTAAAAAAGATATTAATAAAAAGAGGGACAAAATAGACATTACATTTGGTCAAGCTCACTTAATTTAAAATGACTTACAAATACTTGCTTATTTTTTTTTGACTTAAAAATCAACTTATAAGTAGAAAAATAAGTCATTGCCAAACAGGGAATACTGACAAATGACTTAGTTTGACCAACTTATATAAGTTGGTTGACCAACTTATAAGTCACTGCGGAACAAGATCTCAATCTCCCTAATTGTTGGAATTTTTACATAATTTCTATTCCTAAAAAGTTGAATAGGACCCGATAGCACTCCCTTCGTCTTATAAAAGATGATCAATAATATTTTGGTGACAAGATTCGATACAAAAAGAAGATACAAAATGATATGGATGGTAGTTATTGGTTTGACCATTGAATCCACCCATCTATGGTGGAACATCCACTAATTATAATCCGATACATAATTTTGTACCATTTTTTTTGTGGCCATTTTTTTTCACCGTAATATTACTCAAAGACGACTTTGTTGCATTTTTATGCAAATTAAAAAACTTAAATTAGAAGAGAGTATCAATTAAGTTCCATCTTTGTCTATGATGGACCCTACATAACTACGGTAAAACATTAGGAGAAAATAATACCTAACACGGTACATACACTAGCATGAGAAAATTTAGCATATGCACTTTTCTTTGGGTTTAATAATGGAAGAATCTGCAAAAAAATTATTGGAAGAGTTTATTTCGAAAGCATAGAAATAAAAAATAAAAAATCGCTCACTTTCTTCTTAAAAATAGAGAGATATAGAGGAGAAATTTTCATCCACGACAATTAGTTTGGAAGAGTTTTTCGGAAAACATAAAACAATAAATTAAAATAATGAAAAAATCAAGTTCACATCTTAAAAATCAAGAGCCCATACTGCCATCAATTATTATATGATGTTGGTTCATATTTTTAGGTAGTAATAGTATACTAGTAATATATTGGGAATTGATATTTCCACTACAAAAGTGATAGTTCCACAAGTTTCCTCTCACATGAATAGTAAATGGGTCCCACGCTTATGTGAGAGAGATCTTGTGAAAATATCAATTTTTACTTGTGGAAATAACAATTCCCCTATATATTTTTGTGTCAATAGCATATCAGACCCCAAAGTATACAATCATTTACAAGTGGTACCACAATTTTAATTCTCTTGATACCCACCCCATGAACATATAAGACTGATATCGACTGTGGGCAAATTTAAAGAAAAAAAATAGTCGAAATGGTAACGAGCTTCGGCCAACTAAGTATATGGATTGAACTTGATTGTATAAAAACATTCAAATACTACTCAAATATTGCTCGCCCGATTTCAAATCTAGAGGTTAATCGTATTCTGACAACTTTATGTAGGCTAGAGTTTGGTTTTTTGGGGGTGATAGTGAAAAAGTTGACAGATAAGTCACCCTTACTGCCACTCTACAAAAATGTACATGAAATTTTTATCTCATACGGCTCCTCTTTCAAACTTAAACTATTTCGGGTCCATCATGCTTACTTAAACTTACTTTGGGGGAGCGAGTGAGAATTTAAACTTCGTGGTCCCACTTGTAATACAGTGCATACTTTGGAATTAATACATTATTTTTTCTCATATATATTTTCACTTTGCGTGCGTACTTTCTCTCCCGTGTATGAAACTCCTAAATTTAAGAAAAAGCAGACTCTTCTCCTTTCAGTCATTGCGTGCGTATAGTCCCAAAAAAGGGGAACCATAAATTTGTTAAGAACCAACTCCGACGTCGGCATTCTGCATACTAATTGCAGGATTGCAGGCATCAATGGTAAACCAATTCCTCTTGCGCCGATCTATAACTAGCCACCCCGAGACTTGTGGTTGCTGGCAGACCATGAACAATGATGCTTTTAATATATCAAAAATTTGTGTTTACCCTAGGTCCTCAAGTTTAAACTCTTCCATAAATCTCTCTACCTTTGAGTGGGTATATGTCCCAAAAGTGCAGGTATTAGAAGGTTGCCTTCAACATTACCAATTTTCTTCTTCATGTAACTAATTCTTATCATGCTTTTATGCAAAGCACATATTACACACAGAATTGCAGTCATGAAAGCTGACATCTACACAAAATATAAAAGATAAAACATAAAAACCTCCCACGCTAGAGTGCAGTTTTTTTTTTAAACTACTAAATACTTTCAAAATAATCATGTGAAATCAAATAATCCTGCCCTAATCCAATGAAGAAAACTTATAATAACTTATAGTAGTAACAATAATTTTTATATAGGTCAATATAATTAATTGTGCATTCAAATATCTCAAGAAAAATCTAACAGTAATCAAATACTATAATATAAAGAGAGTAAAATATATAAGAATAGTATGTAAAACTAGTGGTTTACACCATCCAATAACAACATGCCACATAGTTAATTTAGGAGAAAAATAAAGAATTTAAATCGAATTAACTAATTGTGTAATTATTATTGGCAAAATAACCAATTTGTTTTGGTTTTATTTTAGTTTTTGTATGTTTTTTTTTTCAAAAATCTCCATATACTATTTTTGAGAGTATTAATATAATTCCCAAATACTGCTACTTCATTAAATAAGTCACTGTAAAAAAAAAAAAGAAGAGAAAAATTTCGAGTTGTAATTTTTTTCCCGAATGCATGAAAGTAGGGACAATAATATTTTTTACCATATCATTCTTCTCAAATGGCTATTGATCTCCATGAAAATCGGGTTTCTCAGTTTAATCAATGAAAAGATGATCATAGTTAATTTGCAAAAATTAAAATTTGAATTCCGACACATTTATTTTAATTTCTAAAATAACACATTTTTGTTCTTAGTAATAATTTTTAAGTAGTTTTCAATATAGACTATTACACTAACTAAAATAAAATAAAATTAATAACAAAATGGGTCGTGTTGCCCATTATTATTTACCTTAGTAAAACTGTTTAATTACTCATATTGAATTTAAATCCATTAAGTTTCTCCTAAATTACCTACATGACTACATACCATGTGTTATTGGATGGTGTGAAAAACAATAGTTGTAGATTGGCTCCTTAGATAATTTATTCTCGTAATATAATATATTTACTGAAGAAATTTAATAGTAATTAAACGCACTAATCTAATATATTTACTAAACATAAATATAATAGAAATTAAACACTAGTAGTATCTATTTAATAAAAAATCTAATAGTAATTAAGAACTCTAATATACTATATATATTGAAAAATCTAAATAGTAATTAAACACACTAATAGAAATTTTATAAAGATTTATTGAACTTTCATTAATATAAAGTCCTTGGTAGAAAATTAGAAATCACCAAATCATATGAATTTCAAATATATGTTTTTCATATTGATACAGTTGGATTTATCTTAAAAAATCCTAGAGAAGAACGTATTAACCCTATAGGTATCTCCCTGTTTTACTTAATTTATATATAAAAACTTTCTATCCTCTCAGAATTATTTACAAACAACTAATTAAATTAATTCAACAATCTTTGATTTTTAAATAAAAGGAATAACGATACAAGTGTAATTTCACTCGTGCCTAGCACGTGATTTTTAACTAGTTATTCTTGGAAAAAAAGAAAAAAGAAAAAGAAAAAAAAGGACACCTAAAAGCCATCTAAAACCACAATCGTTGTATTGTTTCGTTGTATAGAGATTTCTAGCTCACAACAGATTTTCTACATAATGTAGCCACACTACTGAAACTCGATTAATATGTCTAAGTGGGAACAATAACCTACAAGTTATCTGAAACCAAGGTTCTAAAAGGCGCTGCGCTAGGCGGGCGGCCGGAGGGGGCCTAGGCGGGGCCCTAGGCGGGATTTTTATTTTAAGTCAATTTTAATATTTTATCTTACATTTATCCAAACAAAATAATAATATAAAGCAAAATAATTTATAATAAAGATAATAAAGGCGTTTGCTTAAAGTTCAAACATATCTATATTGCCAATGTCAAAGTTCAAATACAAACATGCAATTGTTCAAAGTTTAAACACAAACAAATAATCAAAAATACAAACTAATAGTCCTCATCTCCACATCCCTCTATATCTCTAACTCTTCTTCTCCATATCCCTCCAAGATAATGTCCCCATCGGACTCACACTCATACTCCTTTAAGATAATATGACCCACGACATTATTTTGTAGCTTAGTTATTAAAATAAAAAAAAAACAAAAACAATTGCAGCCCTAATTTCTCCGCCTAGGCCACGCTTAGGAGCCTAATTTCTCCGCCTTGCCTGCCTAGGCCCGCGCCTAGTCCCACCTAATCTCCTAGAGGGATTTTTTTACCGCATTGGGCCTAGGCGTGGCGCTAGGGGGGCCTAGCGCCTAGGCAGGGCCTAGCGCCTAGGCAGGGCCTAGGCGGGGATTTTTAGAACATTGTCTGAAACATAAGTGTAGACTATTAGGGGAATTTCTTGCTCGAATTGAAATGATCTATCTACTAATTAGCGTGCAACCATTATGTTCACTGCATTGAAAGGTCATGCCATCATCAGACAATTGAATCCAGTTTTATAATCATGGAAAAAGTTGGTTGAATCCAATTTTAGAATCACTAAAAAAGTGAGGCCGAATAACTAATTAATGTAGTTATCATAACTAGGATAACTTCTTTTACCTTTTTGTGTCTGGTAAAACAGATAACTAATCAACAACATAATACTCGGCACTGAATACACACATGATCCTATGAGCATTTGGAGTATTTTCATGACAATAAAAAACAGCCTATGCTGTTTCCACAAACTAGAGTTTGTAAGGATGTAACAAAAAATGTAAGCAGTGTTCTATTGTTTCATTATCCTAACTGTCATCAAGACACCCAAATTATTAACACTAATGTTTCAGGACTAAGATGATACCTGTTCGAATGGGGTTTTCATTTCAGTAAATAAAGCATTATTTGCCAGCATGACCGCAGATGCGAAGTGAGTTATTGTGATACAGAAATTCAATAACTACGGTACTGGTGCAAAAAGACCATACCCTTCCAAAGCTCAATTTCATACACTGAAGTTCTAAAACAGCATCAATTTTCAGGAAGAAGATGAGATTGTAGTGCACATACAATTACAACATCACAAGTTGTTATTAGACATCAGATACCCATCTGTTTTTGTTGGGATACTCTTCGAATTCTATTTTGGAAATGAATCTTACATTTAGTAGGAATGTTATTTTGGAATGAGTCCTATTTCTAATATATATTTTTATTATATGCAAGAGTCCTAATTAATTATGAAAGGTGAATTCTGGTTAATCTATAAATTGAGTCTAATGTTTAGTTGTTGATGTGTAGCACAACCAAAAATCACGTAGCATCCTAAGAGTTGAGACATGATGTGCATTGGTTTTGGTTGTGTGTGAGAGAGGGTTTTTGCTGCAGCATTTATTCTGTGCAACAAGTAAACCGTGTAGATTATAATATATTGAAGTTGGTTTGCCGAGTAGGTCATTGAGGACTAAACCACGTTAAATCTTGTATTGTTTCTCTCTGTTTATTTTATTGCTTGTTGTGTTGACTTAGTTCCCAATAAATGGTATCAAACCTAGGTTGATTGGATCCAAGATAGAGGAAATTAATTGGCGGATTAGTGTGATGAATAAAGAGAGTGAAGATTGAAGGAGATGGATTCGAGGTTCATTGATATTGATGAACAAGAGATTTTGCGCTTATGGAGAGTCACCGTTTCAGTTGCTAGTTGATAGAGATGAGGATTATGGAAATGAAGATGAAAATCAAGATAACGACATTGCTGCTGATGATGATGTTGTTGAACTTAGAGATGATACTGAAGATTTTGACGATGATATTAAAGAAGAAGATGATGTTATTGATGTTGAAGATGCAGATAATACGGATGATAGTAGCGACTACGACAAAGGATTACAATGATGAAATTGAAGTATTTTGAGAATTCGAGTAGAGGGAAGAATTTGTAGGAATCTTAGAAAGGAATCTTATTTTGGAAGGAGACCTATTTTTAGGGTAAATCTCACTTAACAACCTGAGATTTAAACATTTTTCCACATTACCACCTAAGTTTCAAAAGTAGACACATAACACAAAGTATTGAGGCTAAGGGCCATTGTTAGTTTTTTCGTCTAATATAACCGTGTATGACTGATTCTCGCGCAAAGAGGTTGGACATGTCTAACAACTAAATGTTGTGGAAAGTGTCCAATATGTCTTAAAAAAAATTTAAAATTATTCCGGCCAAACGGTCTTTAGATTATCTAACATCAAATTGATAGGAATTTGAAGTTCGATTCTCTCAATTTTGAGAGGTTGTAAAATGTCTGCTTTAATCTGTTCAGCAACAACCTTACGCTAAATTAATAGTATGAAATTATTTCAAAATTTCGAGAGATGAGAAGTAAAAACTTTTGAGAGAGAATGTTAAAAACTTTTGAGGGAGGGAAAGTTAAAATCTTTTGAGCGAGAGAAAGTGAGTAATTTAGAGACTGAAAATTAAAATTTTGGGACTGTTAAAATCCTACGAGAGAGAGAGTTAAAAACATTGAAGCGGGAGAAAGCGAATAATTTAGAGAATATTTAAATTTTCGGAAAATTAAGAAGTAAAAACTTTTTTTAACATGGAAAGTTAAAATTTTTTGAGAGAGAGAAAATTAAAAACTTTTGAGTGAGACGTAACGAATAATTTAGAGACTGGAATTCAACATTGTGGAGAGATAAGTAAAAACTTTTGAGTGAGCGAATGTTTAAAACTTTTGAGAAAGAGAATGCTAAAAGCTTTGGAGCGAGATAAAGTTAAACAAACTTTTGTGCGAGAGAGTTTAAATCTTTTGCGGGAGAGAAAGTTTAAACTTTTGAGCCAGAGAAAGAAAATAATATAGAGCCTAGAATTTAGAAATCTGGAGAGACAAGTATAAACTTTGGAGAGGGAATGTTAAAAACTTTTTTGGGATAAAAAGTCAAAATAATATGAGGAATAGAAAGTTTCAAACTATTGAGCTAGAGAAAGTGAATAATTTGGAGACTGAAATTTAACAATTCAGAGAGATAATAAGTAAAAACTTTCTTTGGAGAAAAAAGTGAATCTTTTGAGGAAGAGAAGTTGAAAACTTTTGAGCGAGAAAAAGTGAATAATTTAGAGACTGTAATTTAAAATTTTGCAGAGAAGTAAAAACTTTTGAGAGAAACATAATGTTAAGAAAATTTTGACGGAGCGAAATTGAATAATCCAGGGAAGGAATTTTCAAAATTTGGAGAGATAAGTAAAAACTTTTGAGGGAGAAAAAGGGAATAATTTAGAGACTGAAATTTAAAATATTGGAGATTTAAGAAGTAAAAACTTTTTAAGAAGAAAAGTTAAAACCTTTCGAGGGAGAGAAATTTAAAAACCTTTGAATGGAATAGTGAATAATTTAGACATGGAATTTAAAATTCTCAGAGATGAGTAAAAACTTTGGAGAGAATTTCAAAAAGTTTTGTGATAGAATGTTCAAAACCTTTTGAGAATTGAAAAATTAAGAGTCTGAAAATTAAAATTTTGGAAAGATAACAAGTAAAAACTCTTAAGAGAGAGAATGTTAATAATTTTGAAAGATAGAAAGTATACACTTCCTATGGAGAGTGTGAGAAACTTTTAAGCAAGAGAAACTTTCGAGCAAGAGAGTGCAATTTTGATATTTAAGAAGTAAAAATTTGGAGAGCTAAGTAGTAACAACTTTTTAAGGAGGAGAAATTGAAATCTTTTGAGGGAGAAAAAGTTAAAAACTTTTTGAGCGAGAGAAAGTGAGTAATTTAGAGATTGAAATTTAAATTTAAACGTTTGGACAGATAAGTTGAGCGAGAATGTTAGAAACCTTTGAGGGAGATAAATTTAAGAGTTAAATGCATTTTGCATTCCCCAAGTTTACCCGCATCCTATATTTCAATACGTGAAACTTTGCATCCTGCACTTTTAGCGAACCGGCAAATAACTCCCTCCGACCCAAAATTAGTCACTAAAAGTGCAAAATCCGTCACTTTTAAACACTAACCCCGTCACTTTTAGCGACGGATTTTGGGGCCGGAGGGTGTTATGTGCCGATTCGCTAAAAAAGCGGGATGTAAAGTGTAACATTTTGAAGTATAGGATGCAACATGTAAAATGGGATAAACTTGGGGAATGCAAAGTTCATTTAACTCTAAAGTTGATAACTTTTGAGCGCGAGAGAGTAGTTTAGAGACTGAAATTTAAAAATTACGAGAGATGAGAACTAAAAACTTTTGTGAGAAAGA
Organism: Aralia elata; assembly: GCA_034770075.1. Classification (NCBI taxonomy): domain Eukaryota; kingdom Viridiplantae; phylum Streptophyta; class Magnoliopsida; order Apiales; family Araliaceae; genus Aralia; species Aralia elata. Next base: position 91,113,794 of record CM068385.1, read on the forward strand.
ATGTTTAAAACTTTTAACAGAGTTAAAATCATTTGAAGGAGGGAAAGTTAAAATCTTTTGAGCCAAGAAAGTGAATATTTTAAAGATTGAAAATTTAAGATTTGGAGAGTTAAGAAGTAAAACTTTTTTAGGAGGAAAAGTAAAAATCTTTAGAGGTAGAGAGTTAAAAAACTTTTGAGCCAGAGAGAGTGAATACTTAAAGACTAGATTTTAAGAATTTGGAGAGATACGCAAAAACTTCTGAGAGAGCGAATGTTAAAAATTTTTGAGGCTCAACGAATAAAAGTTACTCTAGGGATAACATGTTAATCTTCCCCAAGAGCTCACATCGACGGGAAGGTTTGGCACCTCGATGTCGGCTCTTCGGAGAGAAAGTTAACAACTTTTAAACGAGAGAGAATATAATTTAGAGACTGAAAATTAAAAATTTGGAGACACGAAGTAAAAACTTTTCAGAGAGAATGTTAAAAATTTGGCAATATAGGAAGTATAAACTTTTGAGGAAGAGAATAAATAATTTAGAGACTGAAATTTAAAAGTCCGGAGATATAAGAAGTAAAATTTTTGAGGGAGCAGGTTAAAAAATTCGAAAGACAGGAAATATGAACTTTCAAGGGGGAGAAAATGAAAAACATTTAGGATAGAGGAACTTTCAAGCGAGAGAAAGAGAATAATTTAGATATTGAAATTTTAAAATTTGGAGAGTTAAGAAGAAAAAGGTTTTTTTGGAGGAAATGTTAAAATCCTTTGAGCGAAAGAAAGTTAAAACCAATTGAGAGAGAGAGAGTGTGAATAATTTAGAGGTAGGAATTTAAAAATTTAAAGAGAAGAAAACTTTATGAAGAAACAACGTTAAGCAAAAACTACTGAGAGCGAAAGTTACAAACTTTTGAGTGAGAGAAAGAGTGAGTAAATTAGAGACTGAAATTTAAAAACTTTTCAGAGCGAATGTCAAAAGCTTTTGAGCATGAGAAACTTAAAATCTTTCGTGAGAGAGAAAGTTAAAAAGTTTTGAGCGAGATAAGTTGAATAATTTAGAGACTGAAATTTTAAAAATGGGAGATTTAAGAAATAAGAAGTTTTTTAGGAGAAAAAGTTAAAACCTTTTGAGCAAGACAAAAGTGAGTACTTTAGAGACTGAAAATCAAAAAAGAGGTAGATGAGAAGTAAAAACTTTGGATAGAGTTAAAATTTTTGGAGTCAAAAGTCAAAAACTTTTAAGGGAGAGAAAGTGGATAATTTAGAGACTGGAATTTAAAATTTTGAAAAGATAAGTAAAATCATTAGAGAGAGAATGTTAGAACTTTTAAGAGAGTGAGTTAAAAACTTTTTAGCGAGAGAAAGTGAATAGTTTAGCGACTGAACTTTAAAAGTTTGGAAAGAGGAGTAAAATTTTGAAATATGAAACTTTTAAGGGGGAGAAAGTGAAAAACTTTTGGGAAAGAGAAACTTTCAAGCGAGAGAGTGAAAAATCTAGAGACAGAAATTTTAAAATTTGGATAGTTAAGAAGCAAAAAGTTCAAACTTTTGAGGGAAAGAAAGTAAAAAAAACTTTTGAGAGAGTAAATAATTTAGGGGCTGAAATCTAAAAATTTGGAGAGTTAAGAAATAAAAAAGATAAATTTTTTAAGTCATTCAAGGGAGAGAAATTTTTAAAAAAATTCAGCGAGAAAGTGAATAATTTAGAGACCGACATTTAAATATTTGGTGAGAGAAGTAAAAATTTTGAGAGAGCGAATGTTCAAAAAATTTTGAGGGGTACAAAAGGTCCAAAAAATCTTCAGACAAAGTGAATAATTAAGGGTCTGAAATTTAAAATTTTGGAGATATGAGAAGTAAAAGCTTTCGAAGAGAGAATGTTAAACTTTTGAGAAAGAAAGTTAAAATCTTATGAGGGAGAGAGAGTAAATAAGTTAGGGACTGAAATCTAAAAATGTAGAGGGTTAAGAAGTAAAAACTTTTTTAGGAGAAAAAGTTAAAATCTTTCGAGGGAGAGAAATTTAAAAAAGTTTGAGCGAGAAAGTGAATAATTTGAGAGGCTGAGATTTAAATATTTGGAGAGATGAGTAAAGACTTTGATAGAGAGAATGTTAAAAAGTTTTGAGGGATAGAATGTTCAAAAACTTTTCAGACAGTGACTAATTAAAGGTCCGAAATTTAGAATTTTGGATAGATAAGTAAAAACGAGAGAGAGAATGTTTCTAATATTGAAAAATAGGAAGTATACACTTTTGATGGAGAAAGTGAAAACCGTTCGAGAAAAAGAAACTTTCAAGCTAGAGAGAGTGAAATTTTGATATTTAAGAAGTAAAAACATTTTAGGAGTAAAAGTTTAAAAAAATAAATAAGAGAAAGTGAATAATTTAGAGCCAAAAATTTAAAAATTTGAAGAGAAGTAAAACGTTTGAAGGAGAGATGGTGAATAATTCAAAGACCGAAATTTAATATTTTGGAGATCTATAAGAAGAAAATACTTTTTAAAAAAGAAAAATTAAAATCTTTTTTGAGATAGAATGTTAAAAAAACTTAAGAGGGGCAGAAAGTTAACAACTCTTGAGCGAGAGAAAGTGAGTAATTTAGAGACTGAAATTTAAAATTTTTGATAGATGAGAAGTAAAAACTTTTAGAGAAAGTTAAAAACTTTTAAGGGAGAGAGTTAAAATCTTTTGAAGAGAAAGTTAGTACACTAGAGACCGAAATTTAAAATTTTGCATTTGGACCGATGAGAAGTAAAAACATTTAAGAGAGAATGTTAAAAACTTTTGAGGGAAAGAATGTAAAACATATTTTGAGAGAGCAAATAATATAGGGATAGAAATCTAAAATTTGGAGAGTTAAGAAGCAAAAACTTTTTTAGGAAAAAAATTAAAAATCATTCGAGGTAGAGTAATTTAACAAACTTTTCAACGAGAGTGAATTATTTTGGAGACCGACATTAAAATATTTGGAGATGAGTAAACTTTGAAAGAGAGAATGTTGAAAAAGTTTAAGGAACAGAATGTTCAAAACTTTTTGAGATAGTGAATAATTAACAGTCGAAAATTTAAAATTTTGGACAAATAAATAAAAACGAGAGAGAGAGAGAGAGAGAGAATGTTTATAATTTTGAAAAATAGGACGTATACATTTTTGATGGAGAGAGTGTGAAAACCTTTTGAGAAAAACAAACTTTCAAGCAAGAGAGAATGAAATTTTGATATTAAGAAGTAAAAACATTTCCAGGAGTAAAAGTTAAAAAAAAATTAGTAGAGAAATTGAATAATTTAGAGCCAGAAATTTAAAATTTTGGAGAGCTAAGAAGTGAAAACTTTTTTAAAATGTAAAATTCAAATCTTTTGAGGGAGAGAGAGAGTAATTTAGAGACTAGAATTTAAAAGTTTCGACAGATAAGAATTAAAAACTTTTCAGACAAAATTTTATAATCTTTCAAGGGAGAGAAAGTTAAAAACATTTCAACAAGAGAAAGTAAGTAATTTAGAGATTGGAATTTAAAATATTGGAGAGATAAGAAGGTAAAGCTTTTGAGAAAGAATGTTAAAAACTTTTAAGGGAGAGAGTTAAAATCTTCTACATAAAAGGAAGTTAAATTTTTTGGAGAAGAGAAAGTAAATTAGAGAGCAAAATTTAAATTTTGGAGAGACGAGAACTAAAAGCTTTTGAAGAATGTTAAAAACATTTGAGAAAGGGAAAGTTAAATCTTTCGAGAGAGAAATTTAAAAACTTTTGAGCAAGAAGTTGAATAATTTAGAGACAGAAATTTAAAATTTCGAGAGAGAAGTAAGAACTTCGAAGAGAGAATGTTCAAAAATTTTGTGAGAGAGAATGTTAAAAAACTTTGAGAATTGAATAATTAAGGGTGAAATTTAAAATTTTGGAGAGATAACAAGTAAA